>CM022399.1:67958051-68558051 GCA_011833715.1 Carcinoscorpius rotundicauda | reverse complement strand
ACTATACTATCTTCACAGTGACAATGTCACCACCACCCCACTTCTCACAATATTGTGCTATATCCAATAGGAGAGAATGTTCCATGGTCCACCACCCCAGTAGCTAGAAACTGGCATGTGCAGGATTTTCACAAGAGTCCCAGACTCTCTATCGTTTTTGTTTTGAAGTCATAGTGAGATTTCCAAGGATCCCATAAATAGAATTTAAAAAACTCAAAAAAAAAAATATAAAGATGAAAATCACTTCAGTGTCAATGAAATTGTTTATAATGTGTATTATATGTTTATGTTCTGCAAGTGGGAAAAAAGTATGTTAATGTTCAATGAAAAATTTTATTTACATTTTTAGCCGTATGATATTTCCCTTTACGAGTGGTAAGTAATTTTCATAATAAGATTAATTTTTTTTTTCCCCCAATTCTATACAAGGTCTGTTTTATTGTTCTCTGAGCTGTGTAACTCCTATTTGTGTCATACAAATCGCAAATCATATAGCAAATATGCAGCTCCTTTAAGATATCAAATTAAATAATATACGGACTACTCATAACCATACCTCATAAAAACTGTTATTTATTTTACTTTATGTAACCTAAAAAAATTCAATTTTTACATTTTAGTTACTTTTATAATAATAGATAAATAATATACATGAAAAACATGAAATATAGTATTTACCAAAGTCTTCTTGTTTTTGGGGTTTTTTTATAATCAACTGCCAATGCAACTTAACCCTATTTGTTTGTATTAATGTAACAACAATATTAAATAATTTATATTTAAATAACACAGAATAATAACATGCCAAAATTAAATAATGTTTCATAACTATCATAATTTTTTCTGACTTCCTAACTGTGCAGCAAAGGCCATTAAACATTCAGATAAGCTTGCTGACATACTTCTCATGGAAATAAAACTTGAATTGGAAGGAAAATATACAGTTCTCTGTACAGAAAACAATGTAATATAATCCTTCATTTGATTGAAAAAACTCTGGGTTTCTTTCAGTTTAAGTAACATAATCTTAAATGTCAGAAAGAATTATTGGCAAGGTCTGAAAGAGAGGATGTGAGAAGTGGGTGTGATAAGAAAGATCTGATATTCTATTTTATTGCTCTGTAATTAACAAAAATTGAAGGCTACGTAAATTATGCTATGCCTGGGCAATGAAAACATTATAATTAATAATTTACATAAAATTTCATATTTCTTGGAGAAGTACTAAAAACATTCGTGGTGAGAGAGAACACAGATAACAAACATTACAGTTCTCATACTAGAGAAGGTGGATTTATTGAAGTAAAGACCAATTGGAGGACTTTACAGATCCATCCAGTAAGAGTAGAAACACAGAAGTCCCTGAAATAAGAGAAGATCCAAGGTTATGAAGAGATGAATAAGGGGTAAGAATATTATAAATAACATCAAATGGCCTAAAACTGAACACAGTAGCCAAACTGTGTTTGTATGATTGTAAAAGTGAGAGAGCAGCAGAAGTCTTAGAATTGTTTGTTTTGAATTTTGCACAAAGCTACACAAGAACTATCTGCACTGAAGTCTTAGGAATGAAATACTGATGTAAACAGATAAGTATATCAGTACAATAGAAGATTGTATGAAAAGAATCAATTGCATGAATATTTAAATAACATCAATCACAGGTGAGGAGGAAAATAAGTGTTAAGAGAACAAGAGTTGATTAATTGCTTTAGAGTTTTATGACACAAAGCAGCTAGGCTATCTGCACCAAGCTTCCAGTAAAAAGGTAAAAATAAATTAAATGTAGTAAAATACATAAAAGGAAATCAAGGTAAAACAAAACAGCATTGAAAAACAGAAAAAGCATAAAACCAATGTTAAGAGAGAAAGCAGAGTAAGAGAAGTTGTAAAGGACCTCTAGCAAAATTGTAATGATCATTACCAGACAAGAAGACTAACAGGCAAGTTCAAGAACCACCGTCAGTCACCTGAAGCTGGCCTTTCCAGTCCTGGTTCCGGGTTATGTGTCATAGAAGCCATTATCAAAAGGTAAAATAAGAAAAGTGTTAAAAGATATATAGCAAAATCATAATAATAAGTAGCTAAATGTCTGGTAAAAAGGTAAAAGTACAGTAAATGTAGTAAAATTCATAAAAGGAAACAAAGGTAAAAACAAAACAGCAATTAAAAATAGAAAATGGCATAAAACCAATGTTGACATCATGTCTACAAAGTTGTAAAGGACTTCCTAGAGTAGAATGGTAATGATCATAACCCACCAGGAAGACTAACAGGTAAGTACAAGAACCACTGTCAGTCACCTGAAGTTGGTCTTTCCAATCCTGGTTCTGGGTTGAGAACAAGAGAAAAATGATGTAAAGACGTAAAAGACAGTAGCTCGTATGGATTGTTCTTGAGTATGCAAACAGATACTGAGCACCATTCGGGCATAGGAGTCAAGTGACAGGGTTGGTGGGAAAAGAAGGGCTGAAATAAAGTGAAGAAGACAGAAACAAAAAACATCTGCAGTACCAGGAAAAGAAGGTAGAAAGATAGTATTGTATGTGGAGAAGCCCAGGAAGAAAGAAAAGATAGCAGCTGGGCCAACAAAAACAGATATGCAACTTACAATGATATACCAACAAAGTGAAAGGGTGACAGGAATGACACAAAAGAAAGGCTACATGATCAGAGCCCAACTACACAGCTAATGGACTGAACTAATATCATGTATGAAAATGGAAGGATGGTATCTTATGATGAAACTGATATGTGAGGTTGAAGCAAGAGAGAGAGAGAGAGAATGATATTGAGCAAAGGAAGAGATCTATTTATCAAGGAAAGGATCACAAAATCTAAAACTGAGTTGGCCAAAGAAACACCACCAACAAGACCCAGCAAGAGATGTTTCAAAGAAAGGTGAAGATCCAAATGAGGAGATGATGATGATGAAGATACAGATAAAGAAAAATGTAAGACCAGTCCTGGCCTCAAGCATTGACTGAAAAAGCCAAAGGATAAGAAACTGGAAAATAAATTAAAGGAAACTTGGAGCTGAGAGGAATGACACAGATGTCTATGAGGAGTGTACCCAACTAAGAGCAAACCCATTGAAAAATTTGTTGGTAGAGAGATGATAGAATAAAGCAAAAAGTTATGGGTACAAAGCTGTACCAGGAATGAGTCAACATGAACAGTAACATCAGGTGAGGGAGGAAATATGAAATAATCACAAGGATAAAGGTTGTAATGCAAAGAATATGAAATGTCAAAGACACTAACAAAAGTGAAAGAATTGAATATATCTGTAAGATCATACCTTGAAAAAGAGTGGAAGATTGAGGACTTTCCTCAACCAGTAATGAGAAGAAAATAGGCAATCAAATTTATAGTTCTGTTGTTCAAATCTAGAAGGGATGTCAGAAGAACGGATGGGAACAGAAGGCCTAGCATACATAATGAATATAATACTGTTCTCAGTTAACAATCCCACTGAAGCCATAGCTGAAAGAGATCTCGTGTACGTGAAATTTCATTACTCGTACAGGAGTTACGAGAAGTCACATTAAGTTGTGAATTCATAGTAACAAAGTGAAGCAAAGAGGATTAAGTTCAATGTTTAATTAACTTGTACAAATCTCAGCAAACAGTAGTTGAACAAATTTCAAGCTCCTCTGGCCATAAAAAACAATAATGGTATCCTAAGCACATATGCATAGGGGAGTCACTACACATAGAGGTTGTATCATCCTGCTAATGGTAAAAAGTCAGTGCTGCATCATGATGTTATCACGCCCCTGTGCAGTTCATATTAGTACACATGAAATTAGGTGAGAGTTGCCTCAAAACTAGTAGAAAGCAAACTTTGTAGGCAAATGTGTGAGGAAGCTAGCTTTTCTGTGCGACTCGGAGATGAGTTAGTCTCAGAAACATAATGACTACAACATAATAAAGATACTGTAAAATATTACTACCAAATTTGCACTTGCTGCATCATTTCATCCATTCTCTTCTTCATGTATTCTTTCAAAACACTATCATCCAAAAGTTCCTGCAGTTCTCTGTCTATATCCTCTTCTTTTTTCTTAGCTTCCTCTTCTTGTAGCTGTTATCAAAATCAAATCAAATTTTAGGGTATCTTCTTCAATTAAACCAAAACAATGTGTTGCTTATTAAAAACTTGAGCTAAATATTACATTTAAAGATGCATAACTCAATTATGTACAAATACGTGAAAATTTTAAGCAGAAGAGAAAAACAAGTTTGATCTAGACAAATATTACAATACTCTTATAAATCTTAAACCAAACAAGTTACGAATTATTTTGGTTCTTCTGAAGTTTCTATGTTATAATGTTTAGTAATAGAACTAAATATATGCATGTATTAATATTTTTTTACAATTAAATACAACTTAAATTGTTACTTGGAATGTCTCTGGATTAACTAAAACAAGCTATCAAAATCTGAAGCCATGATTTGATAATGATAGAGTTACTAAGAAATGGATTAATTCTATGAGTCAAACAAAAATGTGATTTTTAGAGTTGTGTGAAAATAAACATTATGCACAGAAATCTAACAAGATAAATACAATCAAAGCATAGCTAGCACAGTGGAAGGAGTAAAGATTTAAAAATGTTTTTGAGAAGCCTAACTATTGTGACAAAATGTAATATTTTATATTTTTTCTGGAATAAAATCCACCATACACCAGACATAAATACAGCATATTAACTGTGGTACAAACAAGGATACAACAAATATCCTACAAAAGAAGTTCATGGATTAATCCACATCACATTCATCACTTAAACCAAAAGTTTATGAATTTTAATGCTGTTTTCGAGGGATGCTGGTACCATATTAGATTCTTGCACGAGATGGACTGCACCTCAACATTTCTGGTGTTCTTACCTTGGCCTCAAACTTCAAATACTTTATTTCCCACAGTGTTTTCCAGCTCTTGTCTTCCTATTCCAACCCACCCCAATCATCTCCTATTCCTACTTCTAATAGTCCTTCTGCTCTTCCCTGTCCAAATTATGAATCCCTTCCTATCTCAGAAGTTACCAGATCTTACAATGACACCCCTATTACTCAATCTAGACAATAAAAAACTCAATCATTCTCTCACAGCGATCTTCAAGTTCTGCTAGAGAACTAAACACAAATCACATATAGCAAGTGAACATTTATTATTCTTTACAAGCTGGAACATGAAACATATGAATACTTTACCAAAGAGATAAAAGTCTAATAACAGTATACAGGAAATGGACAAAGTTGAATAAGATGTGATAGGTCAAGCTGAAGTTAGATGACAAGAACTGGGATAGATTCATAGGAAAAATCATATATTTCTAAGGAAGAGATAAACTAAAAAAAATATGCATTATAAAAAATAATGGACTTAGTAAGTAGAATAAGTTATATGGAGTAAAGAAAACAAAAAAGATATGAATGTAAGGAAAGATTAAGTAGACAGCCTTGCCTACTTGGGGGCAACTAACAATTGATGATGGCAGATGCAAAGCAGAAGTCAAGAAATGGGTAGAAATTGCAAAACAAATTTCATCCTCATGAAAGATGTATTAACCACAAAAAACATTAAGTTAGAGACAGAAGAAACTTATAAAATGTTATATACTATCCATTTTCCTGTATGCTGTAAGGATTTGGACATTAACCAAAGAACTCTGAAACAAAATGAGTTAAAATGTGGATGCTTAAAAGAATGTGGAAAATGTCAGAGGTATTTATCAAATGAAATATTGAAAATGGCCAAAACAAAACATACACTAAAAACAGACACCCAAAAAAAGAAATTGTATTTTGGACATACTATCAAAACACACAAGATTTAGACATACTATTAGAACACAAGATGTAAAGAACTTTAATAGAGGGAATGGTGGAAGGCTGTATAAAAAAGAGGTTGACCACAGAGAAAATGGGTCACAAATGTCATAGAGTAGCTGCAGCCTAGTCACAGTAACTGTTTGAGAAAGGCACAGGACAGATAAGCATGATATGCAATGTATTAACATCTAATCTCCTGGGTGGATCACCTGCAAGCAGATGTTTTTTTAACAATCTTGTGTGAAAATCACCAATTTATAATGCTAAATGTTGGGTTCTGATCCACACTTTGAGAAGAATAGAGACTGTCCATCGTGTAGGTTTTTAACAAAAAAATGTCTGAATGGCAATGTTTTGATGACTTGGATAGTTGTAGTAATTAAGAATAGTAAAATAACTACCATAACTTCCTATTTACAACTTTCAAAAATTGTAACAGAGGCTCTGTTAAGTTTTATAAAATGCGTATATTTTTCAATTAGTGGCAACAAACAATGCAATAAGAATGGACTTGCTATTATAGTAAACACCACCTACAGCAACAGAATACCAATGGTTGAGCCAGGAAAGAGTGCCAAATAAGGAAGATGAAGGTGGAAAAAAGAATAAAAGGGCAGGGAAAGGACAGGATTATGAAATATCTGATGAGAATGGGAAAACACAAAGGTGTTAGGTAGAATTACCTTGCAATCAACAATGATCAAAAGTGATATGTCTTGGGCAAAAACCTATGTAAAAATTTCAAGAGAGAGAACAGATGAGTTGTAGAAACCAACTATGGAATCTGTACAATTTTGATGGACAGAAAAGGAGAGATAAAGAAGGAACAAACCAAGATCAACACATGAAGTTGGAATAACAACAATACTGGACCGAAAAGTGTAAAATTGAAAGAGTAGGGAGCATGACAGAGGTAGAAGAAAAGAAAAAGACAACCAAAGAAAGTTCAGTTGAAGAAATTACATCTTAGTCAGCCAGTGCAGAGCAAGCAGGAGAACTAACATGAAATGATCCTATTGAGGGAAGCATATGAAGGAAAAGATAAATAGAAGGGTAGGTACGATGACCAAAGAAGGTCGAAACGTTGTTCGCTCTTCTATTTAAAATATTTTCTGAACCCAAACGAGCCGTTTTTGCATATAAAATTCTCAACAAGTGGGTTTCTCGACATCACTGATCACTTATGCTAAGCCTATGGAATAGTTTCTGTAAAGAGCGATATTATTAAAATCTATAAGCAATTGAAGGAAAGATGCAAGAGAAATAGGAAGTGGTGACAGGAAAGGAAGAAGAAGAAGAAGTGACAGAAAAAGCAATAAAGAAAAGAGGCAAAGAATGAAAACAATGAGGACAAACAAGAGCATTGACATGTGACCTCAACATACAACTCCAAAGAAATAAGCACCCCATTACAATCACACAGGCAGAAGAAAAGAACCAAAAAAGAGCATACAAGATAAAAGATAAGCAAAAAGATTTAAGTAATAAGGGAATCACTACCGAATAAATTTTATCAACAGATCAATCAAATATGAAGGGATAAAAAACAAATGTGAATAAAGAAAAATAATGAAAAAAAGTAGAGAGGAAGATGAAGGTGGAAAACTTGAACCTAAGAGAAAAAAAGAGAAAAGACAAAGGATCTGACCTTCAAGTCTAAAGAAAAAAGCAGAGTTGAGGAGTCAAAGAAAGGCAAAACAGAATGAAGTTATACCTTATCAAAAGGAAAATGAAGCATGCCTGCACCAAAGTCATGGTAAAAAAACTAAAAATGAACTAGCATATACAAATAGGACGTAAGAAGACATAAAAAAAGAAGTGAAATGTACCTAAGTAACCTAGTTCCAAACTTACAAAAAGGTTTATGTAGTTTAAACACACCATGGGTGCAAGATGAGGCAAAAGGTAGGCAGTGGAGAAAATTGGCAAAAACACCTTCTGTCACAAACAAGAAACAGAGGTGGAAGTATGTCAGGAAAAGGCCTTATGAACTACTCCACCATCAAAAGGACAAAGACAAACCTAACAGCAGTGTAAGTGTGCTATTAGCACATGCTATTGTCTCTCACACAAGACAAAGTGGAAATTACTGATACTGATAATGTGGAAGTGAAAGACAACAATCTACAAGTGCAAAAAAAGTTCATCAGTGAGAAGACACATTGTCACACACAACTGGCAAATCAAGAAGTGATGAATGTGATATAGGTATAGAGGGAGCCAGCTACACTAAAAGGGTGTGTTGCATTCCTGTTGGTGGAGAACTGTTGCATGCTACAACACAGTTATACCACTTGAAGTTAGGTGAGAGCCTTAAGGCCAGTGTCAAGCAAAAATTTTACATAAAAACAATCAATACAATAAATCCTAAAAACCTTAGAATACTGTAATTTACATGGTTAGTGATGACTGAACTATTTTCTTGAACAAAATCTAAAGCCTTTGAGAATAAAAAATCAAAAGATATAGAATTCTTCAATCTAACCTAGCAACTTAGGTCTAGTTGTATTTTATGCCCACTGTTTGATCATAAGATAAGAAATGGCATGTTGAATGCAAGCGACAAGGGAGAAGCATGCTTTACAAGGCCACGAAAAATGTGAAAAGATTTTTATTCATTGAGGCCTATCATTCAATCAGCATGACTAGGTCTAGCCTCACTTAGATCTAGCACATTTGCAAAACAAACTGTATTCAAATGTGCCAAGTTAGAGCTGGGCTACACCAAGCAAACTATATGAAGACAATCCATTCAAATCTGTGGATACTACATCACAATGTAACTGGTAACTCTTTGAGTGAAATATCATGAAAATGCATTTTCTTCTTCAACTGCTTGAGGTTCACAATAACTAAATGGATATTCTCCTATTTATGTTGATTTAATATAAAGATGTTTAGATCTTAGGGAACAATATCTGAAATAAGTTGATTAAATCTGGTTTAATCTTGTCTTTCATGCCTTGTGATGAAAATTAAAAATTCAAACTTCACACGTAGGCCTATGTTGCATTATGAAATCAAGTAGGTGCACCACACACAGGTATTTTTACCCTCCTAGGAATCAGTTCAAATTCACTATGCCCACACTTTCCTCAAGCTTCTCAGTCCTAATATACATGTACTATGTTTGTTGTTCTGTATTTATTTATTTTCTATGTCTTTATGTTGGGTTAGATAAAGTTTGAATGTTCTAAAACAAGTCTCCAGGAATGCATTCTTCCTTTACAATGCTAAGTTAGTGAGAAAATAGTGACAAATTTAGGTTGATCTACCAAACACTATTTTGCTAGGAATACATCTCTGAGGTAAATAAGATGGTAACTGTACTTGTGTTAATTTATAAGGTAATTATTATTTTTTATTATGTTATTTGGGATCTGTGCATGCCTTTTGCTAATGACCTTTGTGTTCATCAACTGTCATCTGTTCCAAGATACTTCAAGTAGCTTACCTCAGCTGGATATGACCTTCAGCAAGTATTTTTTGTGATAAGCCTGACATCCCAAACTGATCAACATTTCTTTGTTTTCCAATGTCATGAAGTACACAGGGTATTCCTATCTTAGAAATTCCAAATCCCTAATTTAAACACATCATTACAATTTGTGTATAGAAGACTTGGATAAAAGACTTGGATCATTCTCGAAAGAATCAATATTTATGGCACCATTCTACCATGAGACACCAGACTCTCTTAATATTTAGTTTTGGCATATCATTTATACAGACTTTATATTAGCTGTGGATTTCCAGTGACTTGCCAATTTACATATGAATAATTGCTTCAATATAATGTACTAAATGCTTTGTACAAAGTATCTTGGGAATGTTTCACATACAAAAGAAACTAATGATTTAATATCATACAATATCAAGAAAGAAAAGTTACCTCTACTTAATGTCACCTAAACTAATGTTCACATAATACAACAAACACAGAAACTACAGTTAGTTTCTTACATGAGAACGACAAGTCATTGATAACTTTTTTATTAAATCCAGTCTCTCTTTCTCTTGCTCTTCTCTTTTCTCCACTTCCAGCTGCTTAAACCTCTGCCAGTCTTTCAAAACACCTTTTGGACCAGTCTAAAATTATAAAAATACATGTTTAGACAAATACAACAAATCTACTGTGTATGTGTGTTCCTAAAATAAACAAATGCTTTTTATTTTAGTACAAGTTTATTTAGAGGAAAATATCTGTACAGGATCACAGAAGGTCATTTGGCTATTAAGAAAAGTTCTCACTCTTCACAATAACCTTATATGATATCCAAACCAAACAAAATATAACCCACTACATCCACCTATTCTTACATCCAGTTAGAATCCCACAGAAGAGTGATTGAAAGAGCAATGCAAAATTATACCTAGATGAGCTCCCTTCAGGTAGTGTCCAATGAGAATCCCTGAAGAAAAATACCTCATACCTTGGAACAGTATAGCAGAACACTTGTGAGATATCACACCTCAGTTAGAAAAAAAATGAGCTAGGTATAGTATTGAAGCACAGGCTTAATGATAACCTTGAAGAGCACTGAACAAAATATTACCATTAGATTAAACAATGAAAACAAACAATAAAATGTGTGTCCTGAAAAATACAGCCAAATAAAAAAAAAACCAAATTGAAGATAATTCAAAAGAAAGTCATCACTGATAAGTTTAGAAGTTAGTATAATTCTTTCAAAAAGTTAAGAAAATTATGGAAAACAAAAAAATAACCCATGAATGATGTAAATTATAAAACAATTAAGAATAAATAATTTGGTAAGTTTGATGAAAAAACAAGTCTCAACATGAGCACAGGAAAGAATGAGTTGATGTTCAAATGTCAGTGCTCATGAGAATTACTAAGCATAAGGAATGTGTCATCCTCCTTTCAGTAGAAGGCTACAATGCAGCAATTACATCATAAGCTAGCACAACACACATTTTACATCTATAATTTTCTCTACAAGTGGGTTTTCTTGTCATCACTGACTGTATTTATCAATGGTTGTTCATATTTTGAAAATAATCTTAAAAGTACTAGAAATGTGTATAAACATTTTATAGAGAAATAAATAAATAAGTGCATAAATCAAGAAAAATAAACTTGAAAAAATAAACAATGCAGCCGTAAAACAAACATCTAACATTTGGGAATCAACTCATAGGGTGGGTTATTATGCCCTGGTAAGTAAAACTCAAACAGTGTTGAGAGTATGCTATCCATACAATTTAATCTCAACTTCACTGGCCTCACATGCTTACAAGAGAAAAGAAAATGAGCAGATCTTTACCACCTCTCACTGTTTGCAACCAGAGGTGGAAATGTGGTTGCCCAAAAACAGTCAATAAATAATGACAATAATGAAAAAGAGAATTAAAATATAATACATCAATGGGAAGACAGCAAAACTGTCCTCAAAGTTAGCATTCTTGCTTCCAATATGATGTACGAGCATAAATTCCAAGATGTTTAGGTTTAACTATACTGAGTGTTCATAGATACTAAACAAGGCAAAGCATACAATTCTATCTTACTACAACTACTGGGTGCCTTTAACCAAACAGAATTAATGTAAGCAGATACTGCTGGATAGTTTTACAATATACAGATGGCCAGACACAAACTTCAAAAACTGGTTTGTATGCTAAATACCAAATCAAGTGTATTCTACTTATAGTAATGCAAAGCACACTCATTAGTAATAATGGTAAAAGTACAATCAGAAGATCAATAAATTTTCAAGCAATATATATTTCTTAAACAGATTAATAAGTCTTTCTCTGTGACCTGATACCAAGAAAACACTCAGAAAAAACCTGGGAAAATCCAACCTCAACATTCAAACAAAAACATATCATACAAGGTGATGATGAAAGTATGGTATGGGCATGAAGAAGAATTTACGGATGCACTGACCCCTACTTTCTATAGAATATTATTAATGTCATATTATACTACCTTCATCTCAAAAACATTGCCAGATTCTGGTGTGCTTGGCTCTGACTTCTGTCTTTGAACTAAACTAATCAATTCATTCCTTCATAAAAAGAAATCAAATGGTCTGCATTTAATCCCACAGAACACATACAGAATACTTTCTGTAAACAAATTAACTCAACAAATGTTTCCTGGTGATAAAGATATTGTGTGAAAAGTTCTTTCAGAGTAATGGTTAATGAATATTTCTAGACCTTAACATGTATTTCTTTGTTTTTTAATGTGCACAATCACCATGAGGCCACTTTTGTTATTCATAGCAACCAATTTTGTTAGAAAAAATATGTCAAAAACTGTAAATCTCCCATAACTTACAAACACAGACCGAATGGCTAATAACTTGCATTTTATACAAGACAATTTAAAATTATATAATAAATGATCAACTGACTTGTATAAAATTTTCCCATCTCATTGCTAAAACATTAATTATCCTCAAACTATGGTTACTCTATTGCTAGATATATGTTGATGGTAGTAGGATTTCTGCCATTTTTGTTTCCAATCTGTGACCCATTTTGGAAGTGTGTTAAATATTTAAACTATTATGTTATGATGTTCCTTTTCTTAGAACTCATCCAATATTTTAAGACCCTTATGAAAAAACTGTATTAAAACATACTAGACATAACGGTGATGCTAAATTTTCATTCATATATTAAAACAATTCTGCATCTGTTAAACATTGTTCAAGATAAATTAAGATCATGACAAGCAAAAGTCATAACATATCAGAAATCAATGACACTCTTTGTCAGGTGCTGCTTTCTTACCATGGGTGCTAGCATATACAGAACAAAAATAAATAAAGAGTAGATTCGACATGCAGTTTTAAAATGCTTTCCAATATCTCTATAAATATATATAGCAACACATAATTTGAAGCAGGACGTATATTTCTAAAATTATAACTTTAACCCAATTTTTTACTAGCTTTTGTTTAAAAGTTTTAATAAGTATGAACGTCCAAACAATAATTAAATGACATTAAGATTAATTAAACAATCAATGCTTTTAATTTCATAAAATTTACATAAAAATAAATTGTGTTATTTACAAATTACATTCACTGATGACCCTTCCCATTCCTTCAGTTCCGGTGCTGGTATGAAAGTTGGCTCTCTTATTGCCGATCGTTTTTCTTCGAGTTCTTTTTCTCTTTCGTCTTTACCCTGATCGCAATTTTCTGTCTCATCTTCCTCTTCACTTTCACTGCTACAATAATAATGTAATTTTTCTCCTAAGATTTTATCGTCAAGAGTAGCCATCTTTATAATATGTAATATTGCCATCTAGTGGGAAACGGCTTCCTCTTATAAATACCTAATTTTGTATCACTGTATTTACACTGTATTTTATAGTTGAGTGAGGTAGCATATTATGCTACTATCATAATAACTAGTCGTTGTTGTTGTTTAGAATTAAGCACAAAGCTGCACAATGGGCTATCTGTGCTCTGCCCACCACGGGTATCGAAACCCGGATTTTAGCGTGTAAGTCCGCAGACATACCGCTGAGCCACTGGGGGGCTAGTCAAAAATAGTGTATAAGTATCAGGAAAAGTTTTAATAATGGCAGAGCTTACTACATGCTTTTACAGAACATTCATTTGTGGGTCTGCAAGTTTATTTATATAATAAACAACAGGATGACAGCAACGGCAGCGAAAATTTGACACGTGGGTATTCTGTAACAAATATTTAATTGTTGGATGTTTCGGAATATGCATATTCCATCTTTAGCGAGCTGCTTTGAATATGATAAACTATTAGATACAGACATTTTATAAAGTTCAAACATTCTACAAATGTAATTAAAATACAAAATGAAAGTATGAAATAAATTGAGAGATAGTCAAATAAACAGAGAATAGAATAATCCAACAGTATTATAAGAAGTGATTCCATTCTTCATAACCCTATTAGTTTGAGTAACATTTTATAGAATCTTTGCTAATATTTAATACTGTTGTTTGGTGACCGTGTTTTTAATTTTTTTTTTTTATTACATATGCTATTCAACTTTCATGCGACAGATTTTTCGAAAAATTCCTTCTTAGCGCAGATAACCCTCGTGTAGCTTTGCGTGAAATTCAAAACAAACCAAACATTCCTCTTGGTAGTCTATTAAGTAATTTAAATCAACAAAGGGTGAAAAATAGCATTTCATATTATTTTTTGCTTAACGCAACTCACTGCCAAGGGCGTCTTTGCCGAATATCAAGAAGTCGTCATCTATGTTTACTATATTGACAGTCAAGTATATATGAAAGTTATTTATAAAAAAAAAAAAATACGAAATTAACATTAACTTCCAGCCCAAGCAAGGTACCAGCAGAGGCTAGGACTAAAAGAGTTACTCGTTAATTAATTACCGAAATCCAAAGTTTTCAATACAACAAAAACTTTTGATTTTCAAGCTATAACTTTTCATTTCTATATTACAAATATAATACGCTGCGATGTTTATCGCTTATAGCGTACTAAATATTATTGTAAGACCAAAGGTTCGCAAGTGGTTAGCCAGCTCAATTACATAATTACATGTTCCACGTTGCTCTGTACCTCAGGGAATAGTGTATAAAATCCATTATCACTGGAATTCCTTTCCAGGATAAATGGATAACCTTAACAAAGCTAAAGAAACACAAGTGCTTTGCAAAAATAGGTTTCAAAATATGAAATATATATTCACATTCTACTGTCCACAAAAAGTATGGACCAACCTTAGTCAAAATGTGTTGTAAGAGCTTTAGATAAATTGGTTGAAAATCTTAAAGAATACTATGTAAAATCCAGAAAGATATACATTTCTTACTTATTAGAAAGTATGGACGAATACCTGAACAATGCGGTTTTTACGAGATCAGTGGGCATTGTACCTTTACTAGCTCTGAAACATCTTAAGCTAAAATTTAAAAAAATTCTGTTATAAATTTGCATAGAGCGAGGCACTCAATGAGCTGCTTATGGAGTATAACGATGTTTTTTGTGGACTGAGTAGGAAAACAATTACGTATCATTATACAGATGTATGTTATGCACATCCAATAAATATAAAATTGTATAGACTTAATCAGGGATTTTGCCAACAATGAGATGTAGTGAACGTTGAAAGATACAATGACACAACCTGTGAAGAATGGTTAGTCATCTCCTGTAACGATTAAAAAAAAAAAACGGCAACGACTCTGCATATACTTTAGACTCAGAAACATGATAAGAGTGCAAAGAGAAAATGTCTGTATGCATTGGCCGAGTATGCAAAATCTGGCTTTGAGCTACTAGCAGGTTCAAATGCATGATGAAAATGGATTTAAGACTTTTTCAATGATTATGAAAAACGATGTGAATTCTATATCGTGTCATTTGGCTTGTTTAATACATGTGTATTCACGGGTTTCAGACAAATATTGAGAATGGTATAAAAAAAATTCGATTTCGAAATTTTATTAAGAAACCTTAATATATGTTTGCTGAAGGCCCAGCATGGCCAAGCGTGTTAAGGCGTGCGACTCGTAATCTGAAGGTCGCGGGTTCGTATCCACGTCGCGCCAAACATGCTCACCCTCCCAGCCTTGGGGCGTTATAATGTGTCGGTCAATCCCACTATTCGTTGGCAAAAGATTAGCCCAAGAGTTGGCGGTGGGTGGTGATGACTAGCTGCCTTCCCTCTAGTCTTACACTACTAAATTAGGGACGGCTAGGTACAGTGGGCTAAGAACCTACTTACTTAAAAACCAGCCTGTTACAGAAACCGCAGTGATTGCGGCCTTATGTTCCTTAAGGAATCGAGTGGCAGATGATGATGAATATGTGTTTGTTAATCAACAACAACAAAATAATTTCAGTTAATTCCATAAAGATAGGATAAAATATAAGATCTATTTTCGCTAAGGCCTTTATGGTATAAATCTACATTGACTTCTGTCTACAATCCACATATAACACTAGGCTAGCTCTTACTTATGACCAATTTCCAAGTTACTTAAGTTGGCTCAGTGATATCAAAACCCACACTTGTAGCTCTCTCAAACGGGTTGGTTCTTTGAAAACATAGCCTAATAGATGTCAGTTTCTACTGTCTGCTGGTTAGTTTCCATCTGTTCCAGAATCAATATCATACACATTGCTTTCTTCTAATCTAATTTTATTTTGACATCTCAGATCACTTGTCCTTCTCAGTACTCTTCTTTTCCCACATCATTTCTTAGCACCCAATTAATATGATTTGCTTTTTAAGAACATAAATCCAACGGTAAGTATAATCTATAAGCGTCACAGGCCACGCACAATAATTTCTTTCCAGGTTTATGTTTCTAGAAAGGCATCTTACATATTTATCTTATGAGCATATATTTTTTTCAATCAGAAGAAGAAACTTTCTTTGGATTGTATTATTGGAATACGGTTATGTAGTCTGGCGCCTCCAAACCCTTTTTCAACTAAGACGTTTTTTACTAAATTTGGGTCAGTTTTTCGCGACCGAAAAAAGTGATGTTATTCGCGTGATGACAAAAAAAACCCGCTTGAAGTAAAAATGTATTCTCAAAATGGCTGTTGTGGGTATTAGCAGTTTAATTGAAATAAAGCACAGAACAATATTTCAACTTTCTTAAGTCGTCTTCAGCTCAACATTCAGACTTTTATAAGTGAAAGTTGTGTTATTGGTACTTCTCCTATACGCATATTGCTTTATGGAGCTAGTAAGCTCTACCTGCTCCTTTTCTCTCAACTCGCACATATAACACACAGCTAAGGAAAGACTTTGATGAAAAGCATTGATTGGTAAATTTTAACACTGATGTTAAATCCACGTATGAAGAAGTAAAATCACTTGTAATCAATCTGTGAAAGACTGATTAACGTTAAAATAATAACCACCTATTATGCATATGCGTTAAACTTCATATAACAATCCAGAAACTACAGCCAAGGGAACGGGCTTGGAGAAATCAGGACATTGCTCTGAATGTCAAAGTGAAAAAAATTTAATCAAGCGTGGGTATACGGTGGGAGTAACTATGACTCTCTTCAGGTGACTTAAGGGCTTATCTCAACATAAGAGAAATGTCTAATGAATACTATCTCAAGGAATCAGTGCACCGCCGGACCATCCACGCCGGGTAGTATGGTCCGAGGAAGTAATACGAACCCTCTGGGATGTGGAAGTAGCATACTCAGGCCGTAAGAATATCAATATTTCTGTGCAGGACATCTAGCTGGAAAGACTCCTAAGCAAGTTCTCGGATAAATGCCGCTTCTCCGATAAGTACAATCATTTGTCTAGGTTAATTCAAATAACACCATGATTCGTGGAGATCTTATTGATATGGTACAGCTTAAGGAAATCAATTAGGAAGATATATTTTTCCCTGAACAAAGTTCTAAATTCTATTCGTGCCTCAATCAATTGTGAGATCAAAAGGGACTTGATGAAGCAACATGGCAGGAGGATGAAATTGTGACAAAACAATAGGTTGACGAGCTTTCCCATTCACAAGCGTCTTGGAACAATGAAAGAGTTTCGAAGCAGACGATTAAAAACCCTAAACCTGCTAGAAAAACGTACAAGAGACGTCTTCACCGAGTGGAACGTTTTGAAAGGTTTCAGAAAATTTTCGATTTCGAACTAAACGCCTAGCTGAGAAGATATTTGATGGCCGAGATGTTTACTGATGTAGCCACAGTAAATATCAGGTGAAAAAACACTACGATCAAGTCTATGGTGTTGTAAATGATAACGTCAGTTTTGACGGATGCCCATTACCACCCACGGCAAACAACACTAATATAATGGAATCCATAACACCAGAATGACAAATGAAAGTTGTTATTATACAAAAAAAAAATAAAAAATACTGCCTGGCATAACCAGACTGGTTAAGGTGTTCGACTCGTAATCTTAGGGTCGCAGGTTCGAATCCCCGTCGCACCAAACATGCTCACCCTTTCAGCTGTGGGACGTTATAAGTGATGGTCAATCCCACTATTTATTGGTAAAAGAGTAGCCCAATAGTTGGCGGTGGGTGGAGATGACTAGTTGTCTTCCCTCTAGTCTTACACTGGTAAATTAGGGACGAAATTCCAAAAAACAAAACAAACAAAAATTAAAACCTATTAACTATACAGCATGAAACTTGTCAATAATTTAAGCTGTTTAGAGAATATTCTATATCTATTTCACTGACACAATTTCATAAATTGCCGCTAATTTTAAAATGGCTGGTATACCTGATAAGTCATGGCAGCCTCCGTTTGTTGTGTTGGAAACCACGTAAGGATTGTTTGATTTCGTAATATTTAGTGATGTTAATCTGATCTCGAGTAGTGTAATGTAGTTGATTTCAGTAACTGAAAATTAATTAATTATTCATCGGCAATACTATAAATTATCTATTGGTATAGTTTTAACATTGCTAATATTAGTAATGATAACACGTATGATTAAGCCTAATTCTGTACTTCCATATCAAGATTCATGGATGATTATATTATATAGAAATATAAGAATGTTTAAGGAAAATCATCGAGATTCTTTAGAATTGTTAGAAGTTCGGATTCCATAACTTGAGGTGGTATATTTAATTAAAATTGCAAGCAGAAAGACTAAACGTAGAGGAGATAACCTTTGAATATGGAAAGTTTAAGCCAAACTGATTAACTCGAGGAATATTTGCTAGGGTGGCCATGTCATTCTATGAAAATTAACACGATTTGTCTTTAGGTATGGTGAAAGCTAGATTGTTAAAGGAGATTAAGACAATGAGAAGATTGAAGGAGTATCATAAATTTCATGTTTGATGTAATAAAAAAAAGTTTCTACATGTTATGTTTTTTGAAGAAGGACAGTCGTAAAAATACTAGAAAATGATCAATTATTATATTGTGGAAATTAAGTTTAAAACCATCCTATTAGTATTGACCTGTAGGATAATTTTCTAAATTTTAGTAACTCTTAACTCTTGAGATGAGTTAAACAAGAACAGTTCATAAGTACTGGACAAATGATAATCATGTACTGAGTTGCAACTCCTGTTGGGTACCAGTAGATTTAAGAAACTATGTGGTAATGTGTGCAGAAGTATAAGCTGCTAACCCTTCTCTTTAAACTTGGTAGTTAAGTATTTATAAGCTACAGCCTAGTATATGTTAATGTTACGTGTTTAGAATTGACATATCACATCATAATCCAATTAACAAAAAGCACATTAGTGCCACATATACAGTTCTTTCTAACATAAGAAGTGTTTAATTTTTTTCATAGTACAACTCAGTTAACTGCTCTTTTTCTTGTCCCTCCCAGTGTTGTTTTATTAGCTAATCTTTTGTATGGCAACTTCTTAGAAGTTTTCGAAAGTTAAAGAGCACCAAACCCACACTTTAGATAATCATGGTAACAATTAATAACCTCATAACTTTATAACAGATTTATTAAGGCTAGGCTTACCTTTTGTGAATATGTGTTGGGTTTTTGATCTGTACTTGTAGGCTATTGTTTTTTAGCCATATTGCTGGCACTATCATTGCATTAACAGCTTCATTCAGTGAAGGAAATGTCCATCTTTTGTAAAGTCTGAAGTGAAAGGATCTAACTTTGTAAATAGTTCTGTAATGCCCTGAAAATTACCATTTGTGAAATAGTAAAATGAGTGTAATATTTTATAGCATTCATTAAATTCAAGTCCTTTTTCTCAGGTAATTTAATTTTTGTGACAACTTATTGTAGAACAAATTGTCATTATTGTCACTTGTTCAAAGCTAACTATATTGTTTGCATCAACATGTGATATTCCATCCAGTTTCACCAAGTGCAATACCAGAAAACAGACCATACGTTGATAGAGATGGATAATTGACTCTCTTAATTGGTATTAGTGCTCTAACTTGTTTCAGCTACCCAACTAATAGAAACATTGGAATTAGGATTTCTTTTTATTACTTTCAATTAACTCTTAATTGTTCAGTTTGACTGATTAATGTCCATCTCCCAAAAATATATGAATAGACATGGGTGTTTCCAATTGTTTTTGTTTTCAATTATTCCAACTTATTCAAGTGTCTTGAGAATAATTGATTAATGAGCCAATCACCTATCAGTTAATTGAGTTACAAACTACTCTAATGCTAATGTAGATATGGAGTAAGTAAATATATTACACAAGCATTAAATTTATTAATTTTAATATTTTCTATGTATAATACTTATTTTTACTTTTGATCGTGGACTATTCATTCAATCCATACCATTTCTACATGTTATTTAATACTTCTTTATTGAAACAACTTGGCTTTCTTGAAGCACTCTTTTTGTGCTAAACAATCATTATAGTAATATACCTTGTGGTTTTTTTCTTTGCATTACTTTTATTATTGTGAATTTAGGTCTAGTTGAGACTTACTTTGGCTCCTAAAAAACTGAAGGCAAATAAATTACCAGTTGCAGAATTCTTTTGCCAATTTTCATAACAAAGAGCTAGCTTATTTATTACCACTTAAATTGGTGCTTACACAACACATTTGAACTCGTGAAATTAACAGTTTGTGATTTTACCTGTATGGTAAACAGATGTGATGTTGTAATTATAGTGTGAATGAAATGTTGATATTCAAGTTTGACTGGCATCAGATGCCAGCACAAAAAATTGCCAAACAGAAAATTCTTAAACACACTCACTTTTCACTTTTTAGCTTTATAACAATGAAAGGTTTTCTTTGCCCTTATTAGTAATGGTGTAAATTTAATGTCGCTTTCCCCAATCTTTATACCTTGGTGTGTTACCCTTAGTGATTTTAGTGGCTCGTTCCCCATGTGTTAATGTGCCCTCTGTTCCTGATCTGTATACGAGTTCCCTGTTCTTTTATTATTTTTTCTGAATAGCAAAAAATACAATTTGTGTTTACTGCTGGTTTCTCTTCAGCATTGTTGTTACATTCCCAACATTTTACTTTTATTTTACACCTTTTCATGAGACTTGGGTTTATTGTTTATTTACTTGATTTTATGGAAAAAGAATTGGAGAGCAGTTTTGAACATGAATGCCACATTCACATCACACAGAAAGTCACCTAATGCCCCTCTACCTCCTTGCAATTCTACCTGGGAATCAGGGAGGACACATTGGGCAGGACATACAATTCCTTATATTCACAGGGGTAGAGTCTTGCATATGGTATAATGTTCTTTTGTCTGTTGAATTTGAAACAGAGTTTGTGGGAGATTAAGGGCAGACTAGTGAAAACTTGTACTACGTTTTGAACACCTTTTTTTGCTCATGAACCCTTAATGGACATTCTGCCTTTTGTACCTTTTTTTTTTCTTTAATAAATACAGTAAAAACACAAGAACAAAATGAGAACAGTTTTTGTAGTGAAAGTTGGTATTTTTTTTCCATTTCAGAATGGGAGTGATGACCATAGAACTGTATTGGAATGAGGCTTTCAACACTTGCCGTAACTTTGCAGAACTAAGCAGACGTGGATATTATAATGACGTTAAATTTCATCGAATAATTCCAAACTTTATGATTCAAGGGGGAGACCCAACTGGCACTGGTAAATTTTTCTTCCTTTATAAGAATAGAAACTGCTGTTAAATAAATGACTCTAAGTAAAAACATGCAGATTTTAAATTCTGATGTATGTATAGTTGTCTCCATATTAAGATTATACAGGGTGGTCGCTAGAAAAGCGGAAAATTTGAGGGTCAGATGAGATCATGAATAAAATGCGTGCTTACTCATTTCTATTTTGATTTCTTTACATCATGAATAAAATGCATGATTTTAATATCATAAAATGCATTTTGAGCATCTATGAGTGTAATATAACATATGCCTTTAAAAACTTTGTAAAAGTTGTTCTTTGTAAAAAAATAAATAGCTATTTGACAAATTTTCCACTTTTCTAGCAACCACCCTGTATTAGTTTGGACTAAGTGTTATGAGATAGTGAATCCTACTTTTGGGTCTGGCATGGCCAGGTTGGGTAAGGCGTTTGAATCGTAATCTGAGGGTTGTGGGTTCAAATCCCTTTCACATCAAATTTTTTCCCTTTCAGCCATGGGGGCTTTGTAACATGATGATCAATCCCACTATTTTTTAGTAGGTGGTGGGTGGTGATGTCTAGCTGACTTCCCTCTACTTTTACACTGCTAAATTAGGGATGGCTGGTGCAGAGAGCCCTCGTGCAAAATTAAAAAAAAAATTTTATTTTTCTATGGTTTCATTTACCCTTTATTATCCCTTTTGTTGTTTAGTTCAATGGTGAATTTTTAATTATATTAAAGTTTTAATTCATTTTCTAAATTTGCACATTGATTTTGAGCATGTATATCTGTACATATTATGAACTGCTACAAGCTTCCACTGGCAGTGATGTACAGATGTAAATGTCTTGAAAGATTGTAAATTTATGGTAATACCTAGTGACATGAAAAGTAACCTTGTGGTCTCATTGAATAAAATACCTACCTTGATCTTCAAACTGAGTTATTTCACAATATGTAGTTAGAAGTTATTAAATGATATTTTTATTGATCTTGAGAAGTTACTTAATTGTAAAACATTGTAATATTCTGTTGTAAATTAAGTTTTACTTCTTCTGATTTTTCCCTAATCCATTTCATATTTATTGAAATTAATAATGCTGTAATTTATGTCATATTGTTTATGAAGATTTGTATGCAATCTTGGAAATGCAAAGGTTTATTTATGTTTTTTTGGAAGCTATAAAACTTGTATTCTGATACGGTACTTACCTCACTCACAGAAATGTCCAATCTTGTTCAATGCTGCTCTCTACATGGAAATTTCTCCTATTCCCATTAAAATTTAGAGATTCCAACATGTCTCTCGCACAGATCGTGTATCACTTCACCACCAGTAGGAGCATGCATGGCATACTCATGCAACACGTGACTCCCTCTGCACTCTCTGCCAAACTGTCACTTCTCATTTAGCAGCATTTGTATTCAGATATACTACTTGTATGTTTCAAAATTCATGTTCAGCTTAAGTATCCTCACAAAATGGTTTTTCATTTATTTAATTTTCATTCAAGCAGTTTATTTACTTCAAAATTTTTATCAGCAGGCTACTGAATCTATTCTCCATCCTTCAACAGCTTTTTATTTCATATTTATGTTGTTCCCAAGGAAAATGGGATTGGAGGCTGATCATAAATTTATCTTGCCTGAACTGCTTAATTTATGCTTCTCAGTTTACTACAAGGCAGGTATTTTCTCTTGCGTTATGGATCACCAAAATGGATGTCACCAGTGCCTAGCTCCATATACCTATATCATCTTGTTCTTACCTCTATCTTCTGTTTATCCAACTCCGTGGTTTATTAATTTCAAGTTTTGCCATTTGTGCTTACTTTGGACCTTATGTTTTCTGTCAGACAGTCATAACATTTGCTCAACATCTTCAAGTTCTGGGGTTGGGTTTTCACTTTCACATGGATCACTAGCTTATTCTGTCTCATTCTGAACCTAAATTGGGCAGCCATACTCAGTAGTTCCTTTCGTTGGCTGCTCATGTGGGGTTGTTAATCAAACTGGAAAAGTTATCCTTCAGCACTACTCATCATCTCATCCATATGGGGTTCTTTTTGACACTTGGCTCAGTCAGGCCCAGTCTTCTCCTTTAAAAATTTTATGGAATTTTTAGTTTGCCACACTCTTAGTTTCCTTGCTTATCACTTGTGAGTTTCTATCACTTTTAGGGATGTGGTTTTTAGTAACATCTCTGGTCCTTCTCAGTTGTGCCCATATGCAATCTGTTCGGTGGGCTGTTCATGATTAGTGGAATATTGTACAGGATTTTCTTTTTACTCGAATTACTCTTCCTCTTACCTTACAAAACGATCCACTTTGAGGGTTGAACAAGGCAAATACATCAGCTGGTATGTTCCTTCCTTCCTCATATTCAGATCCACATCTTTTTATGGAAGCATTCTTGCACAGCTTGGATGCATGGCTCAACCATCAGAAAGCTTTGGGCCATTGATCTGTGGATGAAAGCACTTTGCATATTAATATTCTGAAACTACTAGCTGTATGTCAGGTGTTGAATCACTTCTTTCTTCTCATCTGATGTTTTCTGGTGATGATTCATTCAGACAGTTTTATGGGGTGGTACACATCTGTCTCCAAGGGGGCATTCAGTCAGTGATCTATGTTTTAGATGTTCAACCTGGTATTGTGGGCCCACATGCAATACATTCATCTTATTGCACATAATGTGCCTGCACTTTTCAGTCTCATTGCAGATTGTCTTTTAAAATCTGTCTGGATGTAGTTGATGAAGTGTTTCTTAAATCCCTTTGTTAACAGGGAGCTTTGCTGTTGGCGAGGGTCTCCAAAAGTGGATGCATTTACTGCAAGCTTTATTCACAGTTACCTCTACTTTGGTCTCTGATGTGTCATCCTCAGGCTCTGGTAGTCAAAACCTTCAGCCAAGATTGGTTCTACAGATATCATTATTTATCCTTCTATCTGATTACTTCATTAGGCTATCTCCCTTATCCATATCACTCCTTATCAATCCTCATGGCCCCCCTGCTGGTACAGCAGTAAGTCTTCGGATTTACTACTCAAAATTATGGCTCAGCAGATAGCCCGACGTGGCTTTGCTGTAAGAAAACACAAAATCAATCCTTATGATTGCTTCTTATTTGCCATCTCAGCTGTGATTACTGCAGTTACAACACCTGTTACTCTCCACACCTGTGCCTCTTATGTTGTCTCTCTTCCTCCTTTATCTACCTCGGTTACTTGTTCCACATCCCATACTTCTTGCATTTTCACATCTGACTTTTATCCAGTCTTTGGCAAGGAGATCCAGTTTCTCCTTTTGAGTCACTTTCCTTTATATCTGTTTCCATACATTCTTCTACCATGAAGGTGTATCAGCAAAAACTGCAAGGTTTTCTGCATTGTTTTACAACTAAAGGATTGCCCATCCTACTGTAACTTGGATGGCAAAATTTCTTACTTGGCCTTTGATCAAGGGTTCTCAATCGTGGGTTATTGGGCAGTTTATCGTATGCATTTTGTTATTTCCAATACCATAGAGTTTTTACTTAACATGTTCTTTCCATGCTCCTATGTGCCTTCTGGGTGTGTGACCTTCCCAGACAGTTTACCCTTTCAAATTAGAATGTTAATATGATTTCGACCATTTTCGTCATTTTCCATATTTCATCTTTCCTTAAAACAGATTTTCATTTATTCTAAGTCTGTGGACATTGATGGTGAGATTTGTTTGCCATTGACACGACTTGCACACTTTACCAGCATATTTATTTTCTCTTTATCTGGATTGTTCCTTCATTCCATTTGTCATCTTTGAAGGATCTGTATAGGCTTCCATGTTCAGGCAGGTATGCCTGTAATTCCTTTTCATGCTCTCCATTGGCCAGGAAGTTGTTGATGTGCAGAACATTGTTGATGCTCTTGGTTAGAGCTTTTCTCATGCATTGTAGACTTCTGGTTCTTCTCCTACTCTCTTTCCCATCAAGTCTTGGGTGGAGTGATCACATCTTTTCTTTTGATCTTATCATTTAAATGATTGTAATTGTTCCTTTACCTTGGAGGAATTAAACATGCTCTTCACCAGTGTAGCAGTGCGTTGGTCATACCTCATGATGTTTACTATGAGATGGTGTGCCTTCTCTCTTCTGTTTCTCGTACTATTCTTTTGGTTGTTTACATCTGAATCTGGAGTTATTCAGTTCTTTGACTAGCTGTCTCTATAAGGTCTTAGATAGAATGGTTAATGCTCATCTTATTTGGTTCCTTGAATCCAACAACCTTCTCTCATCCACCCAGTATGGGTTTTATTGACAATACTCCACTGTGGACCACCTGATTCCACTTGAAATATCAACCAGGGATGCTTTTATTTTATTCCTGACAACTAATTTTTTCCTAAAACATGAGCAACTTGGAAGTTAAATTATACCTTTTTTTCCTTATCAGTTTTGTTAATCTCAGTGCCCTATGATGATACCAATTGATTGCCTTTTGTTTCTGGTTTGGGTTATAATGAGGTGCTTGCTGTAAATGGCTTCTTTTTTATAGTTCCCACAGCTGTTTTTTTTGTTTTTTTTTGCTATGATATCCGTCTTCTTCCAGGGACATTTTTTCTCTGTACTTTCTCCCCTCGGAGTGGATTCCTGTACGTGGTGAGGGGACCTCCCAGGGAAGGTTCTGTTCTGTCTGGTTACCTTCTCTGGGATCTAAACATCCACCCACGTGTTTGCCGTGCGTGGTGACCCGTGAAGGGGAGGAGAGGATCCTGGTGATTGAGGGGTCCAACCCTAACACACCACTTTGGCCTCGAATTCCTGTAGACGGGCGGCCCTTGGGTGGCCCCCCTTGGGTCAATCGGCTGGTCCACCTGGGCTAGAGCCAACCAAGTACCAGTGTTGGAAGTTCTCAACGGGTGTTGTGGACATTGTGCCTGATGCTGGTGTTTGGGTATAGTGCTCACGAAACCCTGGCGTTGCTGCATTGTCGTTGCATGACTTTGTAGTGCGTCCCCTTGTAGGGCTCCATGGTGGGTGGGGTCAGTGAGTACCGAAACTTTTTCTCTTTCCTATGGATCCTTCAAAAAATTTAAATAAAATTGTAAAAAAACAGTCAATGGGTAAGCGACCACGTCTTGAATACTCAGAACAGCAATCTCCAACATCAGTAACACACGTACCTCATTTTCTGATATTGCATTCTCTTTCAGAAAAACCTTTAGGGCAAATGTCCCCTTTTTTTATTCAAAATGGGCTAGAGGGACTTGCTGGCTCTCCAAAGTCAGTAAAGAAGCTTCGATCTGGTGACATACTGGTTGAAACATCCACATCCCAACACAGTGAACTCCTCTTGAAATCAAAGGTAATTGGCGATATACCTATTGAGGTTACACTCCATGCTACATTGAATACTTCACGAGGAGTTATTGTTGAAAGGGATTTGAAGAATGTTCCTGAATCGGAGATTCTCGCCGGTCTTTCCCCTCAAGGAGTTTGTGCAGTGAGGCGCATCTCCACTCGCAAAGATGGAGTTACACTGCCAACAAATACCCTTGTTTTAACATTCACTTCACCACGAGCACCCGCCACCATTAAAGCAGGTTATCTCATTTGCAGGGTTCGGCCATACATTCCAAACCCTCTTCGATGTTTTCAATGTCAGAGATTCGGCCACTCAAAGACATCTTGTCGTGGTTCCCTGACATGTGCTCGTTGTGGAGGCAAGGACCACGATGCCTATGATTGTGACATAAACCCACATTGCGTCAACTGCAATGGTTCTCGCCCCTCTTACTTTCATTCTTGTCCAAAATGGTTGGAGGAAAAAGAGGTGCAGCATTTGAAAACGACACATAACATTAGTTATCCTGAGGTTCGGAAATTGATGTCCACAATCCCATCTCGGACATATGCTGCTGCACTCCATTCCACAACTACAGTGGAAGTGCAGACAGATCTCTCTGTGCCTTCAAAAGAATCGTTTTCAAAACAAATGAAAAGCCTTTTGACCTCCGTGGTTAAAACAGTAGATGAATCGACTTCCACACCCATCTCTGTTTCTCCCATAACTTCCAACAAACCTCAAGATCCATGTCCTTCAGTTTCAAATACAGGCATTTCTTCTGATACATCATTTTCTCCCACCACAATAAACAAAACAATTATTCGTCCTCGTCCTCAGTCACTGGATTCCTCTTCCAATAACAAAAACCTGCCCACTCGACCCAGAGCAGGATCCATGGAGGTTGATAGACCTCCTCCGAAGAAAGACAATAAAGACAAAAGACGAGGTCGTAAACCGAAGGGTTCTCCAACCACTTCACCTGCCCGTCCTTAAAAATGGCCACCTTGATACAATGGAACTGTCGAGGTTTACGTTCTAATCTGGATGATATCAAAACGCTGATTGCTTCCTACCATCCTGTTTGTCTTTCTCTACAAGAAACATTTCTCAAATCTGCTGATACAGTCTCCATTCGGCAGTTTTCTCTGTACAGAAATGACAAGTTGTATGATGGTCGAGTACATGGAGGGGTGGCACTTTTGGTCGATCAACATGTGCCCACCCTGTCTTTGTCACTCAATACACCCTTGGAGGCCGTAGCCATCCGTATTTCCTTGGGTTGTACCATCACTGTTTGTTCTCTGTACCTGTCCCTTGGAGAGACATATGATCAATCAGACCTGGATGCTCTCGTTGAACAGTTACCATCTCCATTTCTAATCCTGGGGGATTTTAATGGACACCATCCCCTCTGGGGAAGTGCTGTTATTGATGGGAGGGGTCGATCTGCAGAGCAGATGCTCTCTGATCACGTTCTTTCTCTTTTCAATACTGGTTCTTCCACTTACTTTCATGCACCAAGTCAGTCATTCACTGCCATTGATCTCTCAGTTTGCTCCCCTTCATTATTCTCCCATTTTTCATGGAGGGTTGACAGTAATCCACTAGGCAGTGATCATTTTCCGATCATTTTGAGAGAGACTGGCCATGGTCGATGCCACCCTACCCGCGTGCCCCAGTGGAAGCTGGATCAGGCAGACTGGTCCACTTTCACTGCTCTCGCAGAACTTGATCCTGTCATCGTAAATCAGCCATCAATAGACAACTGTGTTGCAGCGGTAACTGATTGTATTATACATGCAGCTGCTCAGTGTATTCCTAAAACCTCGACACGTTTCCCACGATATCCTCGTCCATGGTGGAATTCTGCTTGCAACTTAGCACGGAAGGCTCAAAAACGGGCCTGGGACACTTTTCGCAGATATCCCACACTTTCAAATCGGGTTGCTTTCCAGCGGGCCCGAGCACATGCTAGGTGGGTAAGACGTCAAAGCCAGGAGGAATCTTGGATTAAGTTCACAACCAGCATATCTTCTACCACCAGTTCCAAGATCGTATGGGACAAGATTCGAAAGGTTAATGGGCACTACACTTCTGTTCCCCTCTCGATCTTACTCTCTGATGGTCAGGAGGTGACTGATGTCCGAAACATCGCTAACACTCTAGGTGAAAGCTTTTGCCGGGTATCTAGCACTTCTGCTTGTTCCTCCACCTTCCTGGCCATCAAGACTCGGGCAGAGCGATCACCTCTTTCCTTTCAAACTGACTGTTTCTTTGACTATAATAGCCCCTTTACCCTGGTGGAACTAAAAATGTCCCTTCATCGGTCTGCCAGTACATCTGTTGGACCTGATGATATTCATTATGACATGCTGCACCATCTATCTCCTGCTTCTCTTGATGTCCTTCTGATTGTCTTCAACCGGATTTGGCAGGAGAATGTTTTTCCTGATGCCTGGCGCCAGGCTATTATTTTACCTTTCTCTAAGCCAGGGAAAGATCCGAAGATTCCTTCAAACTATCGTCCAATTGCTCTGACGAGCTGTCTCTGTAAGACCTTAGAAAGGATGGTTACTGCTCGTCTTGTTTGGTTCCTTGAATCAAACAACCTCCTCTCACCCACCCAGTGTGGGTTCCGTCGAGAGCACTCCACCATAGACCACCTAATTCGTCTTGAAACATCTATCAGAGAGGCCTTTCTCAACCGCCAACACCTTGTATCGATATTCTTTGACATAGAGAAGGCTTATGACACAACATGGAGGTATGGCGTTTTGCGAGACCTCCATACATATGGGTTACGTGGCCATCTACCCATGTTTATTAAAAATTTTTTAATGGACAGGAGATTCCAAGTTCGTGTAGGTTCGGCACTTTCACGTTCTTTTGTACAGGAACTTGGAGTCCCTCAAGGCTGTATATTGAGTGTCACACTTTTCAGTATAAAGATAAATGCCATCACTGAACAACTCCCTCTCACCTTTATGAATGGGCTATATGTTGACGACTTTCACATCTCATGTCAGTCATCAAACATGAGATATATTGAGCGGCACCTACAAACTGCCCTCAATCGTGTACAGAAGTGGACTCTTGCGAATGGCTTTAATTTCTCTCTTTCCTAAACTGTATGCATGCACTTTTGCCGCCGACGAGGTATTCACCCTGATCCTGAACTTCATATCGGTGAAGTTTTGCTGCCAGTGGTCCCAGAGACAAAGTTCTTGGGGCTTATCTTTGATCGTAAATTGACCTTTATACCACACTTAAAGCAGCTTCGGGTCAAATGCACAAGAACACTGAACATCCTTCGTGTCCTCTCTTCTACCAGTTGGGGGGCAGATCGCCGTTCAATGTTAAAGATATATCGTGCTCTTATTAGATCGAAACTTGACTATGGATCAATGGTCTATGGCTCTGCCAGACCCTCGGCCTTAAAGATACTGGACCCCATTCATCACCAAGGTCTTCGACTCTGCACCGGAGCTTTCCGTACCTCTCCAGTTCAAAGCATATACATTGAATCTCATGAACCTCCTCTACACCTTCGCCGTTTGCAACTGTCTTTACAATAAACTTTGAAACTTCGTTCCTTACCAAAGCATCCCACCTGGGAATGTGTTTTCCTTCCTCGGTGGGCAGTACTTTTTCAGAACAGACGATCTGTCATTGCTCCGTTTGGCCTTCGCATCCAGGCGCAATTGGATGAATTGGGTTTGTCCTTGGATAATATTGCAGATTCCACATGTCGACGCATCCAACCATGGCTTATTACAGCCCCCAAGTGTGACCTTTCTTTCAATCACCTAAAAAAGGCGGATACTCCAGACTGGAAGTACCATCTTTTATTCAATGAATATCTTTCAAACAATCATTCAGTTCCCATTTATACAGATGGTTCCAAATCAGGAAATTCAATGGGCTCTGCTATGGTTTGCTGTGGGTCAGTAGTTGCACACAGAATCCCCTCTACAGCTTCTGTGTTCACTGCTGAACTGTATGCCATATCTCTTGCCCTTGATCATATTGCAGCTGAGCAGTACTCCAACTGCACTATTTATACTGACTCGCTTAGTTCTATACTTGCCTTGGAATCACTTCACATTAGCTCACATCCTATTCTCGCAGATATTCGAAACCGACTGGCCCATTTCTCATTAGCAGCTACTTCAATTCAGTTTTTCTGGATACCAGGCCGTGTTGGTATTCATGGGAACGAGCTTGCAGACATGGCAGCTAAATATGTCTGCCTCAGCACCATCACCCCTATGCCTATTCCGTACATGGACTATGGTGTTGTCTTCAAAGCTCGGCCCCGTGCCAGTTGGCAGTCCACTTGGAGTGAACAACGCGACAATAAACTTTTTCAAATCAAACCCAAAATTGGAGTTTGGCCATCTAGCTTCCGTAAAGTCCGGAGGGAAGAAGTTGTTCTCACTAGGCTACGCATTAGTCACAGTTTTTTAACTCATCATTTTCTTTTATCTGGAACTGATGCACCAATGTGTAGTTTGTGTAACACTCAAATCAATATCAGCCATGTTTTACTTTCTTGCCATCGTTACAATCCTCAACGACGGCAATACTTTAAACATATTTTTTCCCAGCGTCAATCTGTAACATTGGACAGAGTTATTGGTGATGGTGACTCTGTCCACCTTAATAACGTTTTTAATTTTTTAATGGCCGTTAATCTTTTTAATCTCATTTAAGTGTTGCATATTTATTCATTACACCTTTTTAATTGTGGCTCCTTTTTTAAAGTTTTATTCTCTCTCATTCAATGCGACATTAAACAATGGCCAGAACATTAAATAACTCCACACCAGGACTGGAAAGGCCAACTTCAGGTGACTAACGCTTCTGTTTGAACTACTCGTTAGTCTTCCTGGCGAGTTACTGTTATACTTTTGCTGCATATCATTTCGTACTTTTACAACCTTTTTGTACTGGCCATATTGACTCATAACCCGGAACCAGGACGGAAAGACCAACTTTAGGTGGCTGACGGTGGTTTATATACTACCTGTTAGTCTTCCTGGCGGGTTATGATCATTCCCCTTCTGCTACAGGTTGGCCTTTACAACTTTGTTGACTGGATGTCGTCATTGGTTTTTGCACCATTTCCTGTTTTAATTGCCATTTTGTTTTTATCTTCAATTACCTTTACACATTTTACTCCATTTACTTGACTTTTATCTTTTTACTGGACATTTGGCTACTCTTTATTATGATTTTGCTGAGTGTCTTTTTAAACTTTTATTCCATTACATTTTGATAATAGCTACTATGACACATAACCCAGAACCAGGACTGGAAAGGCCAACTTCAGGTGACTGACGGTGGTTCTTGAACTTGTTCGTTAGTCTTCCTGGCGGGTTATGATCATTATTATTATGCTAGAGTAAATAGTTTATAACTTTGAAGACTGGGTGTCACCATTGGTTTTTACACCATTTTCGGTTTCAATTGCTGTTTTGTTTTTACCTTCATTTTCCTTTACAAATTTTACTCCATTTACGTGACTTTTCTCTTTTTACTGAACATTTGGTTACTCATTGTTGCGCTTTTGCTGTGTGTTTTTTAATACTTCTATTCTTTTACATTTTGATACTAGTTGCTATGACACATAACCCAGAACCAGGCCTGGAAAGACCAACTTCAGGTGACTGACAGTGGGTCTTGTACCTGCCTGTTAGTCTTCCTGGCAGGTTATGATTATACCTTTTTGATAGAATACCTACCTTACAACTTTTTACACTTTGCCTTCTATCTTAACCTTGTAGACTAGGTGTCAACACTGGTTTTATACTTTTTTTTGTTTTACCTTCATTTCCATTTATGTCTTTTACTACATTTTTACCGGTTGTTTGGCGCAGATAGCCTCGTTGCTTTGTGCCATAAAACACTAAATCAATCAAAAAAAAAACTGTACTTTCTGGATGGATTCATTATATAATCTAGATTGTCTACAGACTCTGGATGTAAGTGCTTGATGGTTGTATCACATCTCGTTGTATTAATTCCATTGTTTGACTCATTCTTTGGCCTGTCACTTTTGACAACCTTTGGATGAGATCTTCTATGCTGGAATGTGGATTATGCCCAACATCTTTATTTCCCATAAGCACTTTCATCTCCATTTGAATTTTATCCCCTTCCATTTGCCATACTCCTGTCTACTCATTTTATTTGATGGATAAGTGCCTGTTATATTGTTAATTATTTCTGTTTATTCTGTTAATCACATTCACTTCTCAGAAGCCATCCAGTGGCAAGTGTTGACTATCAGGATTTTTTTTTCTCTCTCTAAATCCACAAAAGGAATTCAACCTGGAGCTTTTCTGCATATCAAGGTGGTATATGTAGGTGTGTATATTTATAACTCAATAATTCTAATGTTGTTAAAAACATTACTTGTCAATAAGCAAATAAATCAGCATTGTAATATAATAATGAACTTCATACAAAACAGAAGTAACATTATAATGAGACTACAAAACTATTCTTCAGTTACCAATCTTAGTTGTCACCTGTAAGTCATAATGGGTAATGTCTATAGCTATGGTGTCCAAATTCACTGTGGATATTCCATCTATCTTACAAGATCCAGACACCAATATCAAACTAAGCAGCAACTAAGGAGAATCAGTCAAATGTTAAAAGTTCAGTGCTTGAACCCACAACATCTCAACTCTTACTGCCCTTTGCTGCCTGCAATTAACTGTGGGAAGTTAATAATTCTTAATATATAGATATAACCATAAAGTAGAATTAAACCACCATAAAATTCTACAATGGTAAACTTCTAATCTCCTCTTTATTTGTTTATTATGAAATGTATAAATAAAAAAAGTTTTAAAGTAGGATATTTTTATTATTTCAGTTTAAACATAAATATTTTTTTCAAATTTTAGATTTTGATATTAAGTTTATTTCAGGATCCTTAAACAGTACTGTTTGTTTTGGCCAGCATACTTTAAATAAAATGCAAGTTAAAAATAGTTGTGTAATAAAACTAAATTTTATAAGGTATCTAAATGTTTTTTTGTTTAAGATATGTGGCAGGCTTTGATTTCACATTAACTTTAAAAATAGTTCTTCTGCTTTAAAGCTTTCTGAGAATGGAAGAATCTGTGTGTCATTGTTTGTGTTTTTATTTATAGGCAGAGGTGGGGCATCTATCTATGGAAAAACATTTGACGATGAAATTCATCCAGATCTTCGCCACACAGGTTAGCATCTTCGTAGAAATAAAAACAAAATTGTCTTGTATAATCAGCGTAATACACAATAAAGATTGTGGTTAAGATTACTTATTTCAGAGTAGCTGAAGTACCCATCCATGAATGAAAAAGTTTTGTAAGTTCATGATTAACAAAAGGTTATCTTAGGAAGCAGGGGAAAGAAAACTAATAAAAAATGCAGAAATGAAAACTTGTACATATCTCCCTCTGTATATAACAAACCTTCTCACCAAATTTGGTGAAGATCCAACAGACAGTGCTATTATATTTATATGTATATATGGTAACTTTTATTTGTGTATGTCTGCATTTAAATGAAAAACACAATACACTTTGCTGGTTATTTTACTAAAATAACTGTTTTATTTTATTAAGTTTAAAATACTGAAAATCATTTCCAATGTGTGTCATTAAAAAGGGAAAAAGAAAATTATACATTAGTTTACAAGTATACATAAAAAGACTGACTCACTGATTGTAGCATGATTTGTAAGAACAGAATGTAAGATCTAATATTGGTTACCTATTCTTTGCTATAGTTTAGCTTCCAAGCACATAAATTTGAAAAAAAAAAAGTTTTTAATTTAATCTAACCTGTTTTAGATGCAGAAGCATTCAGCAATCAAACTATACGGTATAAAGCATGCTAGTGTTGAAGCAGATGTTTTCTTTGATTTTCACAGACATGTTTAGAAATATTATATTGGAGAGCTTTCGTTTCATTGAACCTTACCTTTATTCTGCTGATAGATTATTTTGAACAGACATCCAGATGTTATTGAAACCATGCCCAAGGGATGAATTTTATTTTTCCACATCAGATTAACATTTTCTGTCTAATATGTGAAATAAGCCAGTATCTGTTATTCATATACATGTATACAGAGTATCTCTGCCCACACTAGTCTATATAAATGTTTCAATGTAATTTTAAGTAATATGTAGGCAAAAAAGTATGAAACTGTATAGAGATCCATAAATTTATTTATTTTTGTTTGTGCATATTGTATATAAAACTGTTGAGGTACACTATCAAGTATTATATTTCATTACATAAGATGTTACTTGTATGCATATTATAACTTTCGGCATCTCTACAGTTTTGTGGCTAAGCTCAATGGTTGATTTAGTATAATTCTTGTCTTCTGTTTGTGCACAGCCTCTATTTTTATACAAGTATATAAAATATTGATCATCAAAAAGAGTGAATGCTTCCTGTAGTGTTTCAACTTTCTCTTCATCCAAGTAAATTTTGAAGATGCCAGTTCCACAGTGTTTAAATTCCTTAGTTAAACATAATTGTTTTAATTTCTCAAAATTGTTGCCAGTAAGTATATAATTAAACCATCTTTCAAATAAACCTCTTTTTTACTGAGCAAATTCCACATAAGTTTGACTGTTTTTCTTGCATAAAACTCGTATTTTTGATGATAAGTCTCCAGTACTATCTTGTATGCTTTGAGAATAGCTGCTTTAACCTCATAATAATCTGTACAGTCTTTTAGAGTGAAAGTGGCACCAGCTTCTTATGCTTTACCAGTTAAAACACTTTTTAATAATAATGACTTTTTTTATGGGCCACTCCATGGTTTGGACAACTTTCTCAAAATGTTGGAAATACTCATCAACTTCATTTTTGTTAAATTGTGGAACTTTAATGCATCAATTGAGTTCAAAGTTGCCATTTTCGAGTTGAGTCTGATTTCCCTTTTTTTCAGCCTTGAGACATTCACTTTATCTTTCAGGTTAGATGTGGGTTTGTTCCTTCTCTTTTTTGGCTTTCAAAATGAGCTTATTCTTTCTCAGGTGGTTTGATATGAATTTATACAGTCTTAACACTTATTTTCTCTTTCAGCTTTGAAATGGGTTTTTCCAAGCTTTATTTGTGAGAGTTTTAACTGCGTTTCTAACATATCTATCATTCAACTCTGACACCAGAATATTTCTATCATAAGATATAATACTTTTTCAGACTATGAATCATCATTGACTAATATTTTAATATGTTTTTTACCTTATTTTTTCTCATTGGTTTCTTATCCACTAATTATAAAATTTTGGCAGTTTCAAGCAAAACACCTTTGTTAGATTTTTCAAGTTGCTCAGGGAAGAGTGATTTAAGAAAACCAGGATGATAATCAGGCATGATCAAATCTTGTTGGCACTGATAAATATGAATTGAATTAAGATTAAAGTTTTAATTCAGATCAAATTGTGTCTTGATACAGATCTCAAACACAAACCCCTAATTTATTATGTTATATGTTATAATTTATCTCAGACAAGTCTCAGATTTATTGCTACATACTACAATTCAAAGAGCCAGAAATTTTAATTTTAATTCAGAGGTTAATTGAATGCTGATATGCATCACATTTATAATATTTGGCAACTAGATTGATACACAGTTTTCTTTTTGAACACAAATATATTTTAATGTACAAACAACAGTACAATTTATAATAATGGTTATTATGAATAGTGATTTATGAACAAAAGTTTTACAAACTAACAAACAATATTGAGTCCTCTGTCTAGTCTGGAACTGAATATTCATTGATGGTTTATGATGAGCATATTAATTTCAAGTTTATTGGTATAGTTCATTTAATGGATGAGCTCTCCCTTGCTGCTCACATGTGAGGTTTCCACAGACAAGATATTTAATCTTCTCATAGAAATATTAATTTCTGAAGTTAATTCACTGAAGTTGAATGATTTGTAATGTTCAAAATATATGAACATTTCTGGTCAAGTATCTGTACGTTCCTGATTAATAAGTGTTAATCACAGTTATAGCTTCCAAGGTTTTTAGTATAGTAACTTTAGCAAACAAGCAATACACAAAATCTGTTTCTCTGTGTAGTGTTGGTTATCATTTATAAATTTGGGAGATTTTCTGGGAATTTCAGCTAAGAAAACAATACTAGTATTTTACATATGCACATGGTACATTGTTGGTTCTTATATTTAGAAATATTCTACGAATTTAGAGAATAGGAAGGACTTTCACAGTACACATTTAATAATGTAAGTTACAAGCATTTCTAAATATATATTTAAGCAAAATGTGCATTGATATAAAAATAAATATGTATTAACAAATCCGTTACAAAACTTTTGAAATTTGTGTTGACAAATGAGAAGTAGCAGAAACTTTCAGTGCTTGGAAATATTGTGTGACAGAAGTCATGAAGACAAATGAAAGAAAAGATTTTTGTAAACAGGAAAAAAAGGACCATCAGAAAGAATTCAGCTGAACAGTTTCATGCGGAACACCTTTGCATGCTCAAACTGTAACAGAGTATGCTTGTCCAAAATAAGACTATACAACCATAAATGAAAGTGTTTTACAAATTAGGCTTTTTAAAAAATATTTTTGATGCTTACAAACATCTACTACTAACACTAGTAAATAACATATCAAATGAGAAATATTTAATGGTACCATGTTTTGTGAAGAGTGGTTCACTATGTATGTTCACTATTTTGATTGTGTATTTGCTGAAGGTCATTAAAGGGAAGTTTGTATTTTTTGTAAAAATAGGAGCTGCTAGTGTAATGCAAGAGTTTGATTGACCAGTGATATTTTACATTACATGTTCTACTAAACTATTAAAATATTCTGTGGCTTTCTTATTTATTTTCTAGTATACTCAAGTAATTAATTTCAGTATTTAATGCCACCCTTGTAACACAGTTCTGTATATATTCTTTCTTACTCATAGGTGCAGGTGTTCTGTCAATGGCTAATGCAGGTCCTAACACTAATGGTAGTCAGTTTTTCATCACCTTGGCACCAACACAGTGGCTGGATGGTAAACATACTATTTTTGGACGCATTTACAGTGGAATGCAAGTGGTCCAAAGGATAGGAAAAGTTGCTACAGACAACAATGATAGACCTATAGAAGACGTGAAAATTACCAAGAGTTATATAAAGATGAAGTAAACATTTTTGAAATAAAATCTTTTATTGCATAGAAGAAGTGAATTGCTTAAAATTTACAAATGAAATTGATTGATTGGTATTTGTTTGAAAATATTTTTTACTAATTAATCTTCTGTTAATCAGGAATGACAACTTATAAAATCACTGATTTTCATGTGTTTTTATGTTGAAAATATCATTCAGGATCTGATGCAGGTATTTTGAAGAAAAGAAAACTTGTATATAGGAGGACATGAGGTGTGTGCAACAAAAATTAATAACAGATTAAAATGAATAGTGTTTGCATAATAATAAAGTGCATTGTACATCTTTGCAGACTCTATTATTTGCATGGTTCTTTGAGTACAGTCTTGCAAGTTACATTGTGGAACCAGTTTAAATAGATTTTCAGATATTTTTGACTGTGTAGAAAATGTTATATAGTAAATCCTATGGGGTCTTAGTGTGGTTTAATGTCTAGCACGTCCAGGCTGCAAATCTCATATTTTGTATGTCATAGCCCATTTCAGGAAAAAAAATGCATTTCACACTTTGGGGCTGTGTATGTACTATGAAGGTGGAGGTCAACTCCCCCTATTTGGTTAGAAAAAAAGAGTTGATTGTAGTTGTTTTTAACTAGCAGCCTCCCATCTTGATTGATTCAAAAGTGAGACAGCTTTGTACAACTGGCCATTGTATAAATTTATAGAAAATTGTGTAGGAAACAAGTAATGAACTAATGTGCAGATGTTTCTCCAAGTCTTTACGTAAGTCATGGACACAATTTTTAAGTTTCATATACTGGTAAAATCATTTGCATTATTTTATCCAAAATAGGCAAACATACCAATGTCAAGGTCAAATAATGGAATATTTATATGCAAATGTTGATAATCGTATTGTTTTTCCTTGTTTATTTTTCTCGGAAAAAAATCTTAGATTAACCGGTTAGGAAATCAGTAACTGGTTAATCATGTAATCGTCACAGCCCTACTTCTAAACACCTCTAATCCTATAAACAAGTATATTCTGAAATCTTGAAGTGTTAAGTGCTTTCCTAAACCAAATGGTGGACAAAAATAGTAAACTTGTTAGTGATTTCTATTGTTCTTTAATACATTGTATCAAGACCACAAAATATTGTTTGGATAAGGAAAGATTCAATTTCCTTCTTAATTCAAATGTATAACCTCATGCAAAGTATTTCATGACTTTTAAAAACACAGACAAGAATAAAAACTTGGATAAGTGTTAAGGCAGTTCTCTTTTATATAAATTATTTTTAACCAAACTGTAGAGTTTATAAATTAGGTCTAATCACACCATTAATTATCACTTACAATTCTATTTTTTCTGATGTGGACTAACAAGTTGATCTTCTATAGTTATAATCTGGTAGTTGTGGTTATTTTTCTTTCATTCACACGGTACTTATAAATGATTGTAATAACAAATTTACACATGATATTTTGAATTGCTGGAATTCTTCTGTGTAACATTTCTGCTTATAATCTTTAGCACAATATTTAGTGCTTAGATACACTTTGACAACTGAGTTTTGAGTGACATTTTCTTAGATGTTCCCCTTGAGGTGGATTCCTATACATGGTGAGAGATCTCCTAGGGATGGTTTATGAAAAATCTACAAATATGTTTGCCATGCATGTTAACCTGTGAAGGAAAGAATCTTGATGGTTTAGGGGTCCAACCTTAACACACTACCTTGGCCTTGAATTATTGTAGATGAGTGGCCTCCCAGGGTCAGTTGGTTACTTCCTATGACACTATGAATTCCTGACAAGGAGTTACTGTTGAGAAGGATTTGAAGAACATCCCCAAGCAGTAAATCCTTGCTGTTTTCTCTAACTAAGGTGTTGCTGCAATACAATGTATCACCACTTGTAAGGAAGGCATTGTGTTGCCTGACAGTGTTTTTATTTTGACATTTACATCACCATATCCACCAGCCACGGAAAACCAGGTTATTTGAACAATAAAGTACAGCCAGATGTTTCCATTTTCAGCTGTTTGGTTATTTGAAGACATTTTGTCATGGTTCTGTAATGTGAGCTTGTTGTATTTTTCATGTACTTAGTTCCTCACAGAAATTGATCATATATCTGCTCACATTCATCTTTCTCTCACTTTTCTTGCAAAGTTGACAGTGACCCATGGGGCAGTGACAAGGAGTCATGGGAGGCTCAGAAACAGGCCTGGGATACATATCCAATGGTAGCCCTCTGTTTCTAACTGCATCATTTATCAGCAGATCCATGCCCACATTTGCATGTCAGGCATCAAAGGTAAAAGGAAACTTCGATTAAGTTTACAACTAACATCTCTTCTATGACCAGTTCAGTGGCTACGCCAGGGTATTTTTGTTGGGGGTGCTGAGGTAAACTGTGGAGGGGCTTCCCAAAATGTCATCAATATGAGGTTTAGATGGCAAACTATAATAATGTAAATACCATGGTACATTTCAGAAAAGTACGCTATTTTGAACTGCATTTTCAATGCAGTTTTCATTGGAAACTCATACTCTGATTAATAATTCATTATTACAAATAAGAAATAATCTATTTATGAAAATGTGCATATATGTAAAGGAGGAAGCTCACCTAAATTCCACACAAGGTAATACATAATAATAAAGAAAATCAAGATTAGCTAAGATTGAACATTTAATATACCATTAAGAATAAAGCTACAAATCGAAAGAAATATAACATAAAGACAAAGTTTACATAGCAGAAACTAATCCTATGTGAAGTTAATACACTGAGGAAAAGTAAGGTCATTATCAGGCTATCTATCATCATGTTGTGTTTACAGTGAATATTACTTCAAAACAGTGCACCTGTTCTGGTGATTGGCAGCAAATGTGTTTATAACAGTATCAATATTGAGTTGTTTTGCCCTCCTTGAGTTTACTGATATAACAGAAAGGTTGCTGGTGCAGTTGTTACCACTGCTGTTGTGCAAGTATGTCTTGAAAAGCTACAGACATGAGAAACTTCTCTTACAGGCAGCTGAAGTGACAGGGTATCATAAGTATTACATTAATTGGATTGTAAGTCACAATTTTAAATGTATGCCACAATCATCAGTACAATTTTGAATGGCTGATACACAATGCAAAATGATCTCACAGAGAACACAACACTGGCTAAATGCTTCATTGTTTTGACCTATACACAATACATGCATGCTATGTTTTACTTTTCAATAAAAGATAAATGAAAGTAATGGGTAAATACCTGTGAAACATTTGGTTTATCAAGTAAAATCCCTGATGATCTGTTGTAACTTGAAATCAATGTGGTTGTCTATCTTTGTCAAAGCTCAAGGCAGAATGGCATTACACAGGACACGGCAATACAGCGCATGAGTTTCAGAGCATTCAGTACGTTGCTATGGGACACATGACACATACTTCCATCTTAATGAAGACGTTGAGTTCTACAGATCTATGTCTCTTTGATGTTAATTGTCAAGCAACAACGATGATTGTGTTTTCTATATTTTATGAATATATGTAGGTAACAATGTTGGTGGGCCTTGGCTCATTTGCCCCCTTTGGCACTGCCACTACACCAGTTCTAAAATAGCCTAGAACAAAATGTGGCAAGTATACCTCCCATCCCCTTTCCAATGATCAGGAGTTTGGTAATGAACAGAACTTTGCAGATACTCTTGATGAGAGCTTTTCTCATACATCCAGCACTTCTTCTTCTTCCCCTGCTTTCTTGGCTATTAGGCCTCAGGTGGAGTGATTACCTTTTTCCTCTTGGGTTACCCAGTATGACCAGGTGGGTTAAGGCATTTGACTCGTAGTCTGAGGGTTGCGGGTTCAAATCCCATTTGCACCAAACATGCTTGTGCTTTCAGCTGTAGGGGCATTATACTGTGACGGTCAATCCCACTATTTGTTGGTAAAAAATAGTAGCCCAAGAGTTGGCAGTTGGTGGTGCCAATGATTTTGCTTCATGAATTGCTGTGTATGATTGTCTGTCGCTTTCTAATAGATCTAGTAAACTGTTTTATTTCTGAATAATTTTCAAACAAAGTGCTCACAGCATTATTTTTCACACACTATCTTGTTTTAGATATACTTTTTAATAGTCGAGTGTTAGCTTTCATATTGCTAATCAATTTGGCCCGTCTTTCAGGTGAAACTGAAAATAATGTATATAAAGATCATAAAATTCTAAAAAAAAAAGTGACTGCAGCAGGACAACTGTCCACAGCAGTGCAACCAACTAGGTTTAAGCTATGTGCTGAGCATGGAATCCATTCAGTGAAATCATTCACTTCTTTGAATCTTGCTTTTACTCCAGAGTATGTTACACTCATGTTGCTTGCATCATCATATGACTGTGATCTACAATGCACAACATTTGCAATACACGGTATCTACAATACATGATATCTGCAGTACACAGTATCTATTTAAGATATTCAACAAGTACTTCACATATATATTTTTTTCTCATGACATTCAATAAATTTCAGAAAATGTTCAGTGATATTTCTGTGATCAAGTACATATCAAATTATGACTGAAATCCAGAGTTGAATCAGTACAAGTTTGCACTCTTAATTTCTGATAACATTTGTTTTGTAACTTTTGATGGCAATATATCTATAAATTTGTCACATATAGCTGATGAAAGGTAGGAAACATGGCCTTTTACAGAGTCTTTGCATCTTCTAATGCAGTGGTTCCCAACCAGCGGTGCAAGATAACATTTGCTTTGGTCACCTTCACCTTTATTCTTAAATAAATAATTACTGTGAGGGGTGTGAGAACGTTAAAATTTTTTAGGGGTGCAGGACATAAAAAAGGTTGGGAACCATTTCATCATCAACACAAAAGCTAGTTCCCTTTCTTACAGGCATTTGACATAAGCAACAACTCTCTTCTAAACTTTCTCCCAATATTTACAAGTGTTTTCTTTAGCCATGTCAGTTTTCTTGTTAGTTCTAACAGACTTCCTTTATTAAAGCATCACTGAATTTGCATGCAAATGATTCTTTGACTGTTTGTGTGAAACAATTCACACACAATCATTAAAGCCAGTTATGAAATGATTTAGGAAATCTTTAAATTCCTGAGAAAACAGTTTACAGATATAACAAAATACTTTCCCTGTAGTTGGTGAATAAATCAACCAGTTTTGTTTAATTACTTCTCCAGTTTCAAATGCACAGAGCATTGCCAATACTCTTGGGGACTTCTTCTCTCATGTATCTAGCTCTTCAAATTTATCCCCTTCCATTTTAGCCATTAAAACACAGGCGGGGCATCTGCCTCTTTCCTTTTCATCTGACCATTCCTATGACTACAATCGCCCACTTATACTGATGGAACTTGCTATTCGTTGGTTCTGGCAATACATCAGTCAGACCTGATAATATACATTATGAGATGTTATGCCACCTTTCCCAGAACTCTCTTACTATTCTCCTAGCTGTCTTTAATTGAATGTGGTAGGAAAATGTCTATCCAGATGCTTGGCGAAAAGCTATCATACTCCCTATTCTGAAACTTTGGAAGGATCCAACGAATTACTATTTAATTGCTTTGAGAAGTTGTCTCAATAAGATCTTAGGGAGGATAATCAATGCCTGCCTCCTTTCGTTTCTTGAACCAAACAACCTTCTCTCACTGACTCAGTGTGGGTTCTGAAAACAACACTCTACGATAGACCTCTTTATTTGCCTTGAAACATTAATCAGAGAAGCCTTTTTAAGGTAACGACATTTTGTTATGTTTTTTTTTTTATTTAGAGCTTACAATACAACATGGAGATATGACATCTTACGAGACCTTCGTTCATATGGATTGCATGGAAACTCGCCCCTTTTCATCAGCAATTCTTAATGAAGTGCCAATTCCTAGTCCGTGTGGACTCAACACTTTCTCATTTTTTCCCACAGGAACTTGGAAACCCTCAGGGCTGTATTCTGAGTGTCACAATTTTCATTATAAAGATTAATGCCATCAGTGAACAGCTACCCCCTACAGTTGCAAATGGTCTTTTTGTTAAGGACTTTCACATCTCATGTCAGTATTGTAAATTAAATTTTATATTGCACATCAAGCTACTTTGTATCAAATGTTTAAAAGCTTTGAACATTCTCCGTGTCCTCTCTTCTACTTCTCGGGGAGCAGATCGATACTCCATTCTCAAAATTTATCATGCCCTCGTCTGATCCAAACTTGACTATGGGTCTGTGGTTTATGGTTCTTCGAGAACCTCAACACTGAAAATGTTGGATCTTGTCTATCACTGGGGGCTTCAGATTTGCATTGGAGCCTTTCATACTTCTGTGTAAAGTATATATGTGGAATCTCATGAACCCCCTCTATGTATTTGCCATTTGCAACTGTCTCTAATGTATGCTTCCAAACTTTGATCCTTACCACAGCATCCTACCTGGCATTGTGTTTTCCAACCACACCTTTTAATGACAGAAAATCTGCCATTGTTCCTTTTAATCTCCATATCCAGGCACAATTTGATTTTGTTTTATCCTTGAATAACATTGCGGTTTCTTCAAATCAGTCTATTCCACTATGGCAAATTACTGTCCCCAATTGTAACCTATCTTTGAGTCATTTGAGGAAAACAGATACACCCAATTGGAAATATCACTCTTTCTTTGCAGAACATCTTTCATATAATTCTTCCATACTTATATACACAGATGGTTACAAACTGGGTGACTCGGTGGGCTCAGCCATCGTTTGTGACAGTTCAATTGTGGCACACAGACTCCCCCTACAGTTTCTGTTTTCACTGTCGAATTGTATACCATCTCTCTTGCCCTAAATCATAATGAAATAATGCAATATACAAATTGTACAATATGTACAGATTCTCTCAGCTGTCTATTGGCCCTGGAATCATTCCATGATAGTCACCACCCTCTTCTCGTCAATATCAAAAACAAACTGGCCCATCTGTCTCTGTCCAATTCTTTTGAATGCCATGTCATGTTGGTATTTGTGGGAATGAGCTGGCCGACAGAGCAGCAAAGTCTGTCTGTTCTGGATCTATCATCCTAGTACCCATTCCATACATGGACTATGGTCCAGTTATCAAATCCAGACTGTACACCAGATGGCAGGTAACCTGGAATGAGCAACACAATAACAAGCTTTTTCAAATTAAACCTTTTTTAGGTTTTTGGCCCTCCTGCTTCTGTAAGGATTGAAGAGTGGAGGTTGTTTTGGCAAGGCTATGCATTAGTCATAGTTTTTAACCCAACAATTCCTTTTATCTGGAAGTGCTGCAACAATGTGTGGTCTATGTAGCACTTAGATCACAATCATCCACATTTTATTATCATGCCGTTATTACAACCCAGAACGACAACACCATTTTAAGGATATTTGTAAGGCGGGTTTGCCCTTGACTTTAGCCTCTTTTATAGGTGATACTGCCCATCTCACTCATGTTTTTACATTTTTAAGAGCCATTGGTCTTTTACACTTAATTTAAGGTTTTTTAAGTGTTTCACTTTTCATTTCACCAAAAAGACCTTTTTATTCCATAATTTATTTCATATTAAACCATTTTTAATAAATTCAATATATTACAGGGTATTATTGATAAAGATGTTGGTTTGTACAGTTATGGCGATGTCTACTTAAAAAAAAAATCTATAAGTTATCTAACTTTTGGTTTAATTTATATGGGTGGTAGGGCCTACAAACAGAAGATGCCAAGACTTTGCAACTGTTTTGATCCAGCACTGCTAGCAGGAAAATGTTTTTCTTGTGCACTGGACAATTGACCTCCCTTTCTCTAATCTTGAGAAGGATACCAAGATTCATTCAAACTGTTATCCAATTGCTTTGCCTATCTGTCTCTGTAAGATCTTAGAGTGGATGTTAAGTGCTCTTTTTTGGTTCTTCGAATCAGACAACCTCCTCTCGCCCACCCAATGTGGGTTCCATTTACAGTGCTCCATTAAGGACCACCTGATTTGACTTAAAATATCAAACAGGGGAGCCTTTCTCAGTAAGGAACATCTTGTTTCAATGTTTTTAACCTTGAGAAGGCTTATGATACTGCTGAGGGATGGCATTTTGTGGACATCTATTCCTATGGGTTGTGTGACCATTTCAATTTACCCACCTTTATTTGAAACTTTTTACTGGACAGATGATTCCAAGTATGTATGGGTTTGACACTTTCCCTCAGGGCCATGTCTCGAATGTCACATTTTTCAGTATCAAGATTGATGCTATTGCTATGGTCCCCTGGGACAAAGTTACTTTCATTCAACTCATCAAGCAGCTACATGTTAAGTGTACACAGGCACTGAACTTCCTCTGTGTCTTCTCTTCCACTACTGTGGAGTTGATCAGTATTCTGGATCTATCATGATTTCATTTGCTCCAAACCAGACTATGGACCCTGTTCAACATTTGGGGCTTTGGTTCTGTGCAGGAACTTTCTACACCTCTCCAGTCTAGAGTTTGTACACTGAGTTCCACAGACCTCTTAACTACTGTTGCTTCCAACTTTCTTTACAGTATACTCTTAAACTTCAATCCATACCACAGCATCCTAGCAGGGGTTGTGTCTTCCTAAGTGGATCATGCTCTTTTGGAATAGATGGTCTGCTACTCTTCCATTTTAGTCTTTGCATCCAGACACAGCTGGCTGAATTGCATCTCTCCTTGGATGATGTTGTTGTCTTCACTAATCAGCTCATCCTTCCCTGGCTTATTACCATCCTCATCTGTGACCTTTCTTTGAGTCATCTGAGGAAGTTTGTTACTCCTGAGTTGAAGTACTGTCCTCTCTTTTCTGAATATTTTTCTAACAATTCTTTTATTCCCATTTATACAGATGGTTCAAAATCAGGTGACTCGTGCAGGATCTGCCAAGATTTGTTGTAGCTTGGTTGGTGTTCAGAGGACCCACTCCACAGTTTCTGTATTTACTGCCAAGTTGTATGTCATTTCTCTTGCTTTAGATCACATAGAAGCTATGCAATACATAGATTGTACTATTTACACTGACACTCTTAGCTCTCTACTGGCCCTGGAATCACTTAGTGTTACTTCTCACCTTGTTCCCATCAATATTAAACAATGGACAATTTTACATTATTACATATTTGTATCCAGTCTTGCTACATCGGTATTTGCAGGAATGAGCTTGCTGACACAGCACCTACATCCATCTGCTCTGGTGCTGTTACAGCGATACCTATCCCATACATGTATTAAGATCCTATGTTGAAGGTTTGGCTTTGTTCTGTGTTAGCAGTTGACTTGGAGTGAGCAACATAACAAGCTTTTCTAGATCAAACCTTCTGTTGCTCTTCGGCCATCTTGTTTTTCCGTAAGAATTGGAAGGAGGAAGTTGCATTGGACACAGTTTTTAACCCCTCCTTTCCTTTTATGTATGTGGGAGTGATCCATCAATATGTGGCCATTGTGACACTCAAGTTACAATAGCCTACCCTTTATTGTCTTGCTATCATTACAACTTAGCGACAATAACATTTTAGTCATGTCTTTTTCACAGGTGTAACCCTGACCTTGTACAGCATCATTGGCAATGGTGACACTGTCTGACTTATTTGTATTTTTAAATATTTACAGGTCATTGGCCTCTTTCATTTTATTTTAAGTTTTACCTGCTTTTAGAAATTTGTTTGGTTCTTCACATAATTTGTTTATCTTGTAAAATATTTTAGTTTTTTTATATTTTTACAACTTGTTTGGCACAGCTAGCTAGCCTCCTTGCTTTGCTCATAAACCACTAATCAACCAGCCAACCAAATTCTTAGATGTTTCACAGTAAGCTTGACAAACCAACTGTCTTTTTCTTATTTGCACATCTTTGAGATTACTCAGCATCAGCTGTTCTGTAGTCCTAAGTTATACTGTATCATTAATTTTCAAGGTTTTCTGTACAACATCAAGTTCAATGATTTCCTACAAAACTGATCTTTCTACTTTGCATTAGTTGGACACATCTTGAATTATATTTAATAAATCTATGATTTTTTATAGTATAGCATATTTACTTTTTCTGGTCTGGTGTCATTTACTCCTCATTGTGATGATGCATTTTAAACAATTAAAAACAACAGAATGAATGAAAAGTCATTATTTAAAGTTTCTTTTTGTAAGTTTCTTGATATTATTAGGGCTGATTCTTTCATAAGCATAGCAGGTTCTAGTAATTTACCCAAAGTGTTATCTTAAACTGACTCCATAGTAATCCTCTTAACTTTGAGGTTGGGAAGGTTGAAGTGGCTCCATAAGTGTTTGTACAGATGTATCATGTTGATGTAGTACCTTCACTAAGAAGAGGCAGTGTTGTGCTAACTAAAATAGTAAATGCAGATGCTACTTCCTGTGGTTTTGATGGAATTCCTTGACAGCATATGTATAATAAAGGTCAGTGTAGCCTGACCTCTACAGTCTTTATATATTGCTTCCAACATCAATTTTTGGTTTGTAAACATGTTTGTCCTTATCTTTTGTTCTTCTGTTTTTTTATTTAACCCAAGGTCTTATGTTTCCTCTGTGCTCTTCTGAACTTTTCTTTTGATGTGTCTCAGACATGTTTGATAAGGCAACTGCTTACGTCTGATAATTTTTAGTATTCTCATCTAGAAGAATTCTTAGTGTTATTAAGGCTGGATCTTTTAAGTTAGTAAGAACACGAAAGATATGTTGTCATGTATTCCATGAATTTAGCTTACATATTATTTTGAACTGAGCTTGATATGCCTCACACAGAATCTTTCCAGAACAGTTGTTGGTTTCTCAAGTGGGTGATGTTAAAGTGGCAAGCTAAATCTGAGAACTTGATGAGTTAGATATATATATTGGATTACTCCCTGGAATGTTCTATTGCCATAGATAACATAGCACTAGGGTTAACACGTGTAAACCAAATATGTTTTACTATTTCATATTTCATAATTAACACTGTTAAAGGATAAAATTGTTGGGTGGATGTTCAGAGAAGAATATGCTTTTTTTTCTTTGCATTTGATTATTTAGGTTACACATGTTTTATTCTGTCACTAATGTACATAGCTGTTTTTTATTTGCTGTTATGTAATTCTCTTGCACTAAGATGAAGAATTTTTTAAACTTTTGTTCTTACAACCTTTTTGCTATTTATAGATGTTTTTGTACCACTTGTGTACATCTATTAAAGTGTATTGAAGTTTGTCTCAAATTTATTTTTACTCTTAAATCTACTTTAAACCTTATGTCTCGTTTTTTACTCTCTAAATTCCTGTCTCTTTCTTAATGTTTTTTCAATTTTCTACTTGAATTTTTTGTAAGTTTTCTTTATTCTAGGTCTTTTAATTTTACATTTAGCTTTTCCAGTTTTCTGACCACTTCTTTCTCAGTGTATCTGTTCTCATTTTTTGGCTCTTTAGGTCCTTGTATTTATTCAATAATATGGATTTCTCTCAGTAGTCATTTTGGGCCTGCAAATTAAGGGAGTTCAGAATATAGAATGGAGTTATAAATTATCTTTTTTCCTGCATTCTGACTGAGTAGCTGGTATACAAATGCACAAAATAACTTTTTTTTTCTATATTTCACAACAACGTCAAAATAAAGTAATTAATACAACAGCAAGTGCTTGTGATGGGTGTGGAATTAGTAAGAGACATGCTACAAAATATTTTAAAAAATTCTCTTTCCATTCTATGTGTACTCTCCCTTTTAGCTTAAACTGAAAGTAAAATCAAATGGAAAATAAAGCTATAAAGTTAAGATGAAATTCAAGATAATCCAAATGTTTACATTAGAAATTTAAGCAAAAGTAAACCCTAATCCTTTATAAAATCTGATACAACTCTAATAAAAGGTTTATTAAAAATAAATTTTATATTTAAATAAAACACTACTGTCAATAACTTACTTGTTAATGAGTATAGATATATAAATAAACAAGTATATTTGGCTAAGGTTTTTTTTACAGTAGGTATCTGTGACCATACGATAAATTAAAAGAAAAATAAACGAATAATATGCACGTCACTTATTTCCAAAATAACAAATTTTCAACACCTGTTGAATATATGTACAAAAATTCCTTACACTATGGAGGTTACAGTTATATTTCAAATACTATATAGTTATCTACTTCTCAAAAATTCACTTAGGCCTATTCAGTTGCTTTATAATTCAGTTGACAAGCCAAACTATTTTCCTCTATTTCTCTCACCAGAGTATACCTTTATAGTTCACTCAGGGTGTCGTTGAGTTACTGTAGTTGTATCTTATACTTTAAAAATTGTCTGCTTCTTTTTCGTATTTTTCAAGAATCGCATACTCACCCTTTAGACTGGTTCAGTTAATTTAGAACACTGACAAGACAGCCCATTCTCCTCGTCTCTTACGAAATTGTTAATCTTACTCAAACATTTCAACCACAAGGCCTTTCATTCCCACGACAATTAATTTTACGTTTAATTTTTCTCTGACTTAACGTTTCTTTCCTGGTACTTTACTGTTTTCTGCTCTTTTCTTTTTTTTTGTCTTCTTGTCGCTATTTGTATGATAGAAATCTGTGTATCCTCTACACCAGTAGTTGCACGCAAAGTTCATTAGTTTTTCGACATAATGATTTATTAACACAACATGCGTTTCTTTCTCATCGAGTTACCGTAATTGAACTTTTTAATAAATAATACTACAATAAACTGAAATAATAATTTTATGAGGTTAAAGTAGTCTTTACACGCGAAAACAATAACATCAGCAAAGCCAGATATGAATATAGCTGAACCTTTCACACGCACCCTTTGTCCACTATGACCTATTAACACGAGAGTGGCAGCCACTAGTTATTAGTAGATTCGGCAATATAAGATACAATCAGTTATCTCATAACATGATCGTTGTTCCTATAAGAAAACATGGGTAACTGGCAATTAGTGCATAAATGTCGTTTTGTACTTCAGATACGAAAAGTTGAGGGATTCTCTACATCCAGATTGAAATGAAATAAAAATTTACATATTAAATGAAGTGTTTGATGAAGTCATGTACCACACATTTCCTGTCAGAGTGACCCAACCATTCAAAATTCTAAAGCTACTAAACAAGAAAACAACAAAAACGTGTCACTGAAGAAATCAGAATAATTCAAACAAACTCTAATAAAATTCTTTCTCACCTATATCAACATATGTTAAGGTAAAAACAATTCCACAAAACAAGGCTTCCATGTATCACAGAAATCATCTACTCTTTTTAGAAGGGGTAGTCTCACACTATGCTATCAAAATACAAAGAAAAATAAATTAAAATACCCTAAAGTAAAATACACATCAAATTATTGAAACGTACGTATACTCTTCGAAAACGACACATATCCCACGAAGGTGGGATAACTGACAGTGAGCCTGGTGGGTTAAGGCGTGTGACTCGTAATCTGAGGGTCGCGCGTTGTATCTCTGTTGCATCAAACACGCTCGCCTTTTCAGCCTGGGGCGTCATAATGTAATGGTCAATTCCATTATACGTTGGTAAAAGAGTTTGGGATGGGTGGTGATGATTACCTGCCTTCCCTCTAGTCTTACACTGCGAACGTAGGGATGGCTAGCGCAGATAGCCTTCGAGTAGCTTTGTGCGAAATTCAAAAACAAACAGTGATACCCCATCCAAAGTATACTTTTCACAGGTAACCATGCACCAAAAAAAGAATCAGAACGCCTCAGCTAAAAATCAGACACTACAGACGGTATGTCTGCGGACTTACAACGCTAGACCTTGGGTTTCGATACCCGTGGTAGACCGACCGTTTTTGTCTTTGGTTTCTCAACTAACAACTTTCCTTGTTAGATATTATTGAGTGATCATGATAAAAGTGTCACATTCATTTTGTAAGACTAAACCATTTTCAATAATTCAGAAATCAAGGGTCAAAACACACTTTCAGTTGTTGATTTCACGACCAAACAACTGTCCTTGATGTGATATTGAAGTGCATATATTACATCATAGAATATCACCGTAATTTATTTTTCTGCCGAATTGTCATCGTAGTTAAAATAATCGGGCGGTAGTTAGAAGATGTAGAATTTTCTGGACATCATCACTTGATAACTCGGAAATAAAGGATAACAAGATCATTCCAACCGCTGGTTTCTCAGTCAAACAACTGTTCTAACTGTAACAATCAAGTGGATAATTGCACGAAGTGTGTAACAATTGAGTGATTGAAAAGTAAACATTATTATTTCTTCTTTTCAGTTAGTGCTTGTGGACATCAGAGTTTATCCTAAAGACTGGCCCAGCGCGTTAAGGCGTGCGACTCGTAATCCGAGGGTCGCGGGTTCGCATTCCCGTTGCACCAAACATGCTCGCCCTTTCAGCTGTGGGGGTGATATAATGTGACGGTCAATCCCACTATTCGTTGGTAAAAGAGTAGCCCAAGAGTTGGCGGTGGGTGGTGATGACTAGCTGCTTTCCCTCTAGTCTTACACTGCTAAATTAGGGACGGTTAGCACAGATGGCCCTCGAGTAGCTTTGTGCGAAATTATAAAAAACAAAACAAACAGATCCTAAAAACTAGTCTAGTAACTAATCCCAGCCACAAGTATCAGAAAGCAGGTATTAGCATAACAGCCAACCAAGAGAGTTTTATTTTACTATTTCGGGCTTTTTTTCATTTAACTCATTAAACAACCACATGCATACTTTCATCTTTTCCTTCTCACTTGTCATTTGAAATGCTCTATAATATATCAGCTTCCTCATATTTAATGGCCTCTGATACGTGGCTAATCCATGGCATGAGAGGTTCATCCTAGACATAGGCTTCAGCATAACCACAAGCTGGATGCACTTGTGCTTGTGTGTCATATGAATGAGGGACCTTAACTATCAAACGACCAAATCGTCTGAGTACTAACCATAGACCATTATAATTTTAGCAGATATACTTCTGTGTTTCAGCCATGTACCACTATCAGACCTAGCTTTCATATTGGAACGTCTGTTTCTTGGCTTTTTTATATAGCATCTATTTTGCCATATTGTTGTCTTTACTAGTTCTGACACACATCAGTGCGTATATTCAGTGCTGTATTCAGTTAGTCCTCATAACCTTGTGGTACCCGTGGGGCTAAGAGTTGGACCATAGATCACATTTATAGGATGTACTGTTTCAAGCATAGACATGATAATTTTTGTTGAACAACCAGTTAACCCCTACATGGTTTCCACGATGTACAGCAAGTGTTTGCCCCCCGTTTAAATGAAATTTACCAATTTTGCAAGCACATGCTTGATAGTCTGTATCATTCATTCTGCCAAACCATCAGACTGGGAGTGATAACATAAACTACACATCTTCACTATCCCGAATACTGTACACAGTTCAGAGCACAACTAGCTCTTGAAATCAGTTTCCTGATCCATGTGAATCTCTCCAGGAGTACCAAAATGGTGCAACCACAGCTTTGCTAACACATCAGTGACGAACTGTACGAAAGTGTAGACCAATAGGTGTGCTTTGGTCCAATAAGTAAAATAATCAATAATAACAGCCATATATTGATTACCTCGAAAAGAGGACTGGTGATAACCAGGGGTATTCTCTGGAGAGGAGAACCAACAATTTATTACTGGAGCTGACACTGTCTGGGCTAGTTTTATCTACATTACACACATAGTACGAAGCTAACACCAGTGCTAAATATAATGATTCACACTTGGCCAGCAGAGTCAACGTCAAACGTTAGCTTTTGTGTGAATAACAACTTGGTGACCTGTTGTCTTTACATTTAGCAGCGTTTCAAAAATCTTCAGCCACAGGAGACAAGGAATCATTAGATGCAGCACAGGTTTGTTCTCTTATCTTGATGGTAGATAAAATCAGTATAACACGCTACTGTGCATCTATAACCGTCTGTATAATTGCCAAATATTGCATACTTTATCTATAACTGTTTGTATAAATGCCACATACTGCATACTTTACACTATTTATAACTGTTTATATAAGTGCCATATACTGCATACTTTGATCCTTAACAGCACTGTCTGTGCATTTTCTTCTTCAATGGCAATTATCTCTCTTACTAGTTTTAAATCTCTCTGATAGTCTTCATGGAGCTCTTAATGCAGATTTGTGGCATCCAATCGCTACTGAAATTGGCTATTGTAAGACTTTGTGTCATTATCGTTAAAACAACTTTTATGTCTAGCAACACATGGTCCATACTAAGGATGAACTTCATGCCATACAACAGTTCTTCGTCATTCAGGAGTAGTGAGAGTTCAGTTTGGATATGTTATCACTTTTTAGCCTACATTTTGCCAATGCTACAGCACTGCTCCAAGTATACTATCAGTAACCAACAGGAACGCCGTAGATACATCAATCACAACACTTCAACTCATGCATGTTTTAAGAATAGAAACTCCTTCTCACTCCTCAGTTAATCTGCAATGCTTATTAGCTGCAGTGAAAGCAGTTATTGGAAAATTTACTCTACATGTACAGTGCTTTGACAAGCTTATATCATCATTAGGTAGTTAATAAGGTTATAATTTTGTCGAACGTTATACATTTATGATAAGGTTTTCATTTCCCTTTCAGGCAGTTTACAAACTTTTATCAACAACTTTTATATGAGAACAAGGGCGAGGCAGCTCCTAGCATTAACTCATTAGTTGACAGAAAAGATAACTGCCTATGTAACAACGTCATGAGCTATTCTTTTTATGAGAAAACATGGGTAATTATGAATTAGTGAATTCACATTTCTTGTGCTCAGGAGAAATGAAAAATTGAATGGCTTATTTACATGATTCTTTGTATCCATACTGAACTAAAAGCAAATAAAAACAGAAATTTCGAAAATGTGCATATAAATTAACTGAGGAAATAGGGTTCTGTACCACACACTCTTATAAATTATTTAAGGGGAATTAACAGGTGATAAAGTTCTGTACCACACATTCTTATAATTTAACTAATGGGAAGTTAACAGGTGCTAGAGTTCTATATTGCACATTTTTTTAATTTGCTGTAAACTTTGATATTTTAATTTTCGATCTACACCCTTGTGCAAATTAATTAAAACAAGACGAAAAATTACGATTTTTTCAATTTTTTGCGTGTTATTTCTGAGAATCCAAAAAGTACTCACAAATTAATAGATGATATGACTGCTTTGTTTTTCAGAAGATCATTAATCCGCTTTGGCATCGAGTTCACGAGTTGACTGCAATCTTTACTAATTTTTGGATCGCGGTACCACACCTCAATTATGGCCTCAATTATCTTATCTTTCGTAATACAGTCTTCTTCCTGAAGTCTTTCTTTAGAAATCGCCTAAAGATTTTCAGTATGATTTAAGTCTGGAGAGTTTCAAGACCAATCTAGCACCTTTATTCACGTTGTAATCATAAAATTCTTCACAAGTTTCGATGTGTGGCATGGAGCCAGCTCTTGCTGAAAAATGCTGTATCCATCTGGAAATCTTTTTTTCAGTTCTGGAACGACTCTTCTCTGCAAAACTTTCATGTACTGTGGTTCTCGCAACATACATTCTATGATATGTAAGCATCCGACGCCATAGTATCTGAAAAAGTCCTAAAACATTTTCTTCAAGGGATGTTTTACGAACTGATTGATGTGAGATTCTCGAATTTCTCATCTGGAAATCTGCGAACATGCAGACTTCTTTGACCCTGCACGAAGAAATGAGTCTCGTCACTGAATAACACCTCCCTCTTGCGTCCAGATCTTGTATTTCAGATCCCATTGATACCGTTTTTCTTCATTGAGTTGGTAAGAAGTTATTTTCGATTGGTATCCTTTCCCTTCTAACGCAATTTCGAATGATGTAATAATCCTCAAAATTTCGTCATATATTCTAAAAATAGATAGATCATACTGCAAAACACAGCTAATGACGCCGTCTGTGTGAAAAAATGACTATTAAAGGAAATCAGTGGGTGCAGCAAGCCAACTCCGGCCGCCATACTGAAAATATTGTACAATGACCATTTGTTTCAATTAATTTACACAAGGGTATAAGTTTGAGCACGTGTCGCCACCTTCAAGTTTATTACTATAAAATAATCCCATTCCTGACATAAGTGTTGGAACTATTCTGTAAGAGTAATGTTAAACTTAGGCCACTTGAGTGTAACAAAAATATTTATTTCTTCAACCATTACGTGTAAATTGTACAAACTTCGTTCGTTTGTATGCATAACTGACAAATGAAATTTAACAGTTACTTACTTGCAAATACTAAGACTTTAAATAGCTCAAAGGTATGTCTTGGGACTTCTTACGCTGAAAATAAGGTTTCGACACTCGTGGCGAGTACAACATAGCTTTACGCTTAACTGCAAACTTTAATTTATTCAAACACAAATTCAAAATTCAAAAGCACTCATCTGAATTACTAAAACTTCACTAACTTACTCGATTGTTACATTATTAGAATGTCGTACCTCAAGTATGTACTAAATTTGAGACATGGCATAAGGAAATTTCTAGATGTTACACATCATAAGTATGTCATGTCAAAACTCGGTTTAGCAAACAATACAAAATGTCTTAAGTTATGTAACGGAGTTACTGTTATGCATCTATTTTAATATCTGTGTTTGTTTCCGTTTGGTGCATGTAACTGATATTGTTAAATGTATATTGCACAAATCCCGCCTCCTCTATACATTTGCAGAAGATATTCGAGCGTAAGAATCGACAATATGATTGCCAGTATTTTTGCCAATTGAACTTTGTAGAACCTCGCCTAAAAGTTTATAAATCGACGTGCTAAGAGACAGCAAACAATAGCATTTGTTAGCTACAGTCAGTACACTATAAGTCTCGGTATTTATAATTGTAAATTAATTGGAAAACTACAAAATTTAACCACCAACATTTATAGAGTTCAAATATTACGAACCGTTCAACTACAGAGAATCAATTTCGGATGTTAGTATTTATAGAGGACTTTAGATATTTATCTTTCTTCTGGGAAAAATAACCTTGTAAACCGCGTTAAGCCAAACAGAAATTGCTAGCTGGCATTCCCGTCGAGTGAAGGGTATCTATATGTCAACAAAAAATTAATTTGCGCTTTGTGGACCAAGATTGTTGATAAAATATTAAGTTCCAAAAGAGATAGAAGACTGAATATTGTTTCCGAGTTTGTAAAATTTTTATATATAAGAAATTATTTGTTTTATTTATTTTTAAAGAACGTTATTATAAAATATATAGTTTATGTATATTAAAATATATTTAAGTTAAGAAACAAAATTGTGTGTATCTGTTTTGTTGGCATAAATTTGATACATATCTATATTCAGTTAACTTCTAAATACAAATTTCCGGGTACTTGAAATCATATATACATCCAATACATTATGTACGTAGCATAATAACTTGGAGACTCGTCCGAGATAAATTATAATATGTATTACGTATTATAAATAAACTGGGACTCGTCTGGGATCTGAATAGAAATAAAATTCGTCCTAAAATTAAAATTCAAACCTTAATTAAATTCATATTTATTACTGCCATCAAGATTTGATCATGTCTGATTATCATGGTTTTTCTTGAATCATCCCCCTTCGAACAACTAGAAAGATATAACACAAGTGAATTGTTCGAAACAATTAAAATCATAGTGCTAGAAGTTGAAAGAGCAATGCAAACAAATAGGCTGAAAAGTGTATTATTAAAATACTAGTCGATGATGATTTGTGGTCTGAGGAAGCATTAGGGGAAAATTGTGAAATTTCCACTCGCCAGTCAGAGTTGAGTGATAAAGATAAGTTAGAAATTCAGTTAAAAGTCAAACAAATTGAGCTCGAAAAAGCCTACACTGAAGCTGAGAAAGAGAAAGACTGTATCGAAGCCAAGAAAGAAATTCAAATTATACTCGACTCCGATTGACCAAGGCAAAATGACAACTTGAGCTCAAATTGATATATTAAAGTACTATCATTCAATGAAAATGAAGTTGATAAATACTACTAACATTTTGAGATGGTTACCCATGAAATGGCCCACCGAAAAATGGCACGTTATCATTACAGAATGTTTTAATTAGTAAAGCACAAGAGGCTTATGCTGCTATCTCTCTCTCTTTCTGGAAGATTGCACCAATTATGATAACTTTAAAGCAGCCATTTTTAAAGCATACGAGTTAATATCGGAGACTTATCGTCAAACATTTCGAGGTTATCACAAGTAAGATGTCAAACTTATATGGAATTCACCCACAAAAAAAAGGTTTACTTTGATAGGTGGTGTAATTATATGTATGTTTGGCAACAATTTTGAGAATTAAGACAATTATATCTAGTTGAGGAATTTAAATGCGATACAAGTGACATCTTCAAAACTTACTTGGAAGAAAATAAAGTCGAAACGCTACAGGAAGCATTCACTCTTTTATATGATTACACTTTACATATTAAACTACTTTTTATAAAGTGAAATTCCTGCCAGGTCAGCAGAAACATGTACCTGTTAACCTCAATAAAACTGAGGATATTTCTCATGAATCAATCTTCTCTAGTTCAAAATCATATTATAGATGGGGCAAAACTCCATCAAAATCATCAAGACCTGTCAGCAATTTTTGTGAAAAGCCTGGTAATCTTATGTCCGATTGTTGGTGTTTTAAAAAGAAAAGAAGGCACGCCCCATGGGTTCGTGTCCAGATATGGACTAGATTCACCAACTCACCCAATGTTGTTGTAGCCTACAATAGTATTATCTTTGGCATACACATCCTCTTGATTTATAAATATATAATATTTGAAGTTTATTTCTTCAATTTGAAAAGATTTCTGATTATTCTGTTTTTATTTTGATATCTTTTTTTAAATTAAAAACTTAATGACATCTCCTTTCCTAATGGTAAAAGTCCTTTACATTCAAATAAATTATTATATCATAGTCACATAGATACTGAAGTAAATTTACTCTAAGTATATTACGGAATACTACTTTAAAGATTGAAATTTACACCATTTTAAAAGTCTACGCGAAACAAATAGTTTAGATTATTCTAAGATAAATAAAAAATATATATTTTTTTATAAAAAACAAAAATTGAAATAATTAGAAGGAATTATTGAATTTGTTTTCATTATGATTTATTAAAATTATGTACCATCACTTATGTTCCTTTAAAGGCTGTTTCAAAACATCATTTCCACTTAGTTAAGGAGACATAATTTTACTGGATTTGTTAATTAGCTGGAGGTAGACCGTTAAAGATGGTGGACCAGTGTAATTCTATATTTTGAATTTGGTTTAGGAATACTTAGATATCAATTATATTATTTTCTGTGAAACGTTTTATCTTGTATTTCTGACCCCCTGTGGCACAGCGGTATGTCTGTGAACTAACACCGAAACTGGGTTTTGATACCCGTGGTGGGCAGAGCACAGATAGCCACTTGTGTAACTTTGTGCTTAATTCTGAACAAATAAACTGTGGCTTTTCTTGTTTACTGTTTGACAAAATGGTATGTTACTAATATCGAAGCTTGAATACTCCATATGTTATTCTAGTACATAATACATTATCTGGATATCCGCTTCCTCATACCAGGCTGCAGAGAATTAATAATGACAAAGATACGAGACGTTGTGAATTTAACACAAAATGCTCAACGTTTCTTCTTCTTTGTGAGGCTTACCAATTAAGTAATCCGATAGATAGCTTGTGACTTAATATTGTTTGTTTTGTCCTTGTTTCTGTACATGTGTGCAGTGTTAACTTAATATTAACTGTCTGTAGCCTTAATATTTTTGTTTTCAACGACACAAACCTCTCTTTCTGACAATGAAATATTTTTTATTAATTTTTAAGATGTAGTATTGGATTCCTTTCCATGTGAATAAGTTTAGGAACATTACGTATCTTCCAGATGAGTCATATGATCATACCCATTACACATATCACGAATCTTTGATAAATTCACTGAACTCTCCCCACCCCACATCCTAGGTGTCATCTTAACAGTAATAATCATACATGTGACTATATATATAAACTAACAAAGAATAGGGGGGGGATCACGGTTTGTTAATTGTATACAAGCAGTTTATACGACATTGGATAATATGGGATACTTTTATTTGGAAAATAATTCTTCACATACTTTTTGCTTTTTCTGTAAATTTGAATGAAACAATATAAATATTATCGTTCGCTGGATATATTTCATTTCCCACGAATTTTGTGATTCGAAATACAATAGAATCATGAATTTTCACTCTTACTTAAGCTGTACGAAAAGTAAATAAGAAAGTTCCCATTAGAAGTTTGTGGTGATGAGATAAACTTTTCTGGGTGTTGGGAATTCTTCGAGTCAACCGCTAATTGGTTCTAATTTAGATAACTACGTCTTGTATCTTAAACTGGGTCTTTCGTGAATGTACGTGCTTATTATTTACAAACGGAAATCAACCCACAGATGCAGCTGGACCAAAGGTCAACTAACGAACCCTGGGGAAGACTGTAATTTTATGATACTAGGCTTTGAAAAATAAGAAAGATGTAAAAACAATATATATGAGTAATGTTTGATAGAATAAAAAATGTAATGTTTATTAGTTACTTCATAACTCTTATTTTCATCGCTTTTAGGTCATATTCTCTCGAAATAATTATTTTTTCATACACACAAATACACATATGCTAGCAGAGACTGCAAAACATTTGCGGTCAAATTAGTATATTTATTGTAACATTAATTCATTAAACACCGGATTTATAGAATGATACAAATGAATTCTAATCGCAGCCTTAAGGCTAAAATTAATTATGCCTTTATCAAGTACTACCTACGTTTGACAAAGAATTAAATTAATACTGTAACGTGTATCAAGTTTGTTATTTTAATTTACGGCTAAACTTTACTGTGCTTAATATCATCAATAAATAAACTTTAATATTATTCTACAATCTAACGTTACACCTCTATAAAAATATTTTATAAGCTTTTAATACTTTGTTGTACAAACTGTTTATAAAAGTGTATATATATAGCTAGTGAAGTACGCGTGCATTTTTAGACAACAATTGAGTATCATTATGACAGTTAGGAAGAATTGCGAATAGACCTTACCATTCAAGGTCGTACATAAGGATCGAATCAGGACCGCAGGACAGATTTTTCAACTCCGCGGTTAGTACCTGAACATCTCCGAAAAGCAATATCATATTTTTGTTATTAAGAATAAAAACAGTGAACGTAAACTTTTCATTGTTGCTAATGTTTTTATTTTTATAACGCATATAACATAATACTGAATAAAATTCAAATAAACAATAAGTTTTCACGAATCTTCAGATTGATCATCTCTTTCATTTTGTTCTCCATCACAACATTTATTTCCCATTCAATATTTAAAATGGCGACATGAGACAATCTTTCTTGTCCAATGGTAGAACATAAGTGTTGATTCAATGTATAGCAGAGAATGATCTTTCAGCAGAGCACGATCTTGCTGGAGTAATGCTGAATATTTGCGCCAACTGAGAATAAGTTGGAAGGAGTTAAGAGATGCAATTCTAATAAATCCATTTTGACAAATTATATCGTGAAGACAAATGGAAATTTTGTTTTTCTTGATCAAGAAGACCATTGATTCTCATTCAGTCCATAAAAGTCGCAAAGTAAGGAGACATTATCAGTAGTCAGATAAATATTAATTATAAAATCAGAAATTTTGTTATGTATTTATCTTATTAATATTAAGTGGAAGAACAGAAAAAGTATTCTACATATTCATTATTAAACCATTAAGAGACGTAAAGAAAAAAAAAGTAATGCAGAATTACATTGGTCATTACATTATCCCGCTCGATCCACTGACCTGCACGTGCTCGCGCTCTGACGGTAAGGAAATGAATGAAGAAAAACAAAAGTTAGATCTTAATCTTGATATTCTTACTGTGATTTTTTCTGTCTCTCTATCCGATCTGTATTTCTTCCCTATTCTTTCCATATTTTCTTTTATTTTTTTCCTCTCGTTTTTTTTCTATTGTTCGCCCTTTTAGCCATAGGGCGTTATAATGTAGCGATCAATCACACTATTCGTTGGTACAAAAGTAGCCCATGGGTTGGCGGTGGGTGGTGATGACTAGCTGACTTAACTCTAGTCTTATACTGCTAAATTAGGGACGGCTAGCGTAGATAGCCCTTGTGTAGCTTTGCACAAATTTCAAAACAAACAAGCAAACCTTTCTTTTTTCTTCAATCCCCCTCTCAGAGCGTATGATTTTCCCCTAAGTATCGGGTCAAACTGACCCCCATGCCCTGCGGTCATGGATCGAATACCTATCCAAACACAGCTATATAATAAATACTTACATAATTCGGAATAACAAAAATAGCTTGGTATATTGCATCTCGCCCTGAATACTAAATAAGGAACTGCAAAAACCGTAGGGGTATTGAAAAGTCTGTTTGTTTCTTCTATATTCTACGTAAACTGATAAACAATATTTGTAGTATAAACTATGTTATCGTTACCCCTGAAGTTATCTTTCATACAACAATTCCTTTTAAAACTCAAGTACAAGGTGAAACAGGAATTACCAGTCAATAATTTATTAATATTGAATGGTGTAATGTGTAGATATTCAGTACTTTGTACACGATACTTTGATGTATTATGTATGAAGTGAAGGAGTAAAAAAAATGGTAATTAGATATAATATTACATTTCATTTCCCGTACTCGTGGAGTAATGGTTTTAAAGGTCATTAAAATTTATTTAAAGCGATATCTTAGACGTATATATTTTATTTAAAAAAGCTGCTTTTATATAGATAAAATTTTATATGCATTTTGTGGGGGTTGTGTCTTAGTCTAGGCATATATTTATCTGTTTCTTTCATTATATATATATATATATGCAGAGAATTTAGTTACAAAGAAACTATAAATTTTTCACTATATTCTCAAAGAAATAATCTTAATAATCTCCAGCTGCAGCTTAACATTTTAACCTAAATAAAGGGTTTATTCCTAATAGTATATATAGTAGTAGTACTTAGTAGGTAGGTTAAATAATATAGGGGTTAGGCTAAGGATTCTTCTACGGTAAGTGTCGATGACATGTTGTCGAGAAATAAATTCAAAAATAAACGAGCACCATGCTCTCCACTTGTTTTCAAAATAATATATGTGTATATTCGAACTAGTTAAGCGTACACTGTATGTACAACAAATTCTTGACATTAAACTATAGGGATGATAGGCATATCATAAAAAATATGTATAATTCTCTTCTTCTTGCCAAGGGTCCATCTAATCATATTCAATTGCTTTAGAATTTCAGCTGACAAACCAAACTACTTTTCTTTATTTCTATCACAATTATTCTGTATATAACTCACAATTATAGCGTGAACAACTACGATCGTTTTCTGCTCTTATAACTAATCGTCTGGTCCTCGTTCTTCTAATATCGTTTCTTTTGTTTTTGTCAAAGTGCACTCAGTCTGGTCAGTTACTTTAAAACTATCTTTAACTGAAGAAACTATACTTTTGAAACTGTTTTAAAACTATTGGGTTTACTCGAACTTATTACCAGTTAGGTCTGTATAAACAGTTAGGCCTTTCACTACGACGGCAGTTAACTTCACGTTTAACTTTTCTTTGATTGAACTTCTATTTCAAATGAATTCATTTTGTTGTCTACTCTATCTGTCTACTGCTCCCTCTCGCCTCACCTGATTTATATATTAATCATTTAAAAGTCTGCTCGTCTTCTAGAAGTTAATATATCTTCCACATAAACATCTTTCATGCGATGTTCGGTATCTTCAATACCAATGAATAATAAACACAACGTATGATACTTATCGAATTACGTAACTAAACTTGTAACGTTTACTTTAAAACAATTGCCTTTACTTCTCTCGTTGTGAAAAAATTAAAAATTACGACATATTCACTCAAAAAATAAATTAATGAATAATACTTACATTAAATGGTATTTTATATCATGACAATTTTATATCTCCAAGTAAAGCGAGCTTGTAGTTAGAGTATCACCTAATTAGTTACGTTTATTATCATTGCAATGTATAAAGTTAACTACCATGTCAAGTAATTATTTACCCATAGTTAAACATAAAAAACCAACAAACAAGATAAATACAAAATTTGGGATTTAAAAACCTGCAAATAAGGATCGTAAAAATGTAAGGAAATGACATTGGATGTCCTGTAGATATGACTGATTTCAGCTATTTTAATTCTAAATAAAATCATGGAGCCAAAATAGGGATTTGTACATTAAATAAATAGCATCTCCAGCTTTGTTTCCTTACTTTTTGTGATTCATAATCATAGTAGCTATATACATGTATATTTGGCAAACATACACATTACATTTGATATGTTGATTATCATATATCATAATGGCTATGCATATAGTACCACTATCAATAACATTACAGCAATGACATAAAAAGCAATAGCCGCCAAATGTACATGAAACTACTTCAAAGGCTATCATTATTTTTTGAGAAAGCATCATACACGAACTACGTATTTAATGGAATTAACTGTTTCAAATATAACAGTGTTGCTATTATGCATTCTGAACATAAGAGCCGAAAAAAACAAAATTATTAAAAATTGTTAACTATAAAAAGGTGGGAATAGCGATCTTCACAAAAGTACAGAAATAAGGCAGGTAAGTGAAAATGTATTCGAAAACAAACAAAATTAACGTTTGAGACATAGTGTTGACGTTATTTTCTCAAGCTATAAATCCCTATTTTGACTCCATATCTAGAAGCTGCAAAAAGAGAGTCAAAATAGGAAGTTGTAGCTTGAGAAAACAACATCAACACCACGTCTTAATCCTAAAGTTTGTTTGTTTACATTACTTTATTTATTACAATTGTATTTACGCTTCCAGCTACACACCTTGTTTTTGTAATTTTTTAAGATCTTTATTACCTTTTTTTAAATGCTACTGTTTGACTGGATTCGAAACAAGAATGGATGTGAATAAATACGTTTGTTACTAATTTACGCCGGTACATGATTATTTTTTATATATTGATGTTTACACAAGGTAGTGTTATGCTATTTCAGGCAACTGTCATACGAACTGTAATGTAAGGTGAGAGGAAGGGATGTGTGGTACAGTTTTAGTGATAAATATTGTTGTTTGAATGTCATCAAAGTGTTTGCAATAAAACAAGAGTTTCGGTCACTATTATTTATTTTTAACTTAAAGGTTTCCGAAACTTAGGTCTATTTTCAATGCCTCAAAACGAAAGCCCTGTTAAAAAAAAAGAATTAGCTCAATTAATCGACGCAATTTATGTATATTAAAGGATTAAGAATGAGTCTTTCATACAAAAAAGGCTAAAGTGCAGTCAGTGCGGCGAGGAATAAGGGTGTGATATGATTTGATATCAATGGTGAAAATGTATGTGGTAAGCTAAAGAGGTTACATGGATAATGTCTTTAATGTAGGTTGACAAATTTATGTCATACGGTAATAAAACTTTGTAACAATAATAAAAATTTACTCTGTAGAACAACATTGAAATTTAAAATACTGGCCATGCATGTTGAAATAATTCTGATAAAATTTCAGTGCATAAAAATTGTTTCCTCAACTTGTTTGTACTTATATAGAAAAGTTTTTACATTAAAAATTTTCCATAGTGGCACAGCTGTTTTTTTGCGGATTTACAACATCAGAAACTGGCTTCCCAGAGACCCCAAGTGTAACTTTGTTGAGCTAATTAACTTAGTTAAGCAACTTCAAACAAACAAACAAATTCATCGACATAACGTCTCTTTCCAAAAAAGTTAATAATTTATATATAAAAGAAGTACAGGCTATCGAAATATGAGAAGAAAATATATCTTATAGTTTTACAGATCATTACCGATCTTATAGCACACGACAGTTTCATACACTCTGTGATTTTTTGTTTTATTTAACTAAAACTTTCACAATGGGCTATCTACACTTTGTCAATTTCCAATATCAAATCCTAAATTTTAGCTAATCGCTGAGCTATCGAGAACCAATCCAAACCCGACAAGTGGTGTCATATATTTAAAGCCTTATAAAACATATATACTTGTTGCTATGTTAAAAAAGGAGATCGCAAATATTAAGTCCGATGTTTTAAAATACTTCCCCAGCTTTTAATGTTTGCATTTCCAACTTGAAGGTCTTAAAAAATGCCTTGCTAGAGTTACATATACTTGCTATGTACAAAATTTGAGAAGTGTAAAAGTACATATAAAATCAGGATAAGCAACGGACACCTAAAAAATACAATAAAATTCAATAAGTTATAAATCGCAAAGACGGTTATTAGTCAAACATAACAAATTGAGAAGCAACACTTCTTCACATCAAGGTGCAGAATAATAACAACAAAAAACATGAGGATAGTGTTCTGATGCGTGTGTTTTTAAATATTCTTAGAGCAATAATAAATATTTAAATAATACAGTGATAATAAACTTTCACAAGTATACAGCTATAGTCACTTAAGTATTGTTTGTTTAACATTAACACAAATTACACAATTGGTTATCTTTTCTGCTGATTGCATATGTCAAAAACACGACTTAGCATCATAATATCTTAAACGTACTGCTCAACTTCGCATAAGTAAATGTGTATATAAGTACTTAAGACTTCTCATAAGCATACATATCATTGGATTTGCCTTAACATGCAAATTTGTAAATTTATAGAGTTTTATACACTTACATATTTAAAACTGAGGCAGAAACTTACGTAGCCATAGTAGGACGAGTTTAACCTCGAGTAATACATTGAAGTTACAAAATAATAATTAAATTCTTCAAGCCCACCAAATAAAGCCAGAATAATGATAAACACGCAAAACAAGGCAAAAGGTATAAGCCAATATTTTCTGTAAAAATATCCTAAACCCAGAAATATCCTTTAAAATGTAAAAAAAAAAAAAAAAGATTAAAGTAAATGCATACATTTTTGTATATTTAATTGTAGGAAGAAATTGCATATAATGCACTGATCGAACAGTGTGAAAATTAAAATGTACAGCAATGTCGTTAGCCATTAACTAATCACATACAAGATCAAATTACAAACAATGATAATTGTTATGTCCAAATCAACGTTTATATCCTGCTTTCTCTGACGTGCGGCCCGGTATAGCCAGGTGGGTTAAAGCGTTTGACTCGTGATCTGATGGTCGCGGGTTCGAATCCCCATTACGTTATAACGCCCCCACGGCTGAAAGAGCGAGCATGTTTAGTGCAACTACCCACCGCCATCTCTTGGGCTACTCTTTTGCCGACGAATAGTGGGATTGACCGTGGGTGGTGATGACTAGCTGCCTTCCCTCTAGTCTTACATTGCTAAATTAGGGACGGCTAGCTCAGATAACCCATTGAGTAGCTTTGCGCGAAATTCAAAACAAACAATCTTCTCTGACGTAGGGGGCGCCCTCCATTTTACTACAACTAAATTGTTTTCGTATTCTGTGATTTCTACTTGACGCACTATGAGAGTGACAGGAAAAGCTATGTTCATTTTCTCCAATAAGTTTATCTCAAATTGAAAGTATTTTTTGTGTCTAATTTAGGTAGGTGTTCTGATTTTATTGTCTACTTTCTCATGCATCCACACGTGATCCTGTGTGTCACGACACACTGCTGAGTGCCAGGTATAGCTTTAAAAAAATTGTCAGTGTTTTTTATTTGTCTGTTAAATTTTGCTTTGAGCTACACGAAAACTATCTCCATTAGTCGTCTCTAATTTTGAAGTTAGTCAAAACCACCCGCAGACAACTGTCAGACCTAGTAATGTGAGTTTATCGTCAAATGTATAACGTACTCACGGCCCAAAAATGAGGAATGTAAAATATATACATGCATATATAAATTGTCGGTTATGAGACGCTATTCACAGGGCCTCAGATCCATAGTTCGGTATGATAAACACTTGAGGAGATATTCTACTTTGATGAATAGCGCTAAAACAAGCCGTCTGATGTACGAGAATTTAAATGTCAATTATGAACTTGTTTCTGGTACTCTCATCACACTTACTTGTTGACAGGTACAGATATAGTTTTTGAAACCTTTTAATTCTTTTTAAGTCAGATGTTCTAGTGAATTAAGTGAAAGAACTGTAATAATAAACATCGGTTTTTTACGGTTATTACTCTTAACTGAAACATGACCAAGCGCGTAAGGCGAGCGACTCGTAATCCAAGGGGCGCGGGTTCGCGTCCGAGTCGTACTAAAGATGCTCACCCTCCCAGCCGTGGGGGCGTTATAATGTGCGGTGAATCCCACTATTTGTTGGTAAAAGAGTAGCCCAAGAGTTGGCGGTGGGTGGTGATGACTGGCTGCCTTCCCTCTAGTCTTACACTGCTAAATTAGGGACGGCTAGCACAGATAGCCCTCGAGTTGCTTTGTGCGAAATTCAAAAACAAACAAACAAACACTTTCTAACGTCTTTATTTCTCTGTCCAAATTTTCTATTTCAAAAACTGTTAGTCCTCCTCATAGTTTCATTTCTAACAACAGATGTTTGGACACATGTAAGTTGTTAATTTACATGAAATCTAGAACTTCCATAGAACAACAGGCCAGGCTGTAATGACAGGGAAGGTTGGTTATTGTTAAGCGAATACCTACATAATGTACCATTTCTATTGTACCCTCTAGGGGGAGTATCGATAGAGGCGAGATGATTTTCGTGTACTATCAACATTATCTCACATTATGTGTCAACTACTTACGTAAATTTTACAAAAAGAACCAAGCATTGCGGCATGACTTTCATATGCTATATAAATCATATTTTTGCTCTTTGGTTTTACAGACTTCCACGCTGTAAGTCATTAATAGATTTTTTACATCATTTCTTAGTTGACCGTTGCAAGAAGATTTTGTTTTGTCTTTAAATTATTTTAAACGGTAGTTGATCTGGCAATCTTACTATAAGCGTGTATGCGTATTTTCTTATAGCAAAGCCACATGGGGCTCTCTGCTGAGTCCACCCAGGTAGATAGAACTCTTGATTTTAATTTTGCAAATCAGTAGACTTACCGCTGTACTAGCAGAGTACACTTATTAAAAAAAACTACAAAAGTCTCAAGGTAGGTTTTACTCCTCACAATAGCGTACATGTCGGCTGCACTATGGTAATTTTTCATGAAAGTGGTTATGTTGACTGTAATATGATTTCTTTTTTCATAATAGTGGATATATCGACTCTAATATAGTAATTTTGTTTTTCATCACAGCGAATATGTCGACTGCAATATGGTTATTTTGTTTTTAATGGCAGTGGATATGTCAACTGTAATGTGGCAATTTTATTTCGTCACAGCGGATATGCCGACTGCAATATGGTAACTTTGTTTTTCATGACATCGGATACATTGACCATAATTTGGTAATTTTGTTTTTCTTGACATCTGATATGTCAAGTGTAATATGGTATTTTTTTTCATCATAGTGTATACGTCGGCTGTAATAGGTAATGTTTGCTCTTCATGACAATGGATATATCGAATACAATATAGTAACCTTAGCTGTTCAGGACTGTCGTGATCAGTTGTAGTTTATCCGTACGTAGTATTTCAGTTCAATTCTTCTTCTGTGTTGCCAAGACACATAAAAGAGACGTGCCAGAATGGTAATGAACATTTTGAGACGGCTTGACTGGATAGTGAAGAACCTTTAACTTCACTACGTTTTGATAAGATTTTGTCATCCTCGGCTATAAATGGTTTACAGAAGTTTACAAATATATACATAAACAGCACAGAACAAATATGTCACGTGACCGGATATTACTTAATTGTTTATTATTGGTATCTTAGTACCCCGAGGTGTTGATTTAAAGTGGGGGTTGTTTTCTTCAGTCAAGATAGCTGTTACACTCTGAGAAATCATGAGCCACAATTACAATAAAGCTAATCAATAATGGAATATAATAATGGGTTTGTGAATGTGAGACAAACCTACGCGTAGTTTATACTCTTGAGAAAAATAATGAAAACAAACATTAGATATATATTTATAGTAGAAACAGAAAAAATTTAACTTTGTTAGTGTTGGTTGGTTGATTATATGAAACACAAGAGGGCTATCGATTTTGTTTTATTTTGTTTTTGAATTTCGCGCAAAGTTACACGAAGGCTATTTGCGTTAGCTGTCCCTAATTTAGTTGTGTAAGAAGACTAGAGGGAAGGTAGCTACTCATCACCACCCATCGTTAACTCTTGGGCTAATATTTTTACCAAGAAACAGCTGGATTTACCGACACGTATAACGCCCCCAAGGTTGAAAGAGCGAGTATGTTTGGTGTAACGGGCATTTGCGCCCTTGACCATCGGATAACGAGTCGATCACCCTACCCATCTGGCCGATACAGGAAACGGAATAAAACAATTATTCAGTTTTGTACTTCAATGTAAAAGTAATGAAAGCTGTAATGACGATTATCAGCAGAAATGATAATCGCTGAATTTATTAATGTTTAATTAAAATCAAATACAGTATTAAATTGTTTTTATATTACCATCACTTTATTCAAAAGCATAAATTATTTCTGTTTCTTCAAGCATAGAATTGATTGTTAATTAATCGTCTAATAATTTTAAGTAAAAACCTACGAATCTAGTAACTCAGCAAATTAAAGCTAATATTAAATTTATAAAGGACTTACTATTATGTATTTATTTTGTTACTTGTGTTTGTTTCAGTTTAATATATATTTAAAAATGTACGTAACTTATATTGTTAAATATGTGTTGCGAAAGTCCTGTCTATTCTTTAAATGTGTAGAAGATTCTCGAGCGTAAGAACGAACAATGTACTATGTGTGTATGTAAAATATTAATGACTGCCAGTATTACTGCTAACTGAACTTTCGAGATTCTCCCCTTAGAGCTTATAAAAGATAACCAACGCAACGCGGAGAGACAGTTTAATATTGTTTGTTGGTTTGGTGTACAATAAGCCTTGGAAGCTGTAATTGTGATAAACATTTATCAATCGGAATTCTATAAATACTTGACCAGGAACCTTTATAAATTCCCAACATTACAAAACACTTAACTTCAGAGAATCAACGTCGGACCTTAATATTTCTACGAGGACCTTACGTAGCTTCCTCTGTGAAAAACTCGCATGTGAGAAGCGAAAGATAGCTTACTTGTTAAATGAAATGTGTCGATATCAACACAGAATAAATTCGTTCATCAGGACCGTGTATAAAAATATTCAGATCCAGACCAGACAGCTGACTCAGTATTGTTTGTAAGAGTGTAAAGTATTTATAAATGAATAGCTGTTTGAAATAACCGTTATTGTACATTCTATTATTGTTTGTGTATTAGCATATATTTGTGTTAAGAAAGAAAATTGTGTGTATCAATCTAGTTGGCAAATATCGTAAATTTGACTCAAAAAGACATTTAATTACCTTCTAAATTAAAATTAAAATTTCCAATCATTTGAAATCCTAATACGTAACACATTAAAGTATTGAAGTTAACTTCCTTTACTAATAACCAACTGCTGTTAATTTATGGAAGCTGTTTCAAACTTCAAAGTGTTTAAATTTTCCACTATAAAAACATTAATCGTGTTTCACGGCCTGCAATAGCAATTTACATTAAACGAAGTTGACATAAACATATTATTAAGTAGTTCAGTTACAACTGAATTATTTCGGTTGGGTTTAGCTTTTGTTATTTTATAACAACAATCTATAGGTAGAGTTTGGGTGTTCATTTAATATTGAATTATTTAGGCAGCGTTTTAAAGTTATTATTATTTTAACAACATTGAGAGTTTATTAGCATTAAGGGTAACTACCATGCTCACAACTGGTTGAAGATGGTGAGTGGAATGAGATTTAGGAAGTTATGGGTTCCTAAGTCTGGTCTCTATTTGATTTCCCTTTTTAGACTTTTTGTCGATTTTATTTGGAATATATTCTCAACACTTTATGGAGCTTAGACATCTTCAACGATTTTGGGATCTATTGTCTTTGGCATATTAAAATTCATGCTCTCTGTACTTTGTGTACGTACACATATAGCACGGAAAAGACGTAGGGATCCCAATTAGTAACATATGGAGCTAGACCGAGTGCTGACCCCTATGACACTCACCAGGGAGGGTGAATGCTAAATTTGACAGGTCAAAAGCTATAGATGTGAATCCTGTTCTTAACCTAAACATCAGTTTTATACTTCTAAAACATGTTAAACAGATTTTACTTTAAATATCCGTAAGCTACATTTACTGGACAAATGTAAACTGGAGCACGATCTGGATTTACTTTTTGTCTCTTATGATGATTATAAACACATATAGCTGGCGTGCTAGTGAAATGAGACCTGCTTATGGATATTAGTGTCATCTAAGGGCTGAAAACATAGAACGTCTGTTGAGTTGAAAGCACGTGCACATAATGTTTGTCTTCTTTACCTTCTTGAGTTAAAGAAAAAAAAACAAACAAACACCTCTCGATCAATTAGTGGTAACTAGTTTTATAACTTGGCGGATTTATTCTCTTCCTGTTATGGAAAAGTGTAGCCTTGTTCTGTTTAGAATAAAACCAAGAAGTTAATGATTGTATAAGCCATATCAACACCATTCACCAATGGCATACATCGTGTAATGGAAACCTAATATACGCGTAATGATAAAATCTGACCCTTTAAGTATTGCTATTAATCTATATGGAATATGACTCAGGACAGCATGCTTTCTTAATGATTAAAGTTAGCATTGCTTCAGCTGTTTTACATCAGTTTGACGCTTTAATTGTAGCTTTCTTTTTTTTTAAGTCCCCCTCTGGTATAGCGGTGAATCTATGGATTTGCAACGCTACAATCAGGGATTCGATTCCCCTCGATGGACTTAACAGATAGCCCAATTGTGGCTTTGCAATAAGAAAACACACACACACACCTTTTTCTAAACTGTTTTTTTTTCATGTTTAACTCTTATGCTATTATGATTATATAATTTATTAAAATTCTGCTAACATTGATTATTTTAAATTCTGAAAAATCGATTGTTTTTGTTTAAAAAATCAATCATTTTTGCTAAATAATTTAATAGATGATTTTTCCGGTTGTATGTGTTCTGGGTGAGAGCTATTACTTACTTTTGGTAAAAAAACAGTTTCTTTTTTTTGTACTTTAATATAAATTAATTTCGTAAACCATCAGTCTGCTTGTTGTTAAGAGCATGATTTCTCAATTAGCCATCTGCGTTTCTACCTCTGAAATAATCTAAAGCCTAACATTGGGGCGTTCAGAAACGAGATGCGAATAAAAAATATGAAATTGTTTCAAAAAACTAAATGTTAATGACCTTCATGATGAAATATTTTTATTGTGAACATAAGTTTAAGTTGCATCTTACCGAGAAATAGAAAAAATAAAAAAGTTTTCAAGTGATCAATGACTTTGGAAATTTCGAGAACAAAATATTTTCCCATCCTCAATCTTGATTACATATTCAGATAGTATAACCGCCAAAATAACTTCTATTTGTTTTCGCCTATCACATTGAAAGAAGAACTGTATCTTATGTTGGTTATTATAGAATTGCTATTTCCAAAAATGGTAAGGAAGGTTTGCTCGATGAAAAACACGTTCCACCCACGTCGAAAAACCATATTAGTCAATCCTATAAACACTACTGTTTTTGTCTCTGCAAACAAGGATAACATCATAAAATTCTATAGTTTTCCAGTAGGTGGCAATATAAGATTTGTTGAATGTGTGCCTCTATATTATTCAAAGAACATTGTGCTACAGCGATGAAAAAATTTAATAATGTTGTATGACTTTGAAACTCAATCACGTTTCTTGAAACTATTCAATATTTTTGTTCCCATAGAAGTGTTAAGTCTTTTTTTATCTTATTTTTTGTTGTTGTAATTAAGTGTTAATGAGATAGTAGTAAATATACACTCTTATAATGCTAAAATCCGGAGTTCAATACTCCTTGTTAGACAAAACGAAGATAGCCTACTGTGTAGCTGAGTAATAAGAAAAAAGATAACATTTAACACATAACGTTTTATAAAATATTAATAACAATAATTAGAAATAAAAGCAGATTGGAAAATTTGGAAATTCTTTATTTTTAGCATTCTTTAGAATATAAGCTGAAACTTTAATCCTGCTTTAAAAACATTAAGACTGAAATTTAAAGCCATTTATTTGTTTTTATAATTTTTGCCCATAACTAATGTAGTAGTAGTAGAATGTGGTTTTAGTGTTTTAATTAAGGTGTTTGTTTGTTTTGAATTTCGCGCAAAGCTACTCCAGGGCCATCTGCGCTAGCCGTCCCTGATTTAGCAGTGTAAGACTAGAGGGAAGTCATCACCAACCACCGCCTACTCTTAGACTACTCTTTTACCAACGAATAGTGGGATTGATCGTCACATTATAACGCCCCAATGGCTAAAAGGGCGAGCATGTTTGACGCGACGGAGATGCGCACCCGCGACCCTCAGATTACGTGTCGCACGCCTTAACCCACCTGGCCATGCCGGGCCAGGAGTTTTGATTGCCTTGTTGCTTGACGCGTGGGTTATGGGATTAGTTTACTCGACGAGCAGTGAGTAAACAGTCGCTTCGGATCCCATCACCAAACATTTCGACTTTTACGTCAAAGGGCGTAGCGTATTAATGTTACAGTCAATTCCACTACTCGATTAGGAATTTAAAGAAAAGAAAATAACTCATTAACTCGATCGTTTCACTTACAGTATGTAACATCCGACATAATTATAATAAGTGTTATATTGTTAACGTGTGACTGGTAGCCTGATATACAAAACATTTAATTAACCACAACCTCTAAAGATACTACAAGCGTACATTATCACGTATGGCATGTTTACAGTTTAAGATAATACATGTGGGCTGGTGAAAATGTAAGATACTACTTGAGTAAATCATCACATATGGACTGATAATATTCTGAAGTTACTACATGAGTATATCATCATAAATGTGCTGACGTTGATCACCTAATAACAAGTGAAGGTTTCAAGTACAATTTCTGTTCGCAACTTTTAGCCCTTTTAATGGAATTTTTGATTATCAAAATTGTACTAAACCAATGTAACAGGTAAAATAATGTTTATAACAACGATAACATGGAATCTTTTAGATTATTAACTTGAAATTTATCACGAAGAGAAAATAATAACAATTTAAATACTATTATTGGCCTGGCATGCCCAGGTGGTTAGGGCGCTCGAATCGCAAAATGCAGGACACGGGTTCGAATTCCTGTTCCGTCAAGTATGCTCACCCTTTCAGCTGTATGGGTGTTATATTGTTAGGGTCAATTCCACTATTCGTTGGTAAAAATGTAGCCCAAGAAATGAAAATGGTTGGTAATGACTGGCTACTTTTTCTCTGGTCTTTCATTGCTAAGTAAGGGACGGCTAGTGCAGATAGCTCTCGCGTTTTTTTTAGCGAAATATACATGTGAAAGTTACCATTATTTTCAAAGCCTGGTGGTTTATGCCGTAAATTGTTATTCCAGTCTTTAAGGAGGAATAGCAAGGAGTGTAGGACAACAATCTCCAAACTCGAGTTACACGTTATAGTCAATTCAACAGTGTTACTTGTAGCCAACATTTGAGTGAGTTATAGTTGCAATGAAAATATGAACAATGTAATCTACACGTGAAATAGATCAGATTAACTAAAAAATGTTAAAATTAAACAAAGGAACTTAACTAGCTTGTACAACTACGAAAAAGTTGCTAGGTACTTTCTTATAATGCTAACTATGTTTAAGTAACCGAATTAGGACCGAAAATCGATTTTCTCATTTAAAAAATGTAAAGCATTGAGTTTTATGCAATATGTCAATGAGTCACAAATAACGGCTAGAGCAGATTTGCTCTAAATTTACAACAATGTTGATGTTGATTTGAATTTAGCACAAAGCTACACAATAAGCTATCTGTGCTCTGCCCACCACGGGTATCGAAACCCGGATTTTAGCGTGTAAGTCCGCAGACATACCGCTGAGCCCGATAGTTTTGACTTTCGTGTGTGTTTTTTTTCTTGTTTGTTTGTTTCATATTTTCACGTAAAACTATTCAAGAGCTTTTCGACAACACCTGCCGCCAACTCCTAGCCTACTCTTGCTGAAATAATAAGGGAATCTGACCGTTACTCTTACAGTGACAGATTTATTTTGCAACAACGGGTAACGAACCGTAAATTATTTGATTCACAGTTCATGCTCACCTCCGTGAAATTGCTGATTACAAAACCCGTATACATAACACAGAGTTGTATTTTCGTTCAAAGATTACAGAGAAAAAACTACTTTTGACATATAGTTGCATAAAACGCAAACAAATCTCTATTATTCCTGAAGCCCTTGTTCATGGGGCATAGAAGTTCTATAACTGTCACAAAAGTTATTTATCAATAAAACCCATTTTCCGTTGACTAAAAACAGAAGTAAAGCAAATATCTCTTTCTTTTTTTTTTGCAGATATTAACAAACACAACTTCACTGATAAAAAGTACTAAATGTATTAACATCGCTCCTTTAGTCAAACTGCCATTTACATATGATGTAAATACAACAGTTATCGTGTTCCTATTACCAGAAATTTGTTCGAAGCGACAATTTAATTAGGAAACTTTAGGATAAACTTGAGCATCATATGCCATTACTGGCAATTATGAATGAATTACGTACGTTATAGGTAGTTTATGGCAAGCAGTGTCTCGTTTATTATCTTGACGAAAAGTATTTTGTTTTTGTAGGTCACATTGTTTAGTTTTAAATAAAAAAAGCTTTCAAAACAGATTGTTGTGTTTTCTATGTTGGTATTTCCTAGATCAAATTGTGTTTTCAAAACTGATTTCTTTTATTTTGTTTTCAAGCAAAAACCTGAGTAACAGGTTATCTACACTTTCAGTGATGTCGAGAAACCCACTTGTTAAGAATTATATTTGCAAAAACGGCTCATTTGGGTTGAGAAAATATTTTAACTAGAAGAGGGAACAACGTTTCGACCTTCTTCGGTCATCGTCAGGTTCACGAAACGTTGTTCGCTTTTCTATTTAAAACATTTTCTCAACCCAAACGAGCGGTTTTTGCATATATAATTATCTACACTTTGTCCACCACGGTTCCCGAAACTTATTTAATCATTATAAATCTTCAAATTTACCTCGAGCCTAGATGGGAAGGCCAGTTTGGCATGTAGGTCAGTTCTAAAAGTCTGAGAAATATGAAAAATTGTTGAATATTGGTACGTTCTGTGTATTTCAGTGCATTAATATTCCCCGGTTTGTTCAGCAGTAAGCCTGAAAACTTATAACACTAAACTTCGAGTCTCGATACACGCGCTCGGTATAGTACAGATAAACCATTGTGTAGCGTTTCGCTTAGCAACAACAACAAAAAGAAACATTACAATAAATTTTCCTGTCTTTTATAACGTTTTACTGGTGTTCTGATTAATATGTAACTGTGTGATACCTGACTAGTTCTTTTATTCAAACATAGTCATTGAGTACTGTTCCTTGTGATATGTTACATGATTTCACATATTTAATTAGCGAGATTTATCCACCCACTTGAGATACAACAGAAAATTTCTGATGCTACGTCCAAAACATTAGGGCCCGGCATGGCCAAGCGTGTTAAGGCGTTCGACTCGTAACACGAGGGTCGCGGGTTCGAATCCCGGTCGCACCAAACATGCTCGCCATTTCAGCTGTGGGTGCGTTATAATGTGACGGTCAATCACACTATTCGTTGGTAAAAAGAGTAGCCCAAGAGTTAGCGGTGGGTGGTGATGACTTGCTGCCTTCCCTCTAGTCTTACACTGCCAAATTAGGGATGGCTAGCGCAGATAGCCCTCGAGTAGCTTTACGCGAAATTCAAAACAAACAAACAAACCAAAACAATATTTTAGCCTCTGTCCTCCATCCTGAATCGCTCGCAAAGCGATAATATAAAATAATTCTCACGAAACACAAAACACACACAAAGTTTAACAAGTTTAATTTTAAAATGGATTATATTCCTTTTGGTAGAACATGTGCAACAAATGATATTATAAACCTAAAATCACTGTCACATTTATCTTCGATAGTTGCGAATTTACTCTAAAAATTTAAATCATATGAATCATAAATTTCACAATGTTTTATCATTTTCACACTTTCTAAGTTAAATAACATTTCTACACACATTTATATATATATATATATATGTATATGTTATTTTCCAAAATGTTGCTCATTGAGTCGTATTAAAAACATGATAATGTATTAATTACAGATATATTATACGTACTTTTAAAATTTCTGTTGTTTAGTTTAAAAATCCGTGGTATACATTTTACTACTTTCAATGTCAAAGATAAAAATTAAAATTAACAGTTGTCATACATGAATGAAAACTGTTGCAAGTTTCGCTTGAAGTTTTGTTTATTTGTTTTGGAATTTCGCACAAAGCTATCGAGGGCTTTCTGTACTAGCCGTCCCTAATTTAGCAATGTAAGACTAGAGGGAAAGTAGCTAGTCATCACCACCCATCGCCAACTCTTGGGCTACTCTTTTACCAACGAATAGTGTGATTGACCGTCACATTGTAATGCCCCCATGGCTGGGAGGGCGAGCATGTTTGGCGCGACGCGAATGCGAACCTGCGACCTTCAGATTACGAGTCGCATGCCTTAACGCGCTTGGCCATGCCGGGGCTTTTTCGCTTGAAACTTGCTAATATTTCTTTTTAAAATTAAGTTTCTTGCTCAATTATGAGATGAAATAAACATCATCACACTATTCTCATGTAACAATAAACATTATCACACCATTGCAATGGAACAATAAACATCATCAAACTATTTTAATATAACAATAAACATTATCACACTATTCTAATAGAACAATTAACACCATCACATTTTTTTCATATGACAATAAAATGTTTACACTATTCTCATATAACAATAAACATTATCACAATGCTCTCATACAACAAAAAACATCATTAAACCATTCTCATAAACATATTTTAATATATAAACAAGAGTACAACTTATAATGACGGTTATTACATATAATAATATGTATACAAAAATTTTTTGAACTTGCAAGCAATACTCAGTCTTTTATCGAGTTTGAAATTGAATATTTTTATCGACGGTTTGAGATGAATAAATTAGTCCTTTATTGATATCCATTCAGTTCACTTTACAGGTAAGCTCTCTGTCGCTACTCGCACATGAGTTTTTCAGTGACGAAGATACGAAATGTCTCCTTGGAAGTACTATCGTCCAAAGTTAATTAACTGAAGTTGAATGCTTCGTAATATTCAAAATCTATAAGCTTTTCTCGTCAAGTGTCTGCACTTTCCCGATCAATAAGTGTTAATCACAATTATAGCCTCCGAAGTTTTTAGCATAGTAACTGCAGCAAACCAACATTGTTATAGAACTGTCTCTCCGCGTTGTGTTGGTTACCTTTTATAAGCTTTAAGGCGAGGTTTTCGAAAGTTCAGTTGGCAACAACATTTGAAGACACGCTAGTGCTTTTGTAAAACATATATTGCTAATTCGTATACTCGAGAATCTTCTACAAATTTAGAGAATAGGCGGGACTATCGCAACACACATTTAATAATATAAGTGACATGCATTTCTAAATATATATTAAACTGAAACAAACATAGATATTAAAATAAATATATAACAGTTGTAAGGAGAGGCTAAATTTTTGCTACATACTAGAACAAATATCGTAGCTTACTCAACCTAAGAATGCATCTGGTGATTTAACTTAAATTATCAGTTCATGACCTGTGCGGGTGTGGCATTAAAACTTACATTGCTAAACTGAAGGCTGAATTTACTAAGAATTTTTAAAAATTTGCTTTAATAACCATGAATGTTTGTTGTGTCTTTGTTACATTTTACGAAAAGCTACTCAAGGACCATCTACACAAGCTTTTCCTAATTCTGACGTCCTCTCCAATGGCACAGGGACATGTCCTTGAATTTACACCGCAAGTTGAAGTAGCTAGCACTTTGAGTAAAGGTTTGGATCACACAGAACACATATTGGAAATCAATTACTTTAACTATCAGGTAAAAAAGCCATGACTGATCATTAGAATGAGCTGAAAAATTCATTTTTTGAATTTCAATGCTCCTTACTGGTCCAGTAGCAAGCCTAAGGGCGTATAATGCTAGTGTTCGGGGTCTGTCTCCATGTTTAGCACAAATGCCTTTAACACATTGTGCATTGTTGCATTTAACCACAAAGAAACATTATTCATGGAAAGTAATGGCTTGCATACATTTAAAAAAATAATTTCTAATTTCTTCTATGTTTTAGGTTTAGCGAACACCTCAAATGACAAAATGGTATGTCTGCGAACTTACAACGCTAGAAAACGGATAACGATACCCGTGGCGGGCAGAGCACATTGTGTGAATGTTATATGTGTTAGTAAGCGAAAATTGTGTGTAGATATATATATATACATACCTTAGGTAGACCTACACCCTTATAAGTACGTGTGTAATAACGTTGCTATATCTAGCAGCATTTGGTGCATTTAGTAATAATATATATGTATCTAGATGTCTATCAGCCTACATTAACTCCTACGAAGGAGTTAGGCATGATTTAAGCTAGTATCACACACACAGTTGACAGTAGTCGATACATACATGTCGCCGCCGTGACGTGGTGTCTCGGGAAGCGCGTCATAAAAATTTGCTGCCCATCTTCCTATTTCTCCGAGTCCAGTAACACTAATTTAGTTGTTCGTGTCAAATTTAAACAAGTTAGTGGCAGATGTTTTAACCCAAACTTCCGCCTATACTAATGACTCCATGGTTCTAGTTCTTAATAAATCATTCCCTGCCTTATTTCTTTTTCTTTATGACTTCTGCTACACTTGCAGTTTTAATTTTATTTTACTGTTCTCGTGTGAAGCTCAGATCTTATACACGAAGTGAAAGTATCTATAAAGTAAACTGTGTCATCCTATTTTTGAACGAACATCTCAGATTTTTGTAAAACCATATTAGGTCATTGGTGATGGGTATTTATAGTGTTTGTATACCAGTTTAAAAAATACAGCTATAAACTCAGAGATAGTAGATGGTTATAGCAGTTTAAAACCAGATAAAACGTACATCTGTAAAACCAGAAGTTATCGATATTTACACTGCTTGTTTAACAGATAAGCAAACAAAACGTAAGACCAGAGGTAGTGAATATTTATAGCCTTTATGTCCCAGATAAAACCTGTGTAAGGTTGTGGAGTTTTTATACTATTTATATGATACAATGTGTCTGTAAGATCAGGGATGATGAAAATTTATAATGTTTGTTTAAGCGATAAAACTTAGGCTAGGAGGACGGACGGTGATGATGGACAATTGTAGTACTTGAGTAAGAGATAGAAAATATCGTTGTATGACAAAGGTGAAGTATGCTTATAGCGTTTGTACACGGGATAAAAGGTTTACTATAAGATCAGAGGACATGCATGATTTAAAGTACCGAAAAGAAAGATATGATATAATACCTAAGGTTATGGATGATTATAATACCTACATACAAAAACAAATATATTATATAATACTTGAGGTTATGGATGATTGTAATACCTACATACAAAAACAAATATATGATATAATACCTGAGGTTATGGATGATTATAGTACCTACATACAAAACAAAGATATGATATAATACCTGAGGTTATGGATGATTATAGTATCTACGTACAAAACAAAGATATTGCTGCAACACCTCATATACTAAATGGTTATAATGGCTAAATTGAAAACAGAAATACTGTTGTAAGACCAAAGATTGTGGATATTGATAATTACCATATAAAAAACAAAGATATGGCTGTAAGACCAGAGGTGATATATAAACAAAAATGAGATATGGCTGTAAGACCAGAGGTGATATATAAACAAAAATGAGATATGGCTGTAAGGTCCGAGGTGATTATTGTGACTATATAGAAAATAAAGATACGGCTGTAATGTTACGTCGTCACATTTCAGACGATGTATGGATGAAATAGTGTTATATATTATAATTTATTTCGGACGGGCTTGTAATTTATTATATATGCAAAAACGACTCGTTCTTTGTGAACCTGACGATGACCGAAGAAGGTCGAAACGTTGTTCGCTTTGTTTTTAGTTTTTTGAAATTTCGCACAAAGCTACTCGAGGACTATCTATACTTGCCGTCCCTAATTTAGCAGTGTAAGACTAGAGGGAAGAGAGCTAGTCATCACCACTCACCACCAACTCTTGAGCTACTCTTTTACCAACAAATAGTGGGATTGACCGTCACATTATATCGCCCCCACGGCTGAAAGGGCGAGCATATTTGGCAGGACGGGGATGCGAGCCCTCGACCCTCGGATTACGAGTCGCACGCCTTAACACGTTTTCCATGCCGGGCCCACGTTGTTCGTTGTTTGCTCTTCTACGTAAAATATTTTCTCAACCCAACGAGCCGTTTTTGCATATATATTTCTTTACAAGTAGGTTTTATCGACATCACTGATTGTAATTTATTATGTTACGTATCAAAATTTATCCCGGACGAAACCCCAATGTATCATTGTTACATAGTTTAATTTACCTCAAACGAGTCTCCAATTAATATGTTACGTATAAGGATTTTAAATAGCAGGAAATGTGAATTAAAATTCACAAGTTAATGGAGTATTGATATGTATCACATTTATGATATTTGCCAACAAGATTGATGCACACTGTTTTCTTCCTTAACACAAATATATTTTACTATACAAACAATAATAATATTTATATTAATGGTTTTTACAAAGAGTTATTACAAATAATGAGTTATATACAAAACTTTTATACATTTACAAACAATACTCTGTCTTCTATCTAGTCTGAAACTGAATATTTTATCGACGGTTTATGATGAGTGAATTAATTGTGAGTTGATACAAGTACAGTTCACTTAACGAGTACTATCTACTGGCACAACGATATGTCGGAGGACTCATACCGCTGGTAAGTGGGTTTCGGTACCTGTGGTGGGCAGAGCATAAATAGCTCACTGTGTTGCTTCGTGCGTAATTTCAAACAAACAAGTTCGCTACCTCTCTATTCTTGATTCGTTTCATGCCATTTACAAGCTAATATTTCTCCAACAAAGATATCTAAAGTCTTTGCAGAACTACTAATGCCCGAAATTAATTCATTTGAACTTTCGTGGTCAAGTAACTGTAGTTTTATGATTAATAAGCGCTTATTACAGTTATAGCTTTCAAGGTATATAGTAAATTAACTGTAGCAAACCAACAACAATATGAAAACTGTTTCTTGGAGTGTCGATTTATAAAGTTTTGTAGAGGTTCTCGAAAGTTCAATTGGTAACAATATTTTACTTACACACATAGAATAGGTAGGAATTTTGCAACACTTATTTAACACAATGAATTACATGGATTTTTAAATGTATATTTAATTAAAGAAGCAACTACATTAAAATAATAGATAAATAATCGTTACAAATATATTGTTATAAGTCCAAAGGTTGTGATTGGTTTTATTGACTTTTGTTACGTATCATAATTTATCTCAGACTAGTCTCTAATTTATTATGTTACGGAATATTATTTCAAACAGCCTGAAACTGAAGAAGTTTTAACTTAAACTTAGAAATAAGTTAAATATAGAGATGTATCAAATTTATAATATTTGCGAACAAGATCGACACACACAATTTTCTTTCTTGATACAAATATATTTTAATATACAAACAACAATACAATTTATAATATTTATTAACAAAGATTTTACAAACAATATTGAGTCTTCTATCTGGTCTGGAACTGAATATTTTATTGATGGTTTATTCTGTTGTTGATACATAGGTACACTTCCCTTAACAGGAAGCTAGCTAGCTTCTTCAGGTGTGAGTTTTTTCCACTGAAGTTATACAATGTCTTCGTAGAAATACTAAATTTCTAAATTAATTCACTGAAGGAAAGCTGTTTTCAGCGTTAAAAATCTATAAACGTTCCTGGTCAAATATCTGTAGTTTTCCGATTAATAAGCGTTTAACGCAGCTATAACTTTTGAGGTATTAAGTATACCAACTGTAGCAAACCAACAATATTAAACTGTCTCTTCATGTTGCGTTGGTCACTTTTTATAAACTTATTCTAGACAGTTCAGCTAACGCTACAATACTGTTTATATACTTACATTCTGATTTATTATTTCGTTTGATATATAAAGAATAAATATAGACCGGTAACACCTGAGGTGATGGATGATTATAGTGCTTATATATAAAAAAATAAATGCATGGTTATAAGACATGACGTGATTGACGGTTATAATGACTACATACAAAAACATTTGGCTGTAACACCTAGGGTGAGAGGTAATTACAATTAGATTTGCTTTATAAAGATGTAGCTGTACAACCCGAGATGATATATGATTATAGTGGTTATATAGAAGAAAAAAAAGATGTGAGAATGGGATTATAGTGACTGTATATATATATATAAAACAAAGATATGGCTGTAAAATCTGATATTATACGTCACTTTACAGTTGCTTCATACAAAAATGAGATATGACTTATGGCCCTAGGTGATAAGATTACCTTGATTACATAAAAATAAAGATATGGGTGTAAGACTTATTGTGATGGATAATTTCAGTGGTCATACATAAAACAAAGATGTGGCCGGCAAACCTGACGTGATGTATCTTTATAATGCCTATATACAAAACAAAGGTATATTTGTGACGCTATAAACGATGATTTATTATAGTAGTTATATAGAAAACAAAGTATTTCCGGTATTATGAGGCTCTGTAACCATGTGAACCAACCACACAAACCTAGATCTGTAGAATACTCTGTAACCCTGTGTACCAACCACACAAACCTAGATCTGTAGAATACTCTGTAACCCTGTGAACCAACCACACAAACCTAGATCTGTAGAATACTCTGTAACCATGTGGACCAATCATACAAACCTAGATCTGTAGAATAGTTTGTAACCCTGTGGACCATCCAAACAGACCTAAGTCACTAAACTTTCTCTGCGTAGACTGTATTGAAAACCTGTGAACTAGTTTCGCTTTGGATGTCGTGTTGAAAACAGTTCAAGTGGTTAACTTGAAACTCAGTAACTTTGAATAAGCCTGTTCATAGAGGGTTATATGAAGTCGCCTGATGAACCAACAACAAAGTAATTATTCCATGGATGAAACCTAACCTTATTATTACGTTAGCCATCATGGCAACGAGTAGCTTTCATGTTTTGTTATCCTAATTATCGGTCGCAACATTTGTTTTGTACAGATTAATGTAACCATGTAGACCATCCACACAATTATCTCTTTATAATGGCCCCAAAGTAGAGGGCAATTTATTAAAGCAAAGACTTCCTCATTTGGTTAAAAAAACATGCCTAGAAAGAATCTCTTACTATTTTGAATTCAGTAGGTGAAGTGAATATATGCGTGTGCTTATCTACATATAATACTTGAAATTAAGTGTATCTTTGCCCTATTGTTAAAAGAATGCTTGGGCATTATCAGTTAATCCTGAAATTGTAAAATCAGCATGTAGGAATCACCTTTCTTTATCTTCTTCGTGCATTAAACCTACATAAGAACGACGGGGTTGAATAATAGTGATAAAAACATTTCGCTCCCACGAAGCAGAACCCATGACTTCGATGGTTCAGTACAACTTGTGTAAACGAATTAGGAACTTTAACCCTGAATCACGTGAGAGGTTAACTCTCTTAGGGAGTTAGTTAACCACACAGAGACTAAACCTATAGATAAGTCTGTCAAATTGTTGATCCATCTTCATTTCTAACCATTATTTATGCTGTGCTACCAGACTTCATATAGAACCCAACTGATGCGTATGCCTGAGAACATTGTTTATTTCTCTTCAAATAGAATAACCATGACATTTTCTTGAATATAAACTTTGCGTGAGGATTTATAATTCCCGAACAAGTAAAGCTAATTAATAACAGATGAATGACTTTGAGTATTTTACGCGAAGCTGCGTAGGGGCTAGTGGCGCATACTGTCCTAATTTTGAAGTAATAGAAAACAACATAGCGGGATTTATACTCTTATACCTTTCGATTTCCTATACACTTCGACTTAAAGCTTGAAACTCGTTTTTTGTGACAAAGGGTTGCGAACCATGAATTTCGACAGACTACCCCTTACAACTCACCCGACCTGTATAACAGTGAATTCAAATTCTCATTTCAAACTTCTGAAACTGAAACTGCACTTGTATTTGTTTAATTATTGCCAAAGAACGTGAAATGATAAAGTAAACTGGTAATCTTTGATAGATAGAGAAGCGGAAGACTTTCAAAACGTCGTCCTCTAAACTTGTGTCTCCACAACAGGCAGTTGCGGTCCATTCCACAAAGTTTCATCAAACTGATAATATGTTGTTAAAAATGTGTATACTGTTTATTTGCAAGAACTCAAAAGGGAAGAAGGACACTAAAGATTAATTCAGCTACAATACACCATGAAATACTCTAGTGCTTCAAAATAATAGAGTTGATAAATTAACATTAAGAGGAGTATTTAATGAACCAATTGTTTGTTCGTGACTTCTTCATCCCATCCTTAAAAAATAGTTACAAAATTCCGTTTTACTTGACCGGAGTAATGTATGCCAAACATTGCTATTTAAAAAATAAATAAAGTGAAAAAAACACGTAATAAACACCCGCTTCGGACAAGGAAGAGAAATATTTTTAACCTTATTAAACGTAGTTTTTAGAAAATGCATTTCAGCCACACCAAAGCCTGAAAAAATGGAGTTAGTATTTAGTTAAAAGGATTTGGTTTGTTTTTAATTTCGCACAAAACTACTCGAAGGCTATCTGTGCTAGCTGTCCCTGGTTTAGCAGTGTAAGACTAGAAGGAAGGCAACTAGTCATTATCACCCACCGCCAACTCTTGGGTTTCTCTTTTACCAACGAAAAGTGGGATTGATCGTCACACTATTACACCCTCACGGCTGAAACAGCAAGCATGTTTGGTGCGACTGGGATTCGAACCCGCGACCCACAGATTACGAGTCGAACGCCTTAATCCACCTGGCCATCTAGGGCCTTACAGTCTTTAAATGACAAGTAATATATGAGATGCCTATGTTTGAGAAACTTGCCAGTCAGGTATTAATTGTGTTGGATGAATGTTTGAGTGAAATATATGTGTATTTGTTTTGAATTTCGTGCAAAAATACACAATGTATATCTGCTCTGACCGTCCCTAGTGTAGTAGTGTAAGACTAGAGGGAAGGTAGCTAGACATCACCACCCACCGCCAACTCTTTGGCTACTCTTTTACCAACGAATAATGGGATTGAATTTCACATTATAACATCCCCACAGCTGAAAAACCGAGGATGTTTGGTGTGACGGGGGTTCTAACCCGTGACCCTTAACCATCTGGCCACGCTGGGTTAATAAATTCGAATCGGAAATACGCGCGTCCCACACTTTGTATAGCTGACGCACAAAAAATTTAGCTAATGAAAAGGATTGATTTGTTTTGAACTTCGCGCAAAGCTACACGAGGGCTATTTGCGCAAGTCGTTCCTAACTTGGCGGTGCAAGACTAAAGGGAAGGCAGTTAGTCATCACCACTCACCGCCGACTCTTGGGTAATATTATAACATCCCCCATGGCTGAAAAGGCAAGCTTTTTTTGTGGGACGGGAATTTGAACCCGTGACCCTCGGATTACGAGTTGAATGCCTTAACCACCTAGCCATGCCGGGCCAATGAAAAGGAAAAATAGTTGTAGAGATAAATTTACTCTAATTCTTTTTTTGTTGTTCGACTTGGTTATAATGATGGGTAAAAACAAAATATGCGGCATAGTGAATTAATGAATAAATATTTTCTGTAAAATTCGTAGCAGTATTGTAAATGTAGATACCTGTTTGACCCATAATTTTGATTACATTCATTGTTTAGCTTCACTTCTTTAACACCTAATTTGTTTTAATTAGATATCATGATATTTTCGCAATACATACCAACAAACCATAGAGAGTAAGAAAATAACACTGGACAATAACCAACATTAGCTTCAGAAGCTCAATCATATAATTCGGAACAAACCTATACATTACTGACCAAATGAGATTCTTTAAAATATGTGGTGGTAGTTTAACTCTCTGAAACATCATTGTCGGTCCGGCATGGCCAGGTGGGTTAAGGCGTTCGACTCATAATCTGAGGATCGCGGGTTTGAATCCCCGTCGAACCAAACATGCTCGCTTTTTCAGCCATGAGAGCATTATAATGTGATGGTCAATCCCACTAGTCGTTGGTAAAAGAGAAGCCCAAGAGTTAGTGGTGGGTGGCGATAACAAGCTGCCTTCCCTGTGGTCTTACACTACTAAATTAGGAACGGCTAGCGCAGATAACTCTCGAGCAGCTTTGCGCCAAATTCTAAAAAACAAACAAAACATTGTTAGTAGCTCTCTATGGAGGAAGAGGTCAAAGAGCACCTGACCCTCCAGGGCAAAATACCCAGATACCATTGATCCATCGTAGTAGCACTCTTTATGTTAACGTCATGGAAGCTAAATTGTTGTTGTTTTGAATTAAGCACAATGCTACACAATGGGCTATCTGTGCTCTGCTTACCACGAGTATCGAAAGCCGGATTTTAGCGTGTAAGTTCGCAGACATACCGCTGAGCCATTGGGGGCTGGAAGCTAAATTAACAATTTCTTGTCGTAAGTTACAAGCAATTGGTACAGCGGTATCAAGCATAATGATTTATAGTAGTTGCATATGGTAATATTATGTGACAATAAACGCTATTTAATTAGAACAGTTTCATAAAATATGGTAAATTTGTGTTTAGAAGTTAGCAATAAATAATAAATATTCACCCGTATTATTCTTTTACAAACTTGAGTTATTTTCCTCGGCCTAACCATGATGTCTTTGATCAGAATAACAAAAAACGAAGACTATTTTCCCCCGCCGCTAAACTAGTGGGAGGCCTAGCGGTAAAGAAATATGTTTGTATTTAAATCTACATTCTACAGTATAACAGTATATTATTGAACTTAGAGAATCTCCAGTGGTTACTTATGCTCGTGCACATCAATCCGCGTGAACCGATAGATTATTTATTTTCAGTTAAACAACGACAAAAAAAAGAACAACAAAATTGAATATATATGAACACGTGGACAATGTTGTTAGGAAGTAGAGATCAAAGACATATACATAGTGATATTTCCGCGTATTTGATAATAGTGAATTGTTTTTATTTTATGTCATAAGGCTTATCTGCTTTTTTCCTGTTAATGTCAGGTTCATTTATTATGAAGTACTAAGCTGCACAAAAGGCTATCTGTGCTTTGCCTACCACAAGCATTCAAGCACTATTTTTAGCAATATAAATTCACTGGGAAGTGTTCTGTTCACAAAACTATGTTTTGTTTTATTCATACGTTCATGGAACTGTATTTTATAAATGTTATCTGGGGTGGTCTCCTTATGTAATTTTTAATGTGTGTTTAATTTTGATTTCAAGGGTGAAAATGAATTTAGTCGTTCCTTGTTTTAAGGTCATATTAATGTTCTAGTTTTTTTCCATATTTCTGAAAGAAGCATGTTAATATTTTCATTATATGAGATACTTTAAGTGATTAAGTTTCCTTTGTGAAGTGGTTTTAAGTTTATTTGTTTGTTAAATGTCTACTGTCTGTGTTTTTTTAAATGTTTAATAATTCCTGTAACAATTCTGGTTTTTGTTGTTGTAATTAAACACAAAACTACACAACGGGCTATCTGTATTCTGCCTACCAAGGGTATCATCACCCGATTTTTAGTGTTGTGTGTTTGGAAAGATTTCGCTCTACCACTGAAGAACAACTACTTTAGTAGATAATTGACTTACAATAGTAAAACATTTGGTTAAATATTGTGTATGTTAAATTTAGTCTTTTTTCAGACCGGCTAGCTTCTAGTGGGCTAAATGATTAAAAACCAGTTTCTGTTTTTTATTCTGTATGTGTTTTTTATTAAGTTTTCTGGTGTAGCTTTGGAACTTCGTATGATGTAAACATTTAAAATATTTATCATGTAGTTGTTTTCATTTTCAACTGTGTTTCATATGTTTCTGTGTGGGCTGTTTACATGGTGAAGTATTTTTGTTAGTTCATCTTGACAAGTAAAACCGCAAAACACGTCATCTACATATCTAATCCAAGATGAAGGATTGTATAAGATTGTGACTATTACATGTTCTATGCAAAGTAAGATAAGAGTTGCCAGAGAACAACATCCCAGTTCGTTTACCCCTATTGGCACGAGAAAAAAATAGAAATAGATCTAAAAATACAGTCATCACGTTGTCAAATACAGAATAACGTTAAGATACAAAAATCCCTTTGGCGAAGTTTCAGAAACAAGGCATTTTTATATTTATACTGTTCATAATAGGACGTAATAGACTTTTAAAACATTCTCACATCGATGTTTTTTGTGTACATTCACATGTACACTACATATATATCACATAAAACTGGTTTGTCCTCAAGGTATTATAATACAGCTTTAAAGTTGTTGTGTTTTTTTATTTACGTTATTGTGTCATACCAAGTTTACAGAAAATATCAAACATTTATTTTGGTGATTACATTGGAGTAGATGAAATAGAAATAAACCACCTAGAGTAACCAATAATGTATTTTCCATGGCAAGTCTGTAGTTGAAGGTAGTACGAATCTTCGTATTCAACTAAATAAATATGACTAGTTGTGACAGTTCGATTACAGTTCCTGTTTTATGTTGATTCTCTTTCCAGGATCGTAAATGGTAAATATGCCTCAGGACAAGGGGTTTAAGTTATTGGCTGTAGCTCAGCACAAAGTTGCACGACAAGCTATCTTTACTCTGCCAACTACGGATGTCAAAACCCGGTTTTTGGTGTTGCAAGACTGTAGATATTTCGTTGTACCGCTTAGGAGTAGGGGCTTGAAGGAACAGTCGCGGCGCCAAGGGGTGCTTGGGGGATCTTGAGGGAATGTGTTTATGGTATTAAAGCTAAACTGTCTAAACTATTTAAATGTTGCAGAAAATGTGAAGTGTTATTTAACTGTATGTATATTTTAGACAAATTAAGCTTCCGAATTCCAGTTAACTTATTTACAAATATTACAAATTGTTATATGTATATTATTATATGTATATATTACAAATATATACAAATTATTTACAAAGGTTTAAAAGAGTTATAAAAGACGTAACTGGGCGTAAGTTGTCGGTTTTTTTGATGGACTTTCGGTGAACCGTAGGTTTCTTGGTAATTTAATTGGTTTGTGTGCACAAAATAAAAAAAATTAAAAGGTAATAGTTTTTTTTGGTAGCATACCGTATGTTGTATTTCATGTACATCAGAAAAAAAAAACTGTAATATGAACTCAACCAAAAGAAATTACAACTGATAATATTTTTGAACATTTGGAAAGAATTAAATATCTAAAAAGGATAACGTATTGTTAAAGCGTGTGTTTTCTTATAGCAAAGCCACATCAAGCTATCTGCTGGGTCCACTGAAGGAAATCGAACCCCTGATTTTATCTTTGTAAATCCGTAGACATACCGCTGCACTAGCGGGCGATGTTTTTAAAGAGAGATCAAGGTCTGGTGAATATCTGTGCAAAAATATGGGGTGACCTGTAAAAAAATTCACACGGGAACTGTAATACAAATCATATGACCTATTTAACAACAACAAACAAAAGTAAAAATAAGAAACGATTATATCTTGTAACTCACTCCCGAGAATAACGTCGCAACGTTAAAATATGTGGAGTCAGTTTTTTAGTTGTCAAAGGTTGGGCTTAATTAAAGTATATAGCCCGGCATGGCCAGCTGGGTTAAGGTGCTCGACTCATTATCCAAGGGTCGCGGGTTCGAATCCCCTGTCGCACCAAACATATTCGCCCTTTCAACCGTAGGTACGTTATAATGTGACGGTCAATCCAACTATTCGTTGGTAAAAGAGTAGCCCAAGAGTTGGCGGTGGGTGGTGATGACTAGTTGCCGTCCCTCTTGTCTTCCACTGCTAAATTAGGGACAGATAGCGTAGATGGCCCTCGAGTAGCTTTGCGCGAAATTTTAAAAAACAACAATAATCAAAATATATTCAGTTGTGTACCTATTTTAGTCTTGTGTGTTATTATTTTAACACACGAAATAAAACTCTGGTCATCAAAACTAATGATGACTTTCTTTCTTTAGTATATATTTAATGTGGTTAGTAGAGTTTGTAAAGTCTTGTATGAAGTGCAACAGATTTTCTACAATTATACTTATTTTAATACTGATGTTTATTTTAGTTAAATATACATTTCGAAATATTTGAAACTTACATTGTTAAATGTGTACAGGAAATACCACCTATTCTCTAAGTTTGAAGAAAATTCTCGAGCGTAGGAATCAACAATGTGTAATGTATGTAAAATACTAGTGACTGCCAATGTTATTGAGCTAAATGAACTCTCTTGAAGCTCGCTTTATAGTTTATAAATCACAACTTGCGGGGTGACAGATAATGTAGTTGGTCTGATCCAGTCAGTGCACAATAAACCTCAAAGCTGTAAGAGTGATAAACTCTTATTAATCAGAAAACTATTGATAGCTGACCGGAAACATTTATATATTTGAACAATAATGTGATTAGTAGATTCTGTAGTTTTGTATGAGGACTAACCAAGTGGGTTAGGGATTCACCTCCACCAACCAATTTCCATTTTATCCATTGATCTTCTAACTTCTGAAACCTAAGTGCAGGAAATATCCAAATTATGATAAAATACAGATGGTAAGTGCACAAAACAGAAAATATTGCATTACATTCAGAGCAAATTTCATTCATTAGTTAGTTGGGAGGCGTTGTATGTTCATACTATGTTAAAATTAACGAATGAACGAATATTTGCTCTAAAATAGTTATTAACGCTTTAAGTATAGTTACCAGTTTGGACGCCAATTTTGATTTCATTCCTTTACTTTGTACGCTTATTCTTTTTTTGGTTACATCTTTTGTTCCACCTAAGGTGTTTTTGATTAGATATCATGACATCAACAAGCCACAGCAAGTAAACAATATTAACTTTAAGATTGCAAGTCTGTTATTTAGAAAAGACTTATACTTAAAAGAACGGACGACATTCTTTAAACTATATTGTGCTAGATTTGTCTTTCTAAAACAGTGTTAATAACTTGCTTTATACTAATGCTAAGGAATCTAGAACAACAGTTTCTTGTCATCACCTTCATGCAATCGGCACAGTTGTGTCAAGTACAAATATTTATGGTAATTACCTAAGATAATATCACGTGATGCTAAACGCTCTTTGATTAGAAGAATTTTATGAAATTTGTGTTTAAAATTTTGGAATGAATAGTGAGAAATAATCGTCTACACTATTATTATGTTGAAAACTTGAGCTAGAAACTGCTGATCTGGTTTACCTGTTCTAACCAATACCTATGTATCTTCATGTCCTTTTACCATATGGTTTTGCTGCTATATTTCAACCGTATTTAATCCTAATGAAAAAAACTAAAAATAGTCCATTTTTTACATCTCAGATGAACCCTTTGTAAAAGTGTAAGACAGACAGCTCACATGACGATTTCACGTATGCGTAAATAAATATATTGATCAAAGGTGAACAGTTTTTGTTGAATAACTGTACGTGTAGTTTATACTTAGACCAAATTTGACAACTAATTGTAGAATAAACAGATACATCAGTCTTTACATTTGAAACTTAAAGTCAATAAAAGTTGAGCCTGTTTATCTATCAAATAAAATTTCTGTACTTTCAGTGCGAACTAAAAAATAGGAAGAAATTAAATAAAGAGTGGAGCTTTTATATCTCATATGTTACTTATTAGATTGCACTGAATTTTGGTATGTGAAGTAGGGGAGAGTAGGGCACATTCATTTGTTTGTTTGTTTTGAATTTCGCCCAAAGCTACTCGAGGGCTATCTGCGCTAGCTTTCCTTAATTTAGCAGTGTAAGACTATAAAGAAGGAAGGCAGCTAGTCATTACCACCCACCGCTAACTCTCGGACTACTCTTATACCAACGAATAGTGGGATTGACCGTCACATTATAACGCCCCTACGTCTGAAAGGGCGAGCATGTTTGATACGAAGAGGATTCGAACCCACGACCCTCGGATTACAAGTCGAATGCCTTAACCCACCTGGCCATGCAAGCACAGTTCGAGCTACGGAAATTGGAAAATCACTAAACTAACATATTCCTGTTAACAACACAAAGTGTGTGCGTGTTGTTGTGGCCGTACCGTGTGTCTTGGAAGCACATTTTTCAACTATTTAGTACCGAGTAAGTTGATACTTAGATCTGAGTAGTTGATTTCATGACTAGCTCAAAACTTCAAATAATCAGACGTGCTCTAATTTTACGTATACCAAAAACGAGTAAGACTATAGAAAAAATCCAAATTAAATGTTTTCTCGAAGCGCATAGATAAGCAATTCAGTCTTATGTAAACAAACTAATCTAAATTATAAACATGTTTTAATGAGGTCCATACGGTTTGTGCATCAGTAACATGTTTACGACATCCAAAATGTAATACTTATCTATATTCTCAATTGACGTGTTTAATTTTACGGCTTCTGCTTATAAATGAATAAAACTCTGTTTCATATGAATACTCTTTTCATCGTTGGCTGCAAATTAACCAAATCAGTTAATTATATAAATTAACGCTTATTTTATAACAGAAATTATTCGTCTATTTCAGCGAGTATTCAATACACTTATCAATGAAAAGTATTCATTACTTTATTCCTCTAACGCAACATGTTTACCTTAATGGAGTAATTGCATATCATGATAAAATACTGCCTGCACTAGAACAGTGTTTCTCAACCACTGATACACAGATCAGCATCAGTCCGTTGAATTTAAAACTGGTGGAATATTCATAGATAAGTTGGAACAGTGTCTCATTAATGATACTTGTAATTTAGTAATCAGAGACTGTTTAAGGAGCCGGTCCTCGGTATCGAAGAGGTTAGGTAAAGAACATTACGTTAGAATGTTATACCGAGATGGTAGAATACTTGGTACAAGAGGGAGATTGTTATACAAGAATGTTTGAATTGAAGTCTAGTCTATTATATTTTATAGATAGCTTTGCTACTGTATACTTTGACCAAACATTTTTTCAAATTGTGGGTGGGCTGTCGTGTCACTCTACTGACTTAATCCCTCCAATATACTCAAGTGATTGAGAGACATAAAGAAGACGTGAGGAAGGAAAGAGAAGTCGAGTGGGTATAATGATGAGCCGACCGTTGCAATCTGAGTGATAAACTGCCTTTAAAAACTTCAGGGTCTTCTGAAAGTGATGTGTTTAGACTGGTTGGTATTCTTGGAATGTCCGCTTCGAGCCATGTTTTTACCTGTACAGACTTTCATATGTCTTTTTTTTAATCACAGAATAAGGCCTGTACTTTAGCCATTTTATGGTAATAATAAATTCATCTATTTATCAGCTACTTGTTTAAATGTTTAGTTATTTCAAGTATGAGATTGATTATTTTACAGTAAAAACATTTAGAAATTTGGCAATTTTCATTTTTCTTCATGTTAAGTTAACACCTGACAAAACGAAATTATTTTAGCATAACTTGCGATAAAAAGTTTTGAAGTCAAAACGAGCGAGTGTAACCATAAAATTAAAATGTATCTACGCACTAAATAAACCTATGCTTTTACTCATTATACGTGTGGGAAAGTTCTCTGTCACTCATACACTAATGAAATGTTAAATGTTTTTGCGCATGATTGCAATTTACATTACCAAACGTTCGACGTTAGTCAATGGAAAGTAATGCATTATTACTAAATGGTTGAGAAATGTGCTTTCAAGACACACGGTACGGCCACAAGAACACGCAGATCACATAAATATTTGAGATGTAATTGTTTCTTGTAATTTAATGTAGTTTATTTTAACGTTTTCGAAAAGTAGCATATAAATTCTCCTGAAAGATTTTTCACCCTTAACTACATTAACAATTTTTAAGATTACAAATTGTTCTGAAGAAATTTCCTATCTTTAACTTTAGTCTTATTCTTAAGGTTATAGATTCTACTAAAAAGATGATACATCCTCGACTTCACTATTATTAATTGTTATTGTTATTATTCACTGTGGATTCTATTAAAAATATTGATCATCTTCTATTTCAGGGGTGGTCAAACCGAGGCTCGCGAGATACATGCGGCTCTTTGACATATAATGTGCGGCTTGCGGAAATATGTTGATTGAGCTCCTTTTTGCATCATAATTAACATAAAAGATAAATAAAAAAATGTCAAGCTTTATAATTATTTACCAGATACAAACCGAGAGTCCACTGGATTACAACGTTTGTTTAATGTTCATGATAAGTAAATTTATTTAAGAATGTAAATCCTAATTTTAATGCTAAATTTCAGTTAGAGATTAAAGAAGTTTCAGATCAGCAAGTATTACAGAGGAATTGTGCTGGAGAATCAGTAACTGTACAAGCCGATGCTGACAATGTTAGTTTCAGTGGACGTGGCTTACGATCTTGTTATTGTGGCGTGTGTGGCTGTGTTTCGGGCAGTGAAATTAGCGGAGTGTTGGTATGATACTGGGCGCTGTAGAGTTTGGTTGCGTTGTGCGTGATGGATCTTATTGTTTATTTTCACTTTAATTTTTTAAAAGGGTCTGTGAGAATTTTGTGCAGGAAGATGGCGTCATCAAATTGTAAGAAGCGAAAATAAGAAGATGAAAATAGAACCTTTAAGCCAGAGTGGGAAGAAGATTTTGCATTCACCGTTAAAGGAGGTAAACTTTTGTGTCTTATCTGCAATGTGTTACTCAGTCATTAAAGAGCCAGTAACTTGAAATGTCACTGTGAAACAAATCACAAAAACATCTCGTCTGATTATCCACCTAAATCAGATTTACGGGAAAACAAGTTAACTGTGTTCAAATCATCACTTAATAGCCAGCAGACATTGTTGACAGCGTTCAGTAAGAAAGTTGATACAACGACTGAAGCTAGTTTTGTTATATCATAAAATATTTTTCGTGCTAAACGCCCATATTTTGATGATGAATTTGTTAATGAGAATATAGCTGAAGTTTTTGCAGTGTTAGATCCAAATAACACAAAACTTCAGCGACTAATAGCATAAACACCAGCTTCATGCCACACAACAGAGAGATGTATCTCCCAGTTCAGTGCTGATGTTGCAGGCAAAATTCAAAATAATTTAAATAATTTCCTTGCATTCAGCTTAGCCCTTGACGAATCTACAGACATTCAAGACAACTCATAATTGGCGGTATTTGTCTGTTATGTTTCCTCTGAGGTAATTGTGAAAGAAGAAATGTTGGACTCAGTGACACTAAAAGAAACAACTTGTGGTGTTAACATTAAAAATGTGCTTGACAGAGCTTTAACAAATGTTGAATAAACTCGTCAGTGTTGCAACAGATAGAGCACCTGCAATGGTGGGGAAAATTCAGGATTAGTTGCACTTATGAAAGTAATCCCAGCTTTCCAGAGCTTCTCCCTGTTCATTGAATTATTCATCGTGAACACCTAGCAGCCAGATACTTCAAGTATGAATATTTCATGAAATTTGTTCTTGAAATTGTCAATTTTATACGCTTAAATTTGAAGACTTACCGACAGTTTAAACAATTTATTGAAGAACTGGAACTTGAAGATAAATCCAGTGATGTCTCTTTCTACAACACTGTAAGGCGGCTGTCAACCAGCAATGTCTTAAATAGGTTTGTTAATTTGTTGGAACCTATTATTACTTTTCTTGAATAAAAGAAAATATTCTATCCTCAACTGGGAAACATTGAACAGATGCAAGATCTAATATTCCTTACTAATATAATGAATCATCTACAAACTCTCAACTTGGCACTCCATGGGAAGGATAAGATTATTTCTGATCTTACTCAGACAGTTTTCAGATTTGAGAATAAAATAAGACTTTTTCAAAGAGACATATTGTCAAGAAACTTCAGGTACTTTCTCAATCACAAAAGGAGAGGAAACACATTCTCTGATATTGAAATAAAAGATCACAAACTGGAAGAATACAAAGATACATTACAAGAACTGCTTGATAATTTCCTAGACAGGTTTGAAGACTTGCAGAAGCTGAAGCCCTGCTTCGTCTTTCTTGTAAATCCATTCATGGTTGATGTGATCAGTGATGGTTGTTCAATTCTCGAGCCTCTGGTTACAGAATCATCTGCCGTGGAAATGGAACTAATAGAACTACAGGAGGATCTGGGTCAAAAGATGATCCGTAAATCCCATTTTACAGTTCAGTTCTGGAGGCAAGTTATACAAATAAAATATCCTGAACTGAAGAAAACCAATGTGCGACTTATTTAAATATTCAGCAAAACATATTGCTGTGAATCACTGTATTCTGTAACGAAATTTGTGAAGTCGAAACTTCTTACAAATTAACACCTGACGGGCTAATTCGTACAGCCTTGACAACATATCAGCCAGAATTTCAACGACTCACAACCGAGATTGAAACTCAAAAGACCTCTACTAGCAGTAAATCAACGTTAAAATCAGGGGTTATATTTCCTTCGGTGGGCTCAGCAGACAGCCCGATGTGGCTTTACTGTATGAAAACACACAGCAGTAAATAACTTGATAATTATATCAATATCTATTTGTGTTAGAAAAAATATTATGATAAGACCAAAATTTTGTAAGGTGGTATCTGATGAAAATAACTCTAATTTTATTGTTTTACATATTTTCCTCCATGTTTTGACCAGATATTTACTAATATAAATAAATATTATTAAAAATATCTGTTTTTACCACTTCTATTTTTATTTTTGGCAGTCTCATTTAATGTTAATGAAATACAATTTTGTATATTTTTCTTTGATCTTTCCGTAGTTCATTACTATATTAAATGCGCTCAATATAGTTAAAACAATAATCAGCCAGGATTTTGAAAACAATTAGTATATATATATATGTGTGTGTGTGTAGTTTGTGATTATCAAAACTAATACAAATTAACAGTTTAAACACTACATACATGAATAAATATTGTTACATACATGTGTTTCTTAATATTTGTATAAAGAATTTGTATTGTACTGAGAAAATCAGAATGAGAATATGCTTTTTACTTTAGACTCATCATGGATCTTCATCCTGGTGATATATTTAATGTCTCGTATTCTGCTCAAAAATGGTTCAGTCCAGAAATGAAGAGACGTGTTTGAGAATGTGGATTCTTTTAATGAAATAAAACTTGTTTTGTTCGGAATCTATTAAGATAAAATTTATTTTAGCTTCACATGCATTATAACATGTATTGTAACATGCTTCAAAGTACCGATTAGAAAAAACAACAACAGTCGTTTCAACAGTAAAGGTATAAAAGAAATATTTTCATTTTTGGTTCTTATTTATTGTTAGGCACAAAGCTACACAACATGCTATCTGTTCCCTGCCCATCTTGAATCTCCAAACATTATTTTTAAGCCCTAAGATTTACCGTTGAACTGCTAAAGGGAAATACTTTAATCAATTGAATTTAAACATTAACGAAGCTACTACAATGTTAAAAAATCTGTCAAAATACATGCAGCAAACCATTACTTTTCAATGTTAAAACTGAATTTTAAAGTGGCCAGGTGGGTTAAGACGTTTGACTTGTAATCTTGGGGTCGCGGGTTCGAATCCCCGTCACATAAAATATGCTCGCCCTTTCAGTCATGGGGGCGTTAAAAAGTGACAGTCAATCCCACTACTCGTTGGTAAAAAGAGTAGCCCAAAAGTTGGCGGTGGGCGGTGATGACTAGCTGCCTTCTCTCTAGTCTTACACTGCTAAATTAGGGATGGCTAGCGCAGATAGCTCTTGTGTAGCTTTGCGCCAAATTCAAAAAACAAACAAGTACTTTGAAGTACGATTAAAACATTAAGTTAATGTAAAAATAATTATATTCTTTAATATCACTGAAATTATCCGTAAGTGTTTAAATATATAGAACTATTTTCCAAAACAATGTCATATCCATTGAATACAGTGTAAAAAAAAACTTTTAACATGAACATCAAAATTATAAAATATATAAAAACTAAAAGCTTTAGTGAATAATAAAAGAACAACATAAGTCTTCTCAATACTGAAAGGTAGTATTAATTAACTAAAATATAAGCTAAAAAATACAAGAAATACTTTCAGAATAAACATACACATTCATAATAAAGTGAAAAAGAAAGTACATTTATACTTCTGCATGAAAAAGTAAAACCGTGTAAACGATGATAATAATAAAAAAAGCCCCCCAGTGGATCAGCGGTATGTCTGCGGACTTACACGCTAAAATCCGGGTTTCGATACCCGTGGTGGGCAGAGCACAGATAGCCCATTGTATAGCTTTGTGCTTAATTTAAAAAAAACAACAACAAAAAAACAAAATTCATAAAAGAAGAAAATCAATAGAAATAATATACAGGTTTGTGTATATACATGTAATAAGTACAATATAATCATACAAAAAGTGACTATTCTTAAACAGAAATAATAATATATAATAGATAAAAGTTAACTACGTAGAAAACAAACTAAAAGTTCAGAGATAATCATAAAATATCTACTGTACAAACTAAAATGAAGTAAAAAAGAAAAATTAATCTTACTGAATAGCAAGCATGAGGTTCAACTCTTCCAAAACAAACAAACTTTTGTTTGTTATAAATTTCTCGCAAAGCTATATGAAGGCTGTTTGTGCTAGTTGTCCCTAATTTAGCAATGTAAGACTAAAGGAAAGGCAGCTAATCATCATCACCCACTTCCAACTCTCGAACAACTCTTTCACCAACGAACAGTAGAATCCGCCTAAACATTATTACGCCCCCCCTGCCTGAAAGGCAAGCATGTTTAGTGCGATGAGGATTCGAACGCGCGACCATCAGATTGCCAGTCGAGCGCCCTAACCACCTGTCCATGCCAGGCCACAGAGGGCCAGGCTTGTTGGAACGGGACAGTTGAGGATTAAGAAAATCAGAATAGTTAAGAAAACAGCCTTAAATATCAAAAGTACAAACTGAAAATTAGATACATTTTGATTTATCAGAGGGTTTCATACTGATAAGTTATGATTACACCCTTCACCAAAACTACCTTAACCCAGAGTTTTAAACTATTACCTTGATCTAGTGACAATTCTATAGTCTTCATGTTTTTCATGTCCTAATTGGCCATAGAATATGCATCCATGACGAACAAATTAATTATTTGTTGATACACATGTACACTTCTTTTGACGGCTGGCTGAGCTGGAAGCACTGTAAGTTTTTTGCAGGAGACAATATCTAATGTCCTCGTAGAAATACTAGCGCCGAAGTAATTCACTGAAGTTGAACGGTTTGTAATGTTCGAAATCTACGAACGTTCCTGGTCAAATCCTTTAGTTTTCCGATTGATAGAAGTTAATCACAATTATTGTTTCCGAGGTGTGTATCACACTGACTCTATCTGCGCACTGGTAATCTTCTATCTCTCGGCTAGCCGCTTTTTATACGAATTACACGAGTTTGTAGAAATTTCAACAATTTTCTACTGCGTTTTAGTAAAACAAATGTTGCTGATTCTTACTCTCAAGAATCTTTTACAAATTTTGAGAACAAGCGGTACTTACGCAATACACAATCAAGAATAAACGTTGCATGCAAAAAAGAAAACTATACCAAAACAAGCGTAGGTATTAAAATAAACGTATAACGGTAGCTCCGTTACAGGTAGTTTAATTTTAAAAGACTACAGTGAGGGTGAAATTCAACACCACCCACTGCCAACTCTTTGGTTTTCATTTACCAACAAAAATAGTGTGATTGAATGTCATATTATAAAAACCCCACAGCTTAAACTGCGAGCATGTTCGGCGACAGTGCTTCTAACAAGCAGATTGCGAGTCATGCGCCCTAGCCACCACACTGTGCTATATCATATCTTTTTCTTTCCGTTTTTTTTTTTTGGAATTTTGCGCAAAGCTACACGAGGACCATCTGCGCTAGCCATCCCTAATTTAGCAGTGTAAGATTTGAGGGAAGACAGCTAGTCATCGTCACCCACTGCAAACTCTTGGACTACTCTTTTACCAACGAATAGTGTGATTAAACGTCACATTATAACGCCTTAACGGCTTAAAGGGGGAGCATGTTTGATGGGACGGGGATTCAAACCCGCGATTTTTAGATTACGAGTCGAGTGCCTTAACCACCTGGCCATGTTGGGCCGGTTTTAGTGGAGCTAAATCTATACTATTTATGAAAAACTGAAAATTAAATTTGTATTTAACCTGGGATTGACAAGACCTCCAAAATTTTCAGTTGATAATTACGTAGATTATTCTAGTGATTCGTATTATTATATATACGGCTAATTCTTATATAAGTATATGTAATACAGTATTTATTTCACAGCATAGAGTGGCTGCTCAGCAAACAACGACCTATTACGCATAGATACCTACACAAACTTACTGATCTTGTTTATGGTTCTGGCTGGTTTATTAAAATACGCGTTGAACAAAACGAGGTTGATTCAGTTGTAAAAACTTGACTAGCCTACATTGAGTCAAAAGAGAAACAGTTATATGCTTATTGCTATTATGAGCCATTCACCTCGCCTGTCACACGTATTGTTTACAAATTTCCAATGTCTTAAATGATTTAACTTCTAATCTTACCTGTACAGTGACAATGCCTGAAGAAGATTGCTATCTGAAATACCATGTTCAAGTAGATAATATTTTATTTTTCCTTTTGATGTGATTTCTAAAACTAATACACAATGTTTATACCATAAAAGGAGGCACTTGTACACATAATTAAAGGAACAGAGTTGTTTACGTTACCAGGTAAACTAGAATCGTTCATTTAACCTAGAGCCTGAGCGAGGACTAAAGATTATCGTATTGAAGTGGAAAACGACAGATTTTGGGGTCGAGTTTATTTTGTTTCCGGCTGTTCTCCCAAAGCTCCATCAGCTTCTTGAAATGACAAACCGAGGAAAGGCAGCTAGTCAACAACAACACACTACCAATTGTTGGACTACTCTACATGAAAAGCAGGATTTGACAGTCATTCTTATTACCCTCTCACAGCGGTGCACGTTTTTGTAGCAACGAACTGAAAATCACAATTCGACCTTTTTTTAACCACGAGTTTTTCATTAGTTTTTGCGTTTGTTTTAAAAGTTTACACATAATTTTATATCACACTACTAACTTATCGATAGTTGTTTTTGAATTTCACGCAAAGCTACTCGAGGGCTATCTGCGCTAGCCGTCCTTAATTTAGAAGTGTAAGACTAGAGGGAAGACAGCGAGTCATCACCACCCACCGCCAACTTTTGGACTACTCTTTTGCCAACGAATAGTGGGATTGACCGTCATATTATAACGCCCTCACGACTGAAAGGGCGAACATGTTTGGTGCGACCCAAAGATTACGGGTCACACGCCTTAACCCACCTGGCCATGCCAGACCCTTACCTTTCGTGCTCCCATTCATATCTCATGTGAGCGATATTTAGAATTTTATTTCTTTAATTTTGGAAAGCGAACGTCAGAAAAAGGCATGTTTTATTTGTTAATAATTCGACTTTTGTCATGTTACGTCATTTTTAACTGAAAACTAACAGAATATTTCACCATAACATAAAATAAATGTGTTTGAATGTGCCTCTTATCTAAACTGCTGTTATTAGATTCCTTTCTAAGTATCAAAAGGCCTCCTTACCAGGGGTAAGTCGGCGACTAATAACGTTAAAACAGGGTTTCGATACTCGTGGCAGCCATAGTACAGAAGGGCCAGTGTGCACCTTTGTGCTTAACTGCAAACAAACACAATTATCAAGAGCAGTCTCATGTATTCATACAAGGCGTGTTGTTTCACACCCAGGTTTCCCCATTATTTAACATATCAAAGCTAACAGCTTGTAGGCTGTTGTGTATGATTCAATATTTATCATAAACTGTTTTTCATTTCTCGTAATACCCTTCTTCAGGTAGTGTCTCTGTAATGGCCCCCCAGTGGCTCAGCGGTATGTCTGCGGACTTACACGCTAAAATCCGGGTTTCGATACCCGTGGTGGGCAGAGCACAGATAGCCCATTGTGTAGCTTTGTGCTTAATTTAAAACAACAACAACAAAGTCTCTGTAATGACAGAATGTAAACTTAAGTTGTTTCGAATTAATAAGAACACGTAATTATTTATCTGCATCGCTGAAGAATTATTTCTTCACTGAAATTACACATTTTGGTGAAGAAGAGAAAAAAATCACATACAAAAGTGTTTGTTGTTTTCTTATCATACATTACAAGATGTTACTTTTAAGTAATTAAATGCTTAGAAACTCGATATGTAATAACATTGACATTGAAATATTCATAAACAACGTAAAGAAATCAACAGACGATAAAATTGTACATACTTAATTAGATAACTCAAAACAATTTTGTTTATGATTAATTCGAATTTTCACTTTACTTTTTAATTCTCACTGTTGCTATTGGTAATAAACTTATCCGTCATCCAAAAAAAACAACAACCTGTAATTACGATAGAATAGTTCTGTCAATCACCGATAGAGTGTGCTTAATATTCTGACAGAGGAGCCTGTTCCTCAGAAATGTTAGCTTTCACTCGAGCTTAACTCTTGGTGTGGATCGTGAGGCCAGTTTCGTGTGTTGTGATTGGTTGGGGTTATCTTCTGTTGTAATTCTTTTGTAAGTTTAACATTTTATTAAATGACAGAGAGTAAATAGAATGGCATTGACTTTATCATGGCAGCTGTTTAATTGTTGTAATTATAATGAGCAAAAGACTGTGGTATGAATTTTTCGTAAATTAACAGAAACATTATTGTTATCCTTACTCTATCGTCTGTGTTGATCCACTACTAAACAAGCAATGCTGCTTATTCAAGAAGACCAAAGGTTTTGTAAAACATTCTTATGGGTGACTTTCGGTACGATTCTGTTATTAATTAATTCTGGTGAATCAACGACAGTATCAAAAGGTGAGTGATGCATTCAAACTCGGGAATTGCTCTCTACTCTGAATATAAAGTTTCATGATTAAATAGAATTGCGTTTCCTTGTTTCAGAAATGTCATGTTAAAAACAAAATGTGGAGGGTTTTTTTTGGGGGAGTGAGGAGTATCAAAGAATATCTATTATCTTTAGTGTTAATAGGTTAACGAAATGTACTTCTCCAGTTTGCCCCTATTTCTTGCTATTGTTTCGTTTCTTGATCTTAAATAAATATGAGAGATTTTTTTGAAATTTTTAGACGCTTTTACTTTGATTTTTTCTTTTTTTATACACGAACAGTGACTAACAAACTACTACAAAACATTTTCTCCGTAGCTTTATTAAAGTACAGTCAGAAGACGTTCGTTATTTGCGCACGGATTTTGCTTTTTTTGTTATTCCAAAACGTGCACATTAAACTGTAGTTAACTTTTGACTTTCCATATTTTAAAACAAGCAAGTTCTTGTTTAGTTCTATTTTAAGTGTAATTTGTTGTTGTTGTTTTTAGTCTCGCGCAAAGCTACTTGAGGGCTATCTGCGCAATTTGTTTATGTAAACTGAAAGTCGATACTTCCATTCGAGGCTAATCTTCACAAGTTAAATATCGTCGAAACTCTTTCTTTCTAGCAACTTATTAGTATCGTTCAAACAGATTGATTGTCGGATTAGTATAGAAATAGTTTTATTGCTGATGGTCAGATCTAATACAAATTCTACGAATTTATAGTCAGTCGTAAAGGAGTTTTAATTTTATGATATACGTACGAGTTTGACTTGCTACACACGTGTTACATAAATAGAAGCTATTGTCCCCCGGAGAATAAAGTAGGTCAATGAAAAAAGTTTAATGTAAATACAGATAAACTACACTCAGTGGTATTGTTTTAAATATAAATTTGGATCCTGCAGTGGACATTTTACTTTTAACTGAAGACTATAATTAGACATACAAATATTATAAAACAACCAAAGTTTTATCTGGCAAATCCAAAAATAGTGTTTTGAATGGGGCTCTCTGACGTTCAATGCCTTTTGTAAAATGCAAACTATTGAGGACCAAACAAATTTTGTGTTCTTTGTGTTGACCATTTTTTCTCAACAACTGTTTCATTACTTTTCGATCCTCTACATACATTTTTAAGACATAAAAAATACAATCAACTCAATATTATTTGAATGTAGAATATTTTTGTATGACATTACTGGTACAAGATTAAATACAAAAGTACTCTAAAAATTATCAAAAATTTCGGAGAGACTAAATCACCACTACGCATGTTGTTTACAATGTTGTTTAATATTATGCTGTATTACTTAGCTTCTTAAAACCCCGTAATTATTGTTGGTTTTATATCTTTTAAAGCTTCTGTAATTATGGACATAAATATTTTACTTTCGAGTTGTGCAACATATTTTAATTTAAAGACAATTAACCAACCACGCTACTATTTTTGCCTATATTTAACAAAGTGCTTAATGTCTGTCATTCATATGTATATACAACACTCAGTCACACACATTGTAAAAGATACGTGTCGGTGATATATATTTGGAAGGAAAATTTTTTAAAATTCGTTCAGCTTTTGTATCAAATAAATGTATCGTTTGTAGAAAAGAGATAAAATTAAAACAAATAAATGACGTTATTAAAAATGCTTCAACACTCCAAGAAGAATTTGTAAGCGACAAAGAATTAATCTGTCAAATTCACATAATAATAGTAATATCAAAAATTCAATATACACATTACCGCACCTTTAAGGGGTTTGAGATTTTTTCTTTTTAATTTTGCTTATTGTCTCAGCATGTTTGCATGAGACTTGATCGTTCCACTAATTTATGCTAATTGTAAAGGTTTGTGAGAGGAATATTTTTAGTTATTTTTATATGTCAATTTTAATACATAATAAATCCAATCATCTGAGCTCGTGTTGCATGAATCACCTCGATCACTTGAGGTTGTGTAGTTTTTAAAACATTTTTAGTTTGATTGGTGCGTTAAAGAATGAGGATGCCTAGGCTTATATTTTTTGATGGTTTGTGTATAACTCAGTATTTCACAGATGTTCATAAATTATTAAAATTATTATTTAAATATATTGATCATCAATGACCTTAAATTTACATAAACACAATTCCATCGTCCTTGCGCTGAAATGAAAACTAAAAAGTAATATTCCAGTTTCCCGCACGCTGTGCCTACTTTCCACCCCTTTATATAACTACATTCGTAAATGCGATTATAGTTGCTGTAACGAGTTTTCTCAGCTTTATAATTTATGATTTTCGAAACGTTTATCAGAGGGTCACATTTATTTTCCTTGTTTTTAGACTATAAAAATAAGTTTACACTAACTTGTTGAAATTAAAAACTATGTATAAGCAAAGTACAAACCGAAAAGTTGTTCCAAGTTTTACTCTTCCGGGTAACGTAAACTGGAAATCTTATCACATACCGATGATTCCAAACTAGGCCTGCTCTTATTCTTGCTACATAACGTGAAAATAAGAACAGAGATGTTTTGTTTGTTTTATTTTAACTTTCACGCAAAGTTACCCGATGACTATCTGCGCTAGCCATCACATTATAACGTACCCACGGCTGAAAGGGCCAGCATGTTTGATGTGACAGGGATTCGAACCCGAGATAAAACGTTATATAATCACATCTGTTGGCCAACTTTGCGTTTCATAAATTAATGTATTAAGAAATGTGATGAGGCTTAAGCATGACTGCAACCGCTAAATTGTAGTTCTTCCTAAGTTAATTTAGTATATATCCGAAAAAAACTGTTATAGAACAAAACCATTCAATATTTTACAATTTTTATCACAAAGAAAAATTTGTATAAAATGTGATGCAGTGTAGGTCGAGTTATTTTAAAAGTCGCACTGTAATTTATTAAAACACTCAGTTAAACTAAATGTGTTAAAAATAGAGTTCCGACTAATTGGATGCCACTTTGCTTTTCTTGATAGAGGGATATGTTTGTAAATACAAACATTTTTATTTGAAATAGTTAATCGACGTAAAAAAAAAAAAAAGTTGTGGGTTGTCTCCAGGATGTATTTCAAAGCTAAAAGATATTGCCTGTTTTAACATTGTCCGTTAATGTCTTCCTCTTTCCCTCTGTAATACCCTTTTCTTTTGTTTATTTCTTGTTAAACAAAATGTTACATCGTGAACTATTTGTGCTGTTCTTACCAACATTATCGAAATAAAACGCGGTGTTTAGCGATGTGAGCCCTCGGACTTCCCGCTGAGCCACGGGGGAGGGGGGCACTTCAAAGTGAAAGGCTTTCGGTTTCCAACAGATAGTTATTTAACTTTCAACATTTTTTTTTACAAACAGTGAATTCTACGTTTTAATTATTTTCATATAGCGTGCAAACTGTAACAAAAGTGTACTCTACACAGACTACTTATCATTTCTTAAAGAATTTTTTTTAAATAGTCGTGAAATAATTGAAATGAAGTTTGTTACATTTTATGCAACACATAGTAAATTTTTATCTATTATGCAAATATTATGGCTGTAAATTTTTGTAACGCCAAAGTTTTCTGTATATTTACTCAGGTAAATCATGTTGTTTTTCCAAATGTTAATAGCAGTGCAGTCAGTTCTTTCGCGTTCAACGTAAACAGGATGTACCCACCCCTATGCTCCCGCCAGGGATAATATATGTTTTGTATGGGATCAGTTGTTAGTTCTTTTATCACGGTATATGGTGGGCTGGAAATACGCAGAAACATGAGTTTGAAAGAAATCTTTCTCTCTCCATGTTTTGAAATTTTTGCTAGTTTCGTAGTACGTGTGGTGTAACCTTTTGGGTTAAACTTGAGTTTAAAGTATAACATCAAGAAAAGAATCGTCTTCGTTCTAGTCCAGAACAATCCTGTTTAGTAAAGTCGTTTAATCCTCAGAAATTTAAAGAACGCACTGATATCCACCATACGATACTATTTAATTGCAACTCACCTTTTCTTAATTTCAAAATCATAGAATGCGTCTTTGTTTTTGTTCGAGTCCCATTTATTTAAACTCTTTTTAACTTATCTCTTAGTATCACACTTATAATACCTATCTATCAGTTTTTCCGAAGAATGCCATACACAAGGTTATTGGGTTAAAAATTTAGTAGTTTTTTATTCTTGAGCTCAAGACAGATGGCGCTCCTCCACTTCAACTTTATTTTGTCAAGTCTGCATTTATTGAGACAGTTAAATGCTCACAGCACATGTACGTTGAAGAACAGGTAAGCAAAAATGAAGTACAGTGTGAAAGAATTTCAATTAGTGACCAGAACCTTTTGCCAAAAGTATTAAAAAACAAACATGTCTGTTATATTACCTGCAGTGAAGGCAAGAGAGTATAGTAGGGGTCTTCCTGAACTGCCAAACAATTCAACCTCCCGTGGTTATCTCAGAATTATGGAAAAAACTTAACAGTTATATATCATTGTCATGGTTATTAGACATCTGGGTGTTCTAAGATTGAATACCAGTAATTTTAAGAAACGTTTAAGTGGTCAAAGAGCAGTAATGCTAAAATGCAGCACTGGTTCATGTTACCTGTGGCTAGGAAATAGTATGAATATCAGGTGAGGCAAGAAGGACTAATTATCCATGGTGCATACAGGAAGTTTCGAGAATGGAAAGGCTGTTGAAACGATTTTTAGGATAACTACCTATCCATAAAATCCTTGTTGATAGAAAGCTATGTTCCTGTAACTACTAGGCACCATGGAGAACTAGTGTTTTTATCTCTTAGTTATTCCAACACTTTAACAGTAAAGAAGCTGGGAGTGGACGCCTGTATCTTTTGTCACAGTTAGATGTTGGTGATATGAAATACAGCATTCAGAAGTATTACCAGGAAAGACGTGGGCTATTTCCTGAAGTATTTCAAGCAAGTTTTTGCTCGGAATACTGGACACAAGGGCAAATTGTGCAATGCCTAATGCTGAATGTGAATAGTCCAGTGCTAGAGAAATAGAACGCTTTATAAAGAAGTGACTAAGTTGAATCAACATTATAACCTTGTGGACAAATGAGGAAAATACGGTATCAAGTTCAAGGCTTATAGACATCAAACTCATGAGAACCTGACAATTTATGTGGCTGATATATGATATCTGTATTGCAAACCATACCCCAACATAGTGCATAAACAACTTCATCAAATAGTTATCTTGGCTGAATCTGTTTTTGTGGTGAGAATCTATGAATTAATCATGGAATAAATTACTAGAGAAACTGGAGCCAACAGCAATAATTTCAATGATCAAGACTGTTGAAATGTTCTTCGAAGATAGAAACATTTTTGCTACGCTTATAATACTCAATCCCAAGTTCACTTTATGGAAGCATCACGAAGGGCTGTGTTACAGTCACATTGAGATCCTATTACCTTGGAAGAGTTGCTTTTGGTAAAAAAATGAGGTAGGTATCCCACACTTTCAAATTGTATCACTTTTCATCAGACCCATGCACATGCTTGGGAGGTAAAACGTAAAAGCCAAAAGGAATTTTGGATTAAGTAAACCAATATCCTTTCTACCATCAGTTTTAAAATCCTATGGAACGAGATTCGAAAGGTTAATGGAGAGTATACTTCTGCCTCCCTTTTGATCTTGCTCTCTGGCCAAAAGATTGCTGATGCTCAAATCATCGCTAATACTCTCGGGAAATTATTTTCTCGTACATCTGGTATTTCTGCTTCATTCCACACCTTAGGTCTCAAAACTCGGGCACAGCAATCGCCTTTTTTTTTTTTCGTGACGATCATTTCTGCGACTGTTATCACACCTTTACACTGGTGGAGCTCAAGCTTGCTCTTCATTGATCTAACAGTACATTAGTAGGACATGATGATATTCACTACAAGATGTTGCTCCATTTCTCTCCTGCCTCTTATGCTATTCCTTTGGATGTTTTAACTGGATCTGGTAATATAATGTTTTTTCTGATGCTTGGCACTGGGCTTTGTCTTCCATTTTTCTAAACTTGGGAAGGATTCCAAGATTCCTTCAAAACACTAACCATTTGAGAGGATCGTCAACGCTTGTCTTGTTTGCTTCCTCGTCTCAAACAACTTCCTCTTGCCCGCTCAGTGTGGGATTTGACAACAATACTCTACTGTGGACAACCTGATTTGACTTGAAACGTCAATCACAGAAGCCTTTATCAAGCAACATCATCTTGAGTCAATATTTGACTGTTAAAAAGCTTACGATACTGCGTGGAGGCATGGCATTTTGCGAGACCATTAAAAAAAAAACAATACTCTTATCTGTAACTTTAAGATTAGAGACGGTTAATTTAAGTAGTTCTCAAGCAGCTTTGCGTGAAATTCAACTAAAACTTCAGAAATGTGTTATTCAAAGCTCTTCTTTTAACTACACAGTATCTGTTTTCTAACACTTCGGTGAAATATTCTTTTCTTTATAAGAATTCTGTTTGAATGCAGCTGGTTCAACTGTTAGTCGTCACAAATGCCCGAGGATATTGAATTGAGCTTGTAATTCCAGGAGGAAACAATTTCACAAATTTGGAAAATATCCACGGGTTCGTGGCCTCAAGGCTGTAGCTTGTCATAAACAAGATTTGCTGAGTTCGAAATTCTCATGACATTCGTCTTTTTATTGTATGATTCTTTTATTTGTGGCTCAAGTTGAAGGCTCAACTGCAATTACTTTGATCCCCGAAGACCGGAACTTAAAGCCAACTACAATGTCTTTTTGTGCAATAATGACTCATATCAATGTAACGAATTATGCTAGATGTCATTGCTATAAGGACAACTTGAAATTTGTTTATTACACGTTACAACCCTAAAGTGTTCGAGTTATCTAAAACTATCGTCAAACCTAATAAAGTTATCTACGAATATCAAAACAAATCTACATACAAAATAGAAAATTAGTATAGCTAACTAATACTATATACAATTACCCAAAAGCTCATGATTATTACACAGAATCGGTCAAGTAACCTTTTTCTTGTAAAATGTATTTATGACAATATTTTATCATTTAGTTAATAACTCTGTTGCACTTTCTCAAAAATTGTTAACCAACAGTATCGATTTTATTGGGGCCTTTAAGTGTTAGGCACGTGACTAAATCCAAAGAAACTTTGCTAATATTCTCAATACTATAAGGCAAAACTGTGACATACTTGCATAATAATTATCGTTATATAGGGCGTAAATTCGTAATGCTTGTGTCAAATTTTTCCCAAAACCTGGGCCTGGCATGGCCTAGAGCGTTAAGGCGTGCGCTTCGTAATCTGAGGGTCGCGAGTTCGCGCCAAACATGCTCGCCCTCCCAGCCGTGAGAGCATTATAATGTGATGATCAATCCCACTTTTCGTTGGTAAAAGAGTAGCCCAAGAGTTGGCGGTGGGTGGTGATGACTAGCTGTCTTCCCTCTAGTCTTACACTGCTAAATTAGGGACGGCTAGCACAGATAGCCCTCGAGTAGCTTTGTGCGAAATTCCAAAACAAACAAACCCAAAACCTGAGTATGATTTATCACGCGGTAGACATAAGTTGTTTTCTAATATCCACTACTCTCTCCATGTTTCGGTCCGGCATGACCAGGTGGTTAGTGCACTCGACTCGTAATCTGAGAGTCGCAGGTTCTAATCCCCGTCCCACCAAACATACTTTTTCCTCGTGTTCAGATCCGTTTATGTGGATAGTACAGAACACTAAATTTAAGACATGTTAGTTTTACTGTGTAGCATCTTTAAAACAGAAATCAATAAAAATAGTATTTTCAGTATGGATATGTGAAGCGAAAGGTCATATATGTACGTATATATGACTGCATCTATTCACTGTCCAGCAGATTAGTTTGTTTTCTTTGTTTCAAGAAACAAGGGTTGAGAACTATTATGGTGTGTAGTCCCAGTTTAAGGGTGAAAAAATTAAATGGTTTATTTTTTAGATGCAAAAGATTTTTCCTGTACACTGTCTGTTTTAATTGATTTTTTGTTCAGAAATGCTACCTTTCTCTTAATGCTCTACCATATAAACAAGGTAACTTATTAGATATTCTAATTTTTTAAAGGATATTTCCAAACTTTATCACCTTTGTCGTTGGCGATGGAATTACTTAGTTTAATTTGTTGAAATAATTTTTATTACGAGTTAGTTACCAGTTTTGAGTGTAATTATTATGTTATTGGTTTGTTTTGAATTTCGCGCAAAGCTACACGAGGGCTATCTGCGCTAGCCGTCCCTAATTTAGCAGTGTAAGACTAGAGGGAAGGCAGCTAGTCATCGCCACCCACCGCCAACTCTTGGGCTACTCGCTTACCAACGAATAGAGGGATTAACCGTCACATAATAACGAACCCACGGTTGAAAGGGCGAGCATGTTTGGTACGATGGAGATTCGAACCCGCAACCCTTAGATTACGAGTCTCACGCCTTATCCCTCCTGGCCATGCCGGGGCTATAATTTTATTATGATTTTGTAATTTATTACTTTTATAATCGTCATGTAGCTGCATGTGTAATCAATAAATATCAGTTGGCTTCGTATCAACTATTAAAATGATTAGATTTTGATATTTCACAAGAAGTTATCCCGTTTTCACATAAATTTAAACACTGGGAATTTAAAGTTTGATTTATTCTTGGCGAAAACTCCAATTCTACGTGTACAGTGTTAACGTATAAAAGTGGCTTGTGGTCACGTGAACTTGTGAGTAGTGAACTTTTATGGGTCACCTACTGTTTTGAATAATGAGGTTTCTATCTCTCGACTACGATATAAAAATATTAGGTGTGGGACGAGTTTAGACAGCTTTTATTTTTTTCTTCTCGTAAGCTTCAGGTAAGTAGAATTTCGACAGATTAGCCTGTCTCACTTTCAGTAGTCTGATGTGATAGATAATAAAGGAACCTGTTAGACATTTTGAATTTCCAATTAACTTGCCAATTATATGTAAAAGTGTCTTCCAATTAAATCTCATAACAATGCTATTGCCAGGTGTATTATTTGTAAAACTGTTTTTAAAATTATATTTTAGTGTTTTTCATTTATATTCAACATATTGCTATTTCGCAAGAATAACAAAAACAACAATACTTGTTTATTTGCCCCCCAGTGGCTCAGCGGCATGTCTGCGGACTTACACGCTAAAATCCGGGTTTCGATACCCGTGGTGGGCAGAGCACAGATAGCCCATTGTGTAGCTTTGTGCTTGATTCAAAACAACAGCTTGTTTATTTTTAAGTGCAAAATTTAACCCTGAATATTAGTGTTATGTGTATTCGAGTCTACAACTAAGCAATCGGTGGGCATTCATAATGCTGAGTAGCCAGGTAGAACGAGATTTACTCACTTATTCAACTACTAATTGTTACCTAAATCCAAATAAAACACAATAATTTGTTATCATTATTTCAGAAAATAAGTGTCTAAAATTAAATACTAGCTACCAAATAGTATAATTGTAAGTTACCTTTCGAAGTTGCGTGTAACTGAGTGTAACGGGTTTGAATACTTGCCCCACCAAACATGCTCTCCCATCTCAGTTGTGAGGGTGCTATAAAGGTACGGTCGATCCCACATTTCTTTGGTAATAGAGTAGCTCAATATTTGGTGGTAGGTTGTGATAACTCGCTATGTTCCCTGTAGTCCCACACTCCTAAATTAGGAACGACTAGCACAGACAGCATCGTGTAGTTTTGAGCGAAATTCAGAAAAAGAAACAAACTGTGTTACTGTAAGTTAAATTATCGTATTTAAGTTAATTCGTAAGAAGCCTGTCAGAATGTCAGCTCAATGAATAAAGAAACAAAAATAGAAAATGGAAGGAGATTTTCAAGAATCGTGGACTGAAAAATTTGTCATGATCAAAAAGGGTGATAAATCATTATGCACCTTATGTTCTGTGCAGGACTTTGTGTAAAGTGGCGTTGTTCATAAATGGCTTTGGAGAAGAGTGAGAAAGAACAAAAGAACACATTTCTCGAAAAGTCAGCAACAACGACATTCAATCAAATGTTTTGATGAAATTTGTTTTAGGTTGTTGAGATTTCAAATATTATTGCTTAACATGGGAAAATTAATTTGGTGATGGGGAGTAAATTAAAGAATTATGGCTAAAATGTGCTCTTGTCCTTTTTGACAGTTTTTCAGAAAAAGAAAAAAATCAGTGCTTTAAGGTAAAAGGTAAAATATTAAAGAAAGAAACAAATATAGCGGAACAGCTAACAAAAGATATTGGTTCATGTAAATTCCTTTCCAATTGTGTTGGTGAGAGCACTGATGTTACATAATCGGTTAGGCTAGACATTATTACTCGATTTTGTACGGGGTCATGAAATCTGCGAAGAATTGAACATACCACAGAGTCTGAAATATGTAAGGAAGTAGTAAACGAATTATCCAATTTACAGATGCGTGCGCCCCCCAGTGGCTCAGCGGTATGTCTGCGGACTTGCACGCTAAAATCCGGGTTTCGATACCCGTGGTGGGCAGAGCACAGATAGCCCATTGTGTAGCTTTGTGCTTAATTCAAAACAACAACAACAGATGCGTGACAACTGATGATGCGTCCAGCAGGATTGTTAAAGATGCAGGTTTTGTAAATCTGTTTGTAAAATATATTTGACATCCATTGGTTATGCTTGTATTGTATTATACACGAGGAGGCTTTGTATACAAAAGCTGGGCTTAAGGAGCTTGAGAAAGTGATGTAAATTGCAAACAAGGTACATAGTTAATTTTATTTTTGCGAATGCTCTAAAAAAAAGACAATTTCAGAATTTACTGAGACAAAGGCGAATTCGATGTACACAGGACTACTTGTGTACGACAACGTTCGTTTACTGTGTAGAAATTCTGTCATTAAACGATTTGATGAGTGTTTTAATAAAATTCGTCTGTTTTTGACAAATGAAAAATTTTCTTGTCAATAATTTTCTGATGTGTGAATTTTCAGATTGATGTCTTTTTTCAGATTTCTCTTCACATTTAAATGACTTGAACACTAAATCTCATGGATCTGGCAAAACACTTGATGTTATGTCTGATGACGTAAAAACTTTTGAAATCAAATTGAAAATTTTTAAACGTGAAGTTTATAATGGCACTTTTAAATATTTTCTAAACCTAAAAAAACAAAATCTTGAAATTGATGAGAAAATATACATTCGGAGCTTGCAAGTGCAATTTTCAAGTATCATTAATTCAACTTTTGAACAATTTTCTTAAAGATTTAATAATTTCAGGTGATTTGTAAGAAACTGCAAAATTCGTAAAGTATGCAGACAGTGTAACGTTAGCCAAACTGAATTTGGAAATGTTGCAGTGGATTGACGTGGATAATTTTGAGATGTAACTAATTGATTTACAAAGCAGCTCAATTTGGAGGCAAAAATTTTGTCGACTTAAGAGCTGAACTGGAAAATATTGAAAAAGATCGGTTAGTGACTGGGATAGCCCAGAAAATGAGGTTCCTAAATGCTGGGATTCTGTATCTGAAACTTTTGACGGTCTGAGAAATGTTGCAGTGGTAGAACTAGTAGTATCTTTATGCTGATAAAACTAGTACTACATGCGTAGCTCTCAAAACAACTATTATCAACTGTCATCGTCGTGCAGCAGCAAAAGTCTCACTAAAGTAAAATATGCTTATTTTCCTTTCTGTGTTTTTTATTTCTTTATATATTACATATCATGAACCAAAGCTTATTTCACAAAATGCTTTCTGTTAATAGTAAAACAGTGAATAAACGTAAATAGGCAAAAGGACTACTGCCCTGGTACATTGATGTATACCGCGGATCACAAAATGTATTGACCCAGGTTGTATGAATCACTTCCATTAAAAAAACTGTTTGTGTTAAAAGTACAAACACTGAAAACATAGTTTATAGTCAGCCACGATTTTAGCATTCGTTTATTATATACTCTAGGTATATACAGTCATCGATTATTTGGATTTATTATCTGTATGCGCGTCTATGTCAGTATATAAAGTAGATACATTTTTTTATGTATATTGCATTACATGAATCCAATAATAAAAAATATTACAATATTCAGACAATTGAGTATTGGCTGTTGAAATGCACGTGTTTTGTTGGACCGAATGACATGTAGTGAAACTTTGTATTTGAAAACGAAACTGAAATCTTCATCTGTCTTTTCACTGAAGATCATTAAAACTTGTACTACATCGTCTGAAAAACATGGTGTACCTAGTGTTTCTGAGTGCGGTGTGTCAAGGTAATATGTTTAGTGACATATAATTACAATATTACAACTGTGTTTTATTAAAGTGGAATCCCAATTCATGTTTGTTTCATAACAAAAGTTCACACGATTATGCAGTATTTTCTAGTACTTTTTGTTTATTATTAGTTTTGGTTTAGAATGTCATTATTTGTAAGCTAGTTGATATTGCTAAATATTTTCTTGATGTATGTTTTTACGAATGTATAATGCAGGGATGCAACTCTGAATTTAAAAGCATTCCGAGTATGCAATTTCTTTATAACCTTGATCTTATATGTAACTTGTAACATAAGGTTATCGTTCAAATTTTAACAATATGATCCTTACCTCCCCCTGAAAGTTAGTGTCCAGTGCTTATTAAGTTACTGGTTATGTTTCAGTGACTATGTAGAGACCGTAATTGTATTTTTACCTTCTTTGTCCTCTGCTGTGGTAATAATGCATTGATGGAAGATTTCAAGTTTCTATTCATATAAAGATACTCAAGTATCAGTAGGTAGTGTATGAGAAGCCTTTTGAATATGTATGTCTATGTTCACTGGAGAAACATGTTTCTGAGATGGAAAGAATGTTTCTATATGGAGTTGAAACGGCACTTAATCTTAACTCCTTAAGAACTTTCTCATGAAAATTTTTATGGTGGATGATCAGATAATTCTAAACCCTGTGTTGCTCACGTAGCTTATGTCCTATCAAAGACTGAATTAACTGGACATGTTTTTCACCATTGGTTGTTTTATTTATCTTTAACACATGATAAGTTTGACCTCCAGCTTTATATTCAGGGGAGAAAAAAATCTACTTCCATCCAAGGAGGAATGGAATAATTTTAGATTCACTAGAATCCAAATAGACATCATTATAAAGTTAGACGTGGGTTTCAAATTGATGCCTTTACGAAGTCAAAGGTAACATTATAATACCTGTACATTTGGTTTTCGTCGTTTTCATCTATATTAACGACCAATCTCGTATCTTGATGCATGACATGATTAAATATCTGAACGTAATTATTTTCTGTCTCTGTCATTTGTTGCGTTTTTTTATATTTTATGTAGACTAAACGCAACAGAAAGACACAGATAATAGCTTGTATAATTTATTACACTAAAATATTAACAGATATAACAGATATAAATTATATAATAACAATAACAGATATTAAGTTTAAACCTTCAAAATTAATTACAAAACAAAATGGTATTAGTTTCAACCTTCAAAATTAATCACAATACAAAATGGTACTGGCCTGTATCTAATATAATGATCTAAAATGAAAGTCTCAAATTCCAGTCTAGGGAGTGAATTTGGTCCCACAAAGAAATTCCGAAGTTTAAATGAAGAAGTTCAGAAACAGTTCACAGATCAACAAATTCGACGAAGTTCTTTTCACGTTGCCTCCGATGAACGTCACAAAATTGTCGCCTTTAATTTTTTCCGATTTGCCCGGACGTGTCGACTTTTAGTATAACCACTAATTCGGATGAATCGTAGAGATTGACGAAGTAAAATCACAGCTTCCGTAGATCTAACTTCAGTCACACATCCAAGTTGAATAATCACAGCAAACACTTAATCTTTCTCAAATAACTGACTCTCTTCTTTTGAAATAAAACTAATGTCTGAATCCCTTTTCTCTCTCGCATCTTCGTCTGTTTATATATTGTAGGCCTAGACTCCTCGAAACACCGCGAAATTTCTACAATCTCCAGAGCAATCCGCGCATGTCCGTTCTTGCACGAGACTAAACGTCTAGACACGAAGTCACCAGCATTTCATTTACAAACATATGATTGGTCTACTTAATTCAAGAAAATTCTAAATGTTACTCTAAATGAATAACAACATATTTTATAAGTTTAAACTTCGAAACAGTAATATAAATATGGAAATATGAATAATAGAAATGAAAATTTAAACACAACACGACATGTTGTTTGTCGTTTACAAAATATTTACACGACATTTACATAACACATTCAAATATTAAAATTATTTATGTTGGATAATCGGCTAAAGCTACTTAAAGGATATCCACGCTAAACGTACAAAGATTAATATGTAGCCGATCAATAACACACAACGCCAACTCTTGTGCTGCCGAAATCGAACAAGTGGATTTAACCGGGAACTTGTATAACATATTCAGGGTCATAAAGTGGTTAGTGTTGTTTTACTTTCTGCAACGACACTAACAGAGCCTCAACTGTTATTAGGAGAAGTGTCTTGTCTTCTAAATTAATTAGTGCTCTTATTCGGTTCTAGGTATGAAACGTGACAATACATACTTAATAAACATTACTCTCTGTTATAAACTTAAATATAACGAGCATCCGTTTTCTTTCATAGGAAGTGGTCCAACGTTAAATTCTTATAATTTTGGCAACGGAGTTATTCTTGGACTTGGAATAAGACATTACTCTTGTAGTCTGATTCATTCATCAATTAAGGTATTTCATTAATTTAAGATTGAAATGCAGTGTAATTATGTATGTCTATCAGAAACTCAGATTTGAGCATCGTTTCGGTGGAACTGCTTGTTTCTCCATGTTCTGAATATAAATGTGAAAATATCTGAATGGTAATACGGTTGCATGTACGTACAGGGATCTAAGACAATAATGTTATAACAGTTATGCGTACTGTGGACTTAACGTGTCGATACTGGAAATCTAAGATCTGTATTTGTTTGTTTTACATACTGCGGATCTATGGTATAGGTGACATTACTGTTGTATTCACTTTTGACTTAACCCAACGACTGCGGCTGCTTTGTGCGCGCGCGCGCATATTTTTTCCAAACCATACACCATACAAATCATACTTGCATTCTACTACTGAAGACGGATCGTATTGTATATATCAAGTTAACAGTCAGTGGGCTAGGATCCGACTTTTGCTACGAATGTACATGCAAAAGATCTAAAATCTGAATGCTATTACTGTTATATCTGTTTTGTAATATCTGAACGTTATTAATGTAGTACGTACTAGGTTCTAAGATCTATGTATTGTTGCTATTATCTATACTCTGTTCGAATATCTAAATGTTACAACAAATGTTCATTCTGCAGACTTAGAAGATAAATGTTATTACGGTTTTACGTACTGCTGACCTAAGTATAAATGTTATTGTTGTAAGAAGTGGTGATCTGGGTTCTGGGTACTACACTTAATTGTTATAAAACTTCTAATAAGCCCTTATGTTTATTTTTTATAAGTAGGCTTCTAGAACTCTATATTTTATGAGATTCAGTATAGCTGTTAAACGCGTGTTCTAATTCTCGTATCGTTTGCTTTAAACCGTAAAAATAATTTATCATAATTTATCTGTTATAGAGAAAAGAGGGTGGCTTAACAAACGTACAAACCGACAAACGACTGTATGGTGCTTATCGTAACTCTTCATATACTCAACCAAATATCTTTAAAAAGTCATTGTGCTAGCAAGGAACTGAAATTGGATATGTTTAAATTTCTGGAACCCGAGGGCACGAACGACAATAGCTAGACAAAAACACTATGTTTGTTGATAGCCCCTGGCACTCAGACAATTAGTCACTTGGAATAAACCGGACACTGATAGATATCAGTAATTGTACTTAGAAGTTTAAGAAGGTGCAACAGTATAAAAAAATCAACAACCAATGCTGTAGTTATTAAATTATTTCTGTAGAAAGACTTCTGAATTTGGTTCATCCGTTAACAGTGAGGTTTTGTCTTTGTTGTGTACTCACGGAGGTTAAAATCAGTAAATCATCTGGCCATTAGCATCGTGTTGTTTTAGAACTTACCATTGTTTTATAAATTCTGACATCTAGTTCAACTGTCTTATTCACAAAGTTTAAAACATTCGTTCAAGCATCCTCTACTAACTTTAATTTTGGTTACCACAAAAAGTTCTGTTTCAAACAACAATTTCTTTCTGATAAAAGATAAAACATGTAGCTCTTAAAAAAGAACGTATGTTGAAAAATCAATTTTTCTTACGTTTTGTTACAAAATGCGCAGAATCAACCCACCTACACATTAATATATCTAAAAGGTTGTATTAATATTTTTATTCAACGTTTCGGAAACATGAAATGGAATGCGATGTGGAAACGAGGCTTTTTAGGTGCTAAGTTGATATTAGATATACACTGTTGTGAGCTATGTTTTAATACAGATGTTAATTAAATGACTCGTGATTTTAAGAAAAAATAAGCCTATGGGAGTAGGCCTAGAATGTTCAAGGTGAGATCAAGAAAACCTAGGAACGTTGACGACTATCTAGAAACCAAACTAGACTGTAAATACGAGATTTAGTATTTTTCTTTAAACGAGCAGGAAATGTCTTAGTTAATTTTTCACCCTGTGGTTACCGAGTGGTTGTTGATTAAATGTTAGTCGGTCTTTCAAGTCTTTAATTCAATGAAGATTTGGATCAATGTTTGTTTGTTTTTAATTTTGTGTAAAGCTACTCAAGATTCGTCTGCGCTAGTCGTACCTGGTTTTGAAATGATGTACTAGAGCGAAGGCACCTAGTCACCACCATCCGTTTTCAACTCTTAGGCTATGTTTTACCAAGTGGGCTAAATGCTGAATAATATTAATCAAATAATTTAAAATAACCAGCCTCAATGAAATAAACTTAAAAAAAATGTGACAAAAGTGAGATTATTTTTAGAAAAAAACAAAATTTATCGTTAAATATCCTCGAAGTTAAACTGCTTAAGTTGAAAACAACATTATTAGGAATAAAGATCCGAGATCTACAGAGCATAATAAAAGTATTTTTAAAAATCGAGAAGAAAGAAACTGAAACTTAAAGGAACAAGACAGACAATTAAGAGAAAGAGATAAAAGATTAAAAAGAAAATCTAAAATAAAATTAAAAATAACACCAGAAGAAAGGGGCAAAAAAATTAAAAGAATATGGTAGGAAGGCAAGAAAGGGGCTGGAAGAAAAATATGTACTGTTTAAAGAAGTATTAAAGTCTGAAGTAAAACTGATTAAAGATAATAAGGTGATTCGAGTTTTAGAGATATTACAGTAATTGAAGATAAACAGAATGACATCGACGAAGTCAAAAGTGAAATATCAATAAGTATGGAAAGATAGCAAACATCAAGATTAGTAAAATAGAAGAAAAATAATCAGCGACAAAATAAAAGATTCAGAAATTCAAATGCTAAATACAACAAAGAGATCAGCCAATCCTTTTTCTGCATCTGTCAAAATTCCAACCTAAATTACTATTTACTACAAAGTATCTAATAGGTGAATATATTTGGTCTACTCCTGTTAATTCTGTGCCATCTATGTTTGTTTGTTTGTTTTTGAATTTCGCGCAAAGCTACCGTAGACTATCTGCACTAGCCTTCCCTAATTTAACAGTGTAAGACTAGATGGAAGGCTGCTAGTTATCACCACCCACTGCCAACTTTTGAGCTGCTCTTTTACCAACGAATAGTGGGATTTACCGTCATATCATAACGCTTCCACGGCTGAAAGGATGAGCATGTTTGGTGTGACAGGGATTCGAACCCGCGACCCTCAGATTACGAGTCGAACGCCTTAACCCAGCCGGCCATGCTATCTGTGACTTTAGGACCTTCCTGAACTACTTTAAAAAATCTCGCTACGAAATTCAGTTACTTGGCCAATCGAAAAATCAATGATGTTAATTGAAAGATAGAAAGGGAAGCATCTGAAGTTCTATTTTCAATATCGGAAAGTAACGAAATGGTTCTTATATAAAACTACATGTGATAAATATTGAGGTAAAAACAGTTGGCGTCTATTTCGAATGTTTTAAACTTGCTCAGTAGGTTTTGTTCAACCGCCGTTTATGTGTCGTATTCCATAATCACTTGAAGTGTGAATCTTCAGTGTATTTGGGAAGTAGGTTTAGTGTGTGGAATAAGTAAAACATTTGCAAAATGTATAAATGAAATGAATTGCCGACGACCACTAACTTTCACTCGTTCCAAAATATCGTGTTATTGTATGAGTGTTGCAAAAGGTAATGTGTGTAGCAAACATAATTAATGTTTCATTTATTATTAGCCCGGCATGGCCAAGCGTGTTACGACATGCGACTTGTAATCTGAGGGTTACGGGTTTGCATCCCGGTCGCGCCAAACATGCTCGCCCTTTCAGCTGTGGGGGCGTCATAATGTTACAGTCAATCCAACTATTCGTTGGTAAAAGAGAAGCCCAAGAGTTGGCGGTGGGTGGTGCTGACTAGCTGCCTTCCCTCTAGTCTTACACTGCTAAATTAGGGACGGTTAGCACAGAAAGGCCTCGAGTAGCTTTGTACGAAATTCCAAAACAGACAAATAAATCATTTATTATTGTCATACAAACTAACAGGATCAAAGTTTGAACAAGTGAATACGGTCAAGTACAAGTTGTAAATAGCTGAATTGTCTTGTACGAAACGTTGTAAGAAGCAGTATTGGGTTTCTGTGGTCCACTGTTTGATAATAAGTACAATTCTATCTTTCTTGTCTTCATCATCTCTTAACTGAACCAGCTTTTGTTTGTTTGCTGACTTTCGTGAGAAACTTCTTGATTATTTTTGTATAGTTGTTCCTAAGTTTTTGAATGGAGTGATCGGAGGGAAGACAGCTAGTGAACACCATCTGCCGCCGACTGTTGGGCGACTCTTGTCAGATCAGTACTCGCGTAAGACACGCACAGCTCCAAATTGCGAAATCCCATTTTTTGATGGAGATTTATTACTGCTTGCAATATAAAGGATGCCCGAAATCATAGATTTTTACAAAATGCTTTCGTCATGCTGTCATAGAAACAAGTTTGGATTAAACAAAGGATTAACTCGATCTTTAATGTTTTGACAATACCATAATCAATTATCTATCTGAAATTAAGAAACTAATGCAAATCACCTAATTTGTTCCTTTATTAGATAAGAAAGTTTTAGTATGCAGTGTTTTCTAGAAGATTTTTAGCGATGCTTTAGATTAAACAGTTTTGGTTATCTCTCTTTTTTTTTTTCAAACTTCCCAAAATTTTCAATAAAATTTTCTTTTTTTTTCATGTTTTGCTTTCTGATTTTGAAGTTTTATTTCAGAATTTTCTCGCTGTTTGTTAAAGGGTTTCAAAATATCGATGTATCTCAGCTATACGAGGTCTAGTCAAAAAGTTTTAAGACTTCTTCTGTTACATGTGCCAGTACAGAGGCAGTGAGCTTCACTGAGTTGTGTACAAAGTACAAATAGTGATCTACCTCATTAACAAGCCATTTCTTCAGACCTTGTACCCGTGTTGTTATAAACGTGTTAAGAAACAGACGTATCTCTTGTCCCTGTTGTAATAAAAAAATGGAGAGAAAAATAAAAGCAACGTGTTTGCATCAAGTTTTGTGTGAAAAATGGTAAAGGAGGAACAGAAATCCTCGAAATAGTAAGAACTGTCTTTGGTGATGACTGCTTAAGTAAGGCTGTCGCTTACGAGTATTAGTGGATAAAACGATTCCGAGATGGTCGGGAAAAGGTCACAGATGACCCACGTTCGAAGCGACTGAATAAATGATGGTGATTTGTTAAAACAAATAAAACGTAAGAAATTCACGAAAGTTTTCAAATTCTGTAAAACAGCTCCAGTGCTATTCTATAAATCTCATTTTAACCGTTTAAACAGTTTTTCACATGTTTAAAAATGATTTTATAACTATTTTGTTGCATACCAAGCCTGAACAGCTGCGACATTCTAATGTTAAATCAATAACTTGGTAGCTGTCTCGTAAATCATTCCATTGTTGCTTAATATTGAAACAAGAATGACTGATTCTTTCAGTTATTAAGTTATGACATCAACTTGTTCATAATATTTGATATAAAAATTACTCGATCAGGGAGTATAGTAATTTTGTTTATGCCATTTAAACTTTAGATCAACCAAAGACATCTAAAGACCAAAGTGTAGCATCTAATTACCAAGAGTGGTTAACAAATGTTTATATTTTAGCCATTCCATGTTCTAAGATACAACATTTGTTGGCGAAACTGTTCGGAAATACGAATATAATAAACGTATCCTACTTTCAAGATGTGTATTATGTTTTCTGCTCTTTTCTCTAAAAGTGCATCTCATTAAGATACCCCTTACATTTGCTTTATTATTTAGGTAAAAAACTGATATATTTTGCATTTAAAGGTAACTCGTGCTTATAACTTATCATAAAACTCTTCGATTTAGTTGTATTGCTATAACCTTTATTATTATGATGTTTGTATAACAGGATAATATTCATTAGATATTTATATCAGTTACGGTATGTATGAAATCGAAAGCTTCATGACCGAGCTGCTAACTTCCCTTAATATCTTTCCTTTCTCTCTACAGAAATTTTGTTAAAAGAGTATGTGCACCCTATACGAGTCAGCACAGCGAAACAACGATCTTACTTTCCTAGTCAGTCCCACTGGCGGAAAACAAAGACACGTGAATATTTTGTACGGTACAAATTGTCAGCATTTAGCCGAACATTCCATCTAGAACTTGAACAAGAAGAGTCTTTTCTCTCTCCCATGTTCCATGTTCAAACATTGGAAACTGGTACCAAAAACGTCACCTTTTCGACAAGTTCTGAGGCAAAAATTAATTGTTTCTACAGAGGACGCGTGAAGGACGATGGGAAGTCTAAAGTTTGCGTTAGCTTGTGTCGAGGAATGGTATGTAATTACCTTCTTCCTATATTTTTACAACTTGATTGAATTGTCAGCTAGTGTTAAATAAAACTTTTTCTATAGATAAGTATAATCACTCACCGAAGTTTATTTTTACATTTATAATAGTCTGACGTTGAACGAACAACTATGATAATTATTATTTGTGATTACGTCAGTGAAGGAAAAAGATATTACAGTAATTTTTCATTATAGTAATCTATAATATTCGTTAAGCCTTAGCACATATTAATGAATGCTGTCACACATCGTTTATAAGTACTGAGAGAGAAATAACCCGAGATTTAATTGAATATTATCAGTAATTTCGACGTTATAGTAGAATTAAATCCAATTCTAAGTAATTGTTTGCGGTAGCAAAACTAGTATAAATAATTATAAATCTTGTGCACGTAAAATTGAAAAATATGAGGAAAATGCTAAATAACCGGAGAAATAAAGTTTCGACTTAACATTATATTTCACTGTTATTTCAAATCTCAAAGAAGATCAAAATTATCGCTAAACGTTTTTACAGAAATAAAAATAACAGTAACTTGTTTAAAAGGAGACAATACAGATGATGGCAATGGAATATATTTGATTTAAACCAATCATAAATTGATTTTATTTCTTTCATGTACGAAACGGTAGATGAAAAATTATAGATAATGCAAATAATAATTATTTTTCACTTCGGATTTTATTTACTAAATAAGCACAATGGCTTGTCATGGCTAGGTCAAGGCACTCGACTCGTAATCTGAGGGTCACGTGTTCGAATTCCCGTCACACCAATAATCCCCCAATTTCAGCCGCGGGGGCGTTATAATATTACAGTCAATCACACTATTTATTGGCAGAAGAGTAGCCCAAGAGTTAGCGGTGGGTAGTGATGACTAGCTGCTTTCCCTCTAATTTTACACTGCTAAATTAGGGACGGCAAGCGTTGATATCCTTTTAATAGCTTCGCGCAAAATTCGAAACAAGCCAAAACAAACAAAAAGTACTATGATAATTCAATGAAAACAGGAAATGCAAAATCATATATGTAGTCTTGGAAACTGCAAATGGAAGACACTGTTGTTTATAATTATCGTAATAAAGAAACTGACACTCTGGGATTCAGAGTTGTGTGCGGAAGTTTTATGAGAAGTAAAATTTATTCCATATTTTAAAGTTACTTTAAACCATTTCTGGTATGGGTTTCCCATACGAATATAAAATAATTTATTCAGTTTATAGAGCGTTATATCTAAGAAACCAAACCAGTGTGGTTCTGCGTATTTTCATAATGGATAAGATGAATTTCGCACATTAAAATCGTATTAAAATGTCTTGGATTAGAAGACAAGAGTCCTTAAATAATGACTAAACAAAGTAATACTTTATTATGGAAATTGTTTCACTTGTAGTAGAACTTTCATAAGTTACAAGAAATATGGATAAAAATAAATTTAAAAACCTGTAAATAGGAATCGTAAAAAGTTAAAGAAACAAAGCTGGAGATGTTGTAAACATATATATAAAAGTTAAAGAAACAAGGCTGGAGATGTAAACATTATTCTATATAAAGTTAAAGAAACAAGGCTGGAGATGTTGTAAACAATATTTTATATAAAGTTAAGGAAACAAGGCTGGAGATGTTGTAAACAATATTTTATATAAAGTTAAAGAAACAAGGCTGGAGATGTAAACATTATTTGATATAAAGTTAAAGAAACAAGGCTGGGGATTCTGTTCGTCTTGACTTCCAAAGATTTGACACTACTAATCTTCCAACCTGTATCTGTTATTGTTGATAATCGCTAAGATTTAGGTTTATAGTAATTAATTGAACATAAATATTTACAAATTAGTTTTTTCCTTCTCGCACCTTCTACAAATCTTGATCGCTGTAAGGTGATAAACTTAATAACGTTGTTAGAGCGAAGATTACTGCCGGCTTTCATGTCTTGTGGTTGATTACAAAATGAAGAAATGGTGAAATCGTAGGATATTTTCCATCGTTGTTTTTATCATTACTTATTTAAACGAAAAGCTGTAAATATGTTTTTTATTCCAAGTTTCTTTACAAACATACTGAAGAATTCATGCATGTTCATTATCTCATGCACCCCCTGGAGTTCAGAGATAAGTTTATGAACTTAAAAAAGGTGAAATCCGGGAATCCTGCGGCTGACAGAGTAGACAGCTCTTTGTATAGATTTTTCTTAAAATAGCACAAATAGCATCGTTTCGAGCAGAGAAGTTAGTTAAAAATATATCCATGGATGCTTTTTTATGATATGGGAATTAAATATGAAAAGAATAATTCGTAAGAAATGTAGCACGCTGTGTCTCGTTAGTGTGAGGGCTTGTGATGCCACCAATCATGCTTCGATACTGGTGATAAGCAGAACGCATATATCATTGTGTAGCTTTGTGCTTAACAACAGGGAAGCAAAAAAGTTGAATTTTTCGATATTATGAAGATATTTAACTATATCAATAAATAAGTCTGACGTTACCAGGCACTAAGAGCGCTCGACTCTCAATCTGAGTGGCGAGGGTTCGAATCTCCGTGTCATCAAACATGCTCTCCTTTTCAGCGATGAGAACTTTATAATATGACAGTCAATCCCACTATTTATTGGTAAAAGAGTAGTCCAAGAGTTGGCGGTGGGTGGTGATGACTAGCTGCCCTCCCTCTAATCTTACACTGCTAAATTAGGAACGGCTAGCGCAGAGAGTCAGTCCTCGTGTAGCTTTGCGAAAAATTCAAAAGAAACAAACACATCTACCAGTAAATAATACATTATTAACTTTTTCCAGGCAAAACAAGCAATAGTTGATGTCGAGATCCTGTAAAAGATTGAACAGGACCTTGCATTATTTAGGTTAACAATGTTTTCAAGAGAAACCTGGCGGAAGAATAAAATTATATCAGATACAAAAAATAATAACACAATGCATTTTAATCGGTTACGGTATTATTTTCTAGTATTTTCACAAACTTATTACCATTGGTGCATATTTTTACCATTAAACTTGAACGTTTGAACAAGCTAATTCTTATAGCTTAAAGAAATCGTGTAACCTTCGAGTCTAGGTCCCTATTATGTACTGTTAGCGAACTTGTTTACTTTGTTTCATATAATATACAATAAAGTTGGTCCGAAAATAGTTTTTTTTTTATTCCTAACCAACTTTCTGGGAGAGAGACATTTTATAAAAGAACTAAGATTTGTCTTGCTTCAAAACTTTCGTGTGTTTTGTGGGTTAATGCAAGAAAGTTTCATTTGTAGACGAAACACGTATGTCCAAGAGGTCCGTCTCAATGTTTTGTGATTTTGTGTGAATAAAAACACGGCTAAATTTAATATAATGAACAGAGGAAAGTGATTGTTAAATCTGTGACGGTTTAGACCTCAGCAATGAGCCATCTTTAGGCAAATAAATTTGTTTCTTTACTAAATTTTGCGCAACGTTACTAGAGGGCTATCTCCATTAGCCCTCTCTAATTTCAAAATTATATACTAAAAGAAAGGCAGCTAATTAACATCGTCCACCGCCAATTTTTGTGTTACTCTTTATTAGCGAATAGTGGGATTAATCATAACATCGTAATTACGGGATTCGAACCAGCGATAAGCAAACTGGGAGTCGAGAACCATTTTTACCAGATCAAGCAATGTATTATTAAGAAAAATTGCATACTCAAACTGCTATTATAAATTACAAATTCAATGCATTATCAAAAATTTCAGATTCATTCTTCTATTAAAAACAATTTAAAATCTATTGGATTATTAACAACAATTTAAAATCTATTGGATTATTAACAACAATTTAAAATTCATTGGATTACTAACAAAAAATTACAAATTCAACTGTTTTTAATCTAAGATGGCCCGCTCCTTCTAGTTGAAACGTCGGAAGTTTAAGTACCTAAAAAAGAAAAATATTCTGCTATAGAGTTGTTCACGGCATTCTATTTAATTACTTGGTGAGATTCTCAACTCTTAACACCTAGTTCGGTTCTCTTAAGTAGAGTCGTTTAGTTTCTTCCACAAGGTAAAATACGACAGAAGGCAAACTGTTTATTCTCGTGTTATCAGTGTCTACGTGATCATTATATTTTATCCCTCCATTTCTTTTTCAGGATCCGCTTTTGTTATCATACGTTGAATGTTGTTTTTTTTCCAAACAAGAACCTTAATGGGACATTCTTTAACATGTCATTGATCTCTGACAGCAAAGCATCGTAAATTTTGCCGACTGTGAGGCTTAGCTGAGGTGTAGAGAATTGAAACATAAAAAAAAGGTGCAAGTCCCATTAAGCAAGAATGAAAAATGTTTTCTGCACAGATTAAAGCACTTTACGAGCGATACAGTCTGATGCAAACCTGAAATATCAAGATATGAATGGTTTGTTTGGTAAAGATTTGACCCGTTGTTTCTTTTAAAGGCAAATAAAAATAAATACATACACAAATTTATTTCTTATTAGAAAGAAATGATATTTATAATACTAAATAAAATAGTTAGGTAGAAAAGCAGTCTCTAGTAGATTTTTACATAATTTTGTTGTTTCTTTAAATTTATACATTAAAGCTTACATTTATTAGATTTGAACATACACATTAAAGAGGGTTATTTAGCATATATGTTAAATTAATCTGTCAACTACAATGTCTGATTTCTCTGAAAGGGGGCCGAAGGCCGCCTAGAGGTGTCACCTATTTTGACCACTCGCACCATTGTACATAAAACATTGCAATAACGTCACAAAGGGGATGCTTAACATTGCAATTTTCACTGTTGTAACGTCAGTAAAATATCTGCATGCCATGAATCACGAGAAGAATTATGCACACTCTAGGCTACATGAAACAAAAATTTCTTGCTCTATTTTGGTTTTTACTCTTGAAACAGAACACTTTTGGGGACCTTACGGAAGGACATCTAATCAAGGAGTGGTGGAATTCTAACCCTCCGAGTGTGGCTGGGTCGGGAACAGCTTAGTTATTAGCATGTCAGGCCGAATCCAAGGATCGTTATTCATGTTCCGTTTTTGCCGCAAAATAGCACTTCTTTCTTTGGGGTCAGGATATGTTATACAAGTGACAGACAAGTTTTACTATTCAATTACTGTTTATTTAGTTTATCGGTTCAAAATTAGGGACTACTAATGCAGATATCTTGTGTTGGTATGCGCGAATATTTGAAACAAATGAACGTGACATTATTTTCTATACTATCTATAAATATTTAAGACTTAGATTATTGTCCTTATAAATACACCACTCATTATTTATTTTGAGTACAGTTGTTAATATAAATTATTTCAACAAAATTAAGATTTGGTATAAGTTTCTACTATAGTATAATATATTTGAAAAGATCATTTAAATTTTGCTAATTTTACTGTTAGTCGCGGGTTCGAATCCCCGTCACACCAAACATGCTCCCTCTTTCAACCGTGGGGACGTTATAATGTCACGTTCAATCTCACTATTTATTGATAAGAGTGGCCCAAGAGTTAGCAGTGGGTGGTAGTGACTACCTGCTTTCCCTCTAGTCTTACACTGCTAAATTAGGGACGGCAAGCGCAGATAGCTCTCGTGTAGCTTTGCGCAAAATTCAGAGCAAACAAACTCGTTTTACTCTCGCAACAGGCATACGTCTAAATATTTGAATGATTCAGCACCTGCCATCTTTTCAAAGGGAAGAGATTTCTGCGTGTTAAAAGTTAACAGGACACAATCGTGCATAACGAATGGTTGATGGATAATGTTTTTAATTATAAGATAACGTTGATAATTAATCCTAATAGCTTAGTAACAGTGAATGATGATGATGTTAATTCTAGACTGCTTCTTGTAATTCCTTTAACGAAACTTCCTATTTAACATTTGCCAGCACGTGCTCTCTTAAATTGTGAGAAACCCTGCGGTAAGTCTGACTTATAACGTTAGATGCCAGGTTTCAGTACCTGTGGTGAGCAGAACACAGATTATCCACTGTGTAGCTTTAGGCTTAACATCGAACTGCTGAGTAGTTCTAAACAACGGAGTATTTTACCTTTCTACCTTTTAAAAGAAATTTAACATTTTGTTTTCAGAGAAGTTTTTTTTAACGCAAGTGATACAAGATGCCATTCAGAAAAGTAGCAAATTACTACATTATTATTGTCTTCCAGTCTTAATACATTTGCGTTTCTTTCAAATTTGTATTTTGTTAATGTTCGAATAACATGCCCCCCAATGGCTCAGCGGTATGTCTGCGGACTAACAACGCTAAAAAACCGAGTTTCGATACCCGTGATGGGCAAAGCACACATAGCCCATTGAGTAGCTTTGTGCTTAATTCAAAGCAACAACATCGAATAATATTTTTGTATCCTTTTTAACAGATATTTAGATAAACAACTCCTCCCACTGTGAAGTTTAACCTGGAATATTGAATGCACTAATTACCCTAGAGCTAGAAAACTAAAATTACCGGTTGAAAAGTAGGGTTCACTCTCAGTTTAGTTTAAAACAAAAAATATTGTAATCATGACTAACATATTAAGTATTTGTTGTTTATAAACCAAGATGCCCTCTGTGGCTCAGCGGCAAGTTTGAGGGATTGTAATGCTGAAACATGATGTCAACGTTTGCAGTGGACACAGCACATATAGCCCAATGTATAGCTTTGCGTTTCGCAAAAAATCAAAGAAAAACAACTAACGAAGACTGAAGACTTAATATCCGTGTTAAGAATTTACTAAATTATTTTTGATCGCTCGTCTTGAGGAGCCGTTTCCGAGTCATGTTTACTGTTTGGAATCACTTCACAGGATCCTTTGTGTTTACCAAAAGCATTCTATACGCGATTGATTGGATTGAAAAATGTCAAGCGTACAAGCGTTTCCGTTTCTTTAGCCCTCTTTTATTTATGAAATGTGTCGACCAATTTATTATGTTTTTACGATGTAGTCTGTCACTTTTTTTTTTTTTAATTACCAGTACCATTCCGCAGATTGTAGAGGTTGCTATGTGTGTACTAATACCACACCACACATTCCACCATAGTTATATGTATTACGTTCCTGCGCGAAATTGTTATTAGATTAACTCCAGAATCTTTCTAAGTATATGCCATTTATTATAATCATTCTATTGTTACAATACAATTTTGGCCTGGTGTGACTAGGTGGTTAGGGTGCTTGAATCGCAATCTGAGGGTCGCTAATTCGAATATCTGTATCACCAAACATGCTCGTCCTTTTAGCTGTGGGGTTGTTATAATATTTCGGTCAGTCCTGCTATATGTTGCTAAAACAGTAGCTCAAGAGTTGGCGGTGGGTGGTGATGAATAACTGCCTTTCTTCTTTTCTTTTACCATGCAATTAGGGACGGCTAGCGCAGATAACCGTTATATTGTTTTATGCGAAATTAAAATAAACAAACAAACAATACAGTCTGGAATAATTTCATTTAAACAACAAAAAACACCACTATACACTCTGCTTCAACATTCACAAACAAGCAGTCTATATCTATCGAATTATGTATCTCACTAATTGAATTTGCTTTCACTTGAACTATATTTTAAACGTGAATTTATAAATAGCCCAACTGAGATTTAGAACTTTCTACACACTATGAGATGTTAGGATGTTACAATACTCGACGTAAACAACGAGAAAAATGTAGAAGGTTCTGGTAACATGACGCAGTAACACGAGTCCAAATCACAACAGTGGAGCTACATAGCTTATGATTCCCTATGTGAACAAATATGTAATAAACTAAGGATTCTAAACATAAATTAATTTAACAGTCGCGCTACACTTAAATTGAAACAGCCAAACATGTCTAACAGATTTTATTCTTTGCATCATAAATTTATAATATCTTAAAATAATACTTCAAGTTTTATACAAAAGGCTAAAGCGTGATGCTATTTAGTAGCAGTGAGAATGAGTAGGTTGGACAGATCTGTAGTCTTTTGTTTTTGATGTGGAAATGCCGTGTCCCTCAGTATAATACCTGGTATTCATGTGCTATCATCGAAAAGAGTAGTGTACTATCTACAATGTGCACGGGTTGAACAAACTAATGTAATTCATTTTAAATTATACATTTTTTACTTACGGAGTTAGCCAGACGTGAACGGACGATACAGCATTAACATGACGTAAAAGAACATGTGATGCATCAGGTGTTTCTAATCATTTTTCGATTAAGGCTTCTCCCAATTGTTGAAGTGATGTTGTCTCTGGAAAACTTGGTTTCAAGAACAAGGAATAGAAGCATATAACATGTAAACCTGGTGACTGTTGACCAAGTTGTGTCAGTGAGCAGCATGGTCGAAATTCGCACACACCCTTATGTGTCAGTGAGCAGCATGGTCGAAACTCGCACACACCCTTATGTGTCAGTGAGCAGCATGGTCGAAACTCGCACACACCCTTATGTGTCAATGGGCAGCATGATCGGAACTCGCACACACCCTTTTGTGTCAGTGGGCAGCATGGTCGAAACTCGCACACACCCTTATGTGTCAGTGAGCAGTATGGTCGAAACTCGCACACACCCTTATGTGTCAGTGGGCAGCATGGTCGAAATTCACACACACCTTTATGTGTCAGTGAATAACATGGTTGAAACTGACACTATTCATTGTAGAATAAAGTTTTCATCATGAGGTGAACATTATCTATGATAAGGTTTAAGTAACGATTAGCCTTCGTTTTACCTTTTTGAAATTCTGAATATTTTCAAACTTTGCTACCCGAAGCCAAAGCACCAGAGCACTTTCTTTAACTGATAACATAAGACATTCAGAATTGTAAGGTGCTTCTGGCTTTCTATCACACACAGAGATGTCTATTTGACGGGTAGAGTGTAAAAAGTTACTCACCTGATCAAACAACGTAATTATTTTAACCTTTATTCCAAATTATATGGTCTTGAAACCATTTTTCTCAGGGTTTTCAATTGTTGGAATGAATTTCTGAATGATAGACCACAATAACCGATATTCATTAGTTTGTTATTTTGTCTTACAACTCGAATTATGAGAGTTAGTCACGACTTTCCAGTTTTGTTTTCTACCACTGCTCTGTTGACGTTGCTGAAGAACCAGCGAGGTGACGTTAACCTACAATTATGCCTGTTTTGTTTCTTTTTTGGAAATCTGACAGACCTTGATACTGCAGAACCTTTTCGAAAAAACAACAACAATAAGATATTACTTACATAAAGACAACTTTAATGATATGGAAGTATTTAATACACGGTTAACTCACCAGTTGGCTACATTTTCTCATTTTAAAGCTATCAGAACTTGCATTTAAAAAGGTAATATTTTCCTCAACTTTGTTCATTTCCTGTAATTACCATAGGTACTGGTATTGTTACTTGTCGTATATGTACTTTAAAGAAATGATTTGTATCAATATTAGTATATACGGAAAAATTATTAACCTTCTGTAAATTTACCATCTGTCTACAATACATAGGAAATGTGACTTATCCACAGAAGAAAAAATTACATAAAATGTATAGCTTTAACACAACAGTTCCAGGGTTTATAGTTATGCTATTATTGTCTGCATCTTACTACGTATATCATATTTACTAGTACCAACATAAAAGGTCATGCATGGCCCGGTGGGTTAAGACGTTTGGCTCGAAATCTGAGGGTCGCGAGCTCGAATCCCCGTCGCACCAAACATGCCGTGGGAGCGTTATGATGTGACGATCAATCCCACTATTCCTTGGTAAGAGTAGCCCAGAATTGGCGGTGGGTGGTGATGACTAGCTGCCTTCCCTCTAGTCTCACACTGCTAAATTAGGTACGATTAGCGCAAATAGCCTTCGTGTAGCTTTGTGAGAAATAAAAACAACATAAAGCGACATTATTTCTTCCTAAATATGTACGTTTCTTTTTATTGAATTTCGCGCAAAGATATTCGGGAGCTATCTCCGTTAGTTATGTGTAACGTGAGGTGAAAGATTAGAGGAACATCAGCTATTCAACACCGTCCACCGTGAGCTCGTGGATCAAATATGGACAAATATATAAATACACCAAAACATTAAAAGCATATAAAATTTTACCAGTATAAAAGCAGTCTTCTCAAATAAAACACAAGTCTAAACCATAGCTTTAAATAAACCTTCGTGCGTTTTAATGTAATTGTTCCACGAATGGGTATAATAAATTTTAATATTGTATATTGATTTATTCTTTCTTCTACATTTTGTACATGATATAATGCTTAGCTCCTTAAAACAAACATTGTATATTGTACAAAGCATTGTCGTATTTTGTAGTTGCAGTCGTCTAGAGTTCACCTGTTATTGGCTCATAATTCCTCTTTAACCCTGCACTTGAGCTTGTTAAAGAACCAGCAATGTTTGTAAAAAAAACAAACAAAAAACTAGCCTAACGGAGTAGTGATAACACTAATTATGATGTTTTAAACTTATTTGAAATATATAAGAAACGAATCCAATTTTTAATACTTCAGTACCTTATATAGCATTCTACAAAAGGTTTGTAATTATTTTTAATATCTTGCTGACCAATAACAAAAACGGCTTGATGTATTAAAACCAAACAGGTCGTTTTGAGCAGGTTTTCTTTTCTTTGTAAGTACAACTTATCTGCTTTTTTTGGGCATTTATATACGCGCACAGGCTTAGCAGTAAAAAGTAAAGTTTTGAAAGTGTGTTTTTAACTAAATCTTTCCAACTTAAGTTGCTGTACTAGGGTTTTATTTTATTGCTTACGATCCCTATTATGAACCACTATCATCATAGTTCTTCATTGTTGACATGTGATGTTTTATTCTTTGGAGAATAATTTTTATCCTTTAAAGCATTGCACTCGGAATATTGATTTTATCCGTTAAGAAATTATACGAGAAATAATCATGTTACTAAATCGTGTTCAAGTCAGTGATTGGTTTGCTTTGAATTTCGCGCAAAGCTACTCGAGGCCTATCTTCGCTAGCAGTCTCTAATTTAGCAGTGTAAAACTACAGAGAAAGCAGCTAGTCATTACCCCCCACCGCCAACTCCTGGTGCACTATTTTACTAATTAATAGTGGGATTGAGCGTTACTTAACACCCTCAAGGCTGAAAGGGTGAACATGTATGGGGCAACTGGGATTCTAACCCACGAACCGAGGATTACGAGTCGAGTGCCTTAACCACCTGATCTTACCGGGCCGCAAGCTAGTGGAACTTACTTTTTGTTTATTAGAATATTTTAACAAGTTTGAATTGTTTTTCGAAAGCTACAGTTTACTAGCCGGAATGAAGATAGGTCTATAGGTATGTTGACAACTGGATAAAAATAGAATGAAAAATAGCATCAGATTGAGAGAAATAGCATAAGACGTCCCTGTGCACTTTTGTAAAATAATTATTGTTAGAAAGTTACTAAATTAAATAATATGTTTAAAATGTTTCGGAGTTGCTCAGTGGTGCGACCTTAGAGGATTGAGAACGTTACATTTTCTTATGAATGGTTATGATCCAACCAGTGTATACCACTAAACAAATAGATTTTGTATTTTGTAGAGAAGGAGACCCTCAGTGTCTCTGAAAAAAAAAGAAAGAAGAAAAGCTAATACAATTTTCTATTTTCTCAGATGTATAATTTGTACTAATTGTTACTGCTACTGTCAATGTAACACATAAAGAAAGACAAAACTACTAACCCTGAACCACTTATATTTTTAAGCTCTTTTAGAAGATACCCTTTATTGCATTGTACTTCAAAATGAATTGCACATTCTTGTCGAACTCGTGAACAGTTCTGAGATGGAAATGTGTTGTACCTTTTCTATAACTTCCCTTCAGTTCTATTTCAGTGTTAAAACAAGAATTTTCTAGAACAAGGAAAAACCCCTGTATCACCACAGTTTGTGTGCCTCCTCTCATCTTCCAACAATTCACACTTTACAAAAAGCGTGTTTTTCATATTATTTTCTTCAAATAAAAGCGACTACAGCTCCGAAACAATGTTTACTTTACCGACATTTCGGTTACACTTTTTTCGGTGTGAAACGTTTTACAGCATTACAACTAGCACTAATTAGCCTCAGTAATTGGAACAAATAATTAATCAAAGACAAACATTAAAAGATAATTTTTAATAGTTTTATATCGTTAGTGCGTGGACACGTTTTATTATTGTTAGCAAAGAATACAAAGTAAAGATAAAATCCCGACATCTTTTTAAAAATTAGAAAAAACAAATATATAATATTGGTAAATCAAATTGGTCTGTCTGTATTTATAATTTATCGTTTTTGCGTTTTTATGAGTTGATTTACTTTACATTTTCTCAACATTTATATTAATATTTATTACTCTAAGGCTAAAATTATGAGAGAAATATAAAACTATGATTTTTGCTAAGAAAGAGTTTATTCTTCACACGGGAATTTTATAATTGTTTTATGTCATTTCTATCAGTTAAAGATGTTATGTGTTTTAGTTAAATGGTCCAAATTATCAGTCGCTACTAAACATCATGGTATTTTTATCCTTTGGAATCAGTGTCGAAGATTTATTTAAATTCTACTTTTTAAAACTCGATTCGTTTATCTGTAAAAATTACATCCAAACATCAATAAAACAATTCCAACACTTATTTTTATATTTTAGACGTATGTCAAACACTTCAGAATCACAATATGCTAACTTACATTCACAACAAACCTGGTGCTAAAACCATCATTTTACACTTTCTTCGTTTTACCATCTTACCGATGTTACCCTCCCGCAGTTGGTAACGTTTTTAGCAACGAGACTAGCAAGACTAAAATTATAGAAGAACCTAAACCAATTCAGATCAGGTAGTCATGTGTTTTGTATATTCAGTCATTGCATCCACCCCTGACAACTCAGCTGTAACTCAAAGTTAATAACGTTAACAAATCTGGTTTTAAAACACACTGTGGACAGAACACAGATGGCTCATTGTGTAGTTTGGCGCTTGACAGTAAACAAAAAAAGGAAAGGCATCGTCAATAACCAATTAAGGATCTGCGAAAAAACCTTCTAAATTAATCGCACCTCTAATTGTTGAATTCAATAACCCATTCTTAAAGTCGTAAATAAATGTTGACTATCAACTTAATTATTTACCAAAGGAGAGAAAGAAACAAACACAAGTCAAATAGCCAACAACCAACCAGACATTTGTATTAATTTTGTTGTTAAAAATATGGCATTACTGAAGTATAATGTGTGCTCTGCGATATATTATATAAGCTGGATATTTTGTGCGTAATAGAATTAAAGAATAAAGGAGGTTAATTTATGACACACTGTAGAAGAGGCTACAGCAACAATACTTTTATAGATTACATCAAACAAACACGATTAATTCTTCTCTTGGAACGTTGATATAACTGCCACAGATTTGTAAATAGATAATATTTAAGGAACTCTACTCGTTGAAATACAGAAACTTCCGGATTAACAAATATATTGCTGACCAATATAATTTATTCATTTAGTTACTCGGTTATTGTGACTTTTTGTGAGATGAATTTGTTTTATGATGTAAAACTTTACCAAAGTTTATTCTCCTTACTTTTGAAGTAACAATGGCAACTTGCCAAGAATTTTACAATAAAAAATTCGTTTCAAATCATGTATTAATATTCTCTACTGTATGTCCCAGTTACTAAGACTAATCGGTGCTAAATGTATTACAGTAAAAAGATGTACATTTGTTTTACTTTTAGGATGAGTTTTTATTCAGTACTCGCAAATTGACATAAGTAATAAATATCCTATTACATACTTTCTTCCAACAACATATTCTAAAAATAACACACTTCTTGTCTTTTATCAGTACAATGGAGAATTTATTACAGTGTGTGTACACATACATCGTTATTTAACTCGCTCTTCATACTTCTAAGTGAATCTGATGTCAACATACAACTAACTGCTCTCATAGTAGTATTAACTGAGTCCCTCTTATTCGTTATTACAAACTAATACTTCAATCATTCAACTTTATAATGTTGAAAGTATGTGACACTCCATGGACAGAGTGTTGTAAACCTCATTGTTTGCTCAGAAAGAAAAAAGTACAAAACTATTTAGGTTTTGAATTAGTTTTGCTAATATATATTAATTCAGCATAGCCTTGTGTGCGAAAATATGTAATCATTACTACCTTACTTGATGTTAATTTTCATGATCAACACTAGAATGCAAGAGGTAATGTAGTTCTTCCATACAGTCTGTTGGTTGTTCTCATTTGATCCATCACCTGTATTATTGTCTTCTGCATTAACAGGGACGAAATTGAAGTTGCTTCTTGTTCTTTGTTGTCCAACTTTTTCTGTACATTTAGTGCCTTGGTCAAGCTGTTCATCAGAGCTATGGCCTCAGCTGTCGATGTACCTCGCAGTCTAGTGATGACGTTGTTTGAGTGTTGGTCTGAGTAACCTACTATAGTACTAACTAAAACCATAGAAAATTTAACATCTTTATTAGAACTGTGGCAGCTTTTTCCATTTGTTAATATACAAACACACACACCAGCATTAGTGGTCAGTGACCACTTTACATATTCCTGTGTATAGTTGGAAATATCTTCAGTTCTAAGGAAACAGTGCATTAAGTCTCTGGAGAGTATCCAATTTTCACATCATTCTATTTGCTGTTAGTTTTTATCGCTGGGTTATTTTTACTTTTGTATTCTTACGTCATTTTCCTTCTAGCTTTTATCACTGGAGGTTTATTTAGCCTCGTAGACGGTGTCGGAACATTCTTTAATTGAACATGCTTTCTGAAAATGTCATCTACTTTTCCATACTGCCTTCCAAAACAGTTTTATCCAAATATAGTGATCAGTAAAGTCTCTCTCAAATTATTAATTGGTTTATTGATACATTACTTACATTTATGGTAAGCTCATCTCCATATAAATAGGGTTGGAAGGGCTTAATTATTTTCAAGAGAAATTATTTTCTAGCTTACATATGGTATAACACTCTCTATACTGTCCATCAATACCACAATTCATGTTCCACAGTCATTAATGTTTGTATCCAAAGTGAAATACACAATCTGACCTCATATAGGTTAATAACAATGCATTCACTAACGTTTGCTTTGTTATCTGAAAACTTTCGTCACGAATGTACTCAAAGTAAGACTTCACTTTAGTTTCTGTCTGTAAAAGTGTTGCTGTTCCTCAAACATTTTTAAGGTATTAATGATACGTTATCTTACCATCACCGTACGGTTTGGTGGTGTAAACTATTTTCTCTCTTTTTCTTTTATGACGTAGGAATATTAGAAATTGTTACCTGTTTATACCAACTAAACTATACGAGAACAGTGTTATCGACCAGGCAGTGTTGTAGTACGTATTACAAAAAATAATAAAGAAATAACTAAACTAAATCGAATTAAATAAAACTTGTTACAAAAAACAATTTAGTTGAGAAGTATCTGCCTAATAGTATTTTGTTATTACTTACCACTTCAGTTTAGAGAAGAAATGAAAATTGTATTAAATGGTTTACTTGTTACAATATCATAAACCATTTCTTCTCCAACAAATATTCGCAGAAGAAACCAGCAGTTCATAGTTTCTCACACATGACCTTTCACTTTACAAAAAGTACACTGCCAAAAGGAAACTTTTACTTTTTCTGTTTGTGTGTGTAATCGGTTAAAGCGCGACTTGAGATCTTGGAGTATTGGTTGTTTTGTTTTTGAAACAACTTGAAAAGTTATGATTTGGATATTTTTTCTTTTAAATATTCTGCAGTAATAAGTCTCGAAAATGTATGGTTTCTTTCTAAAACAATAAAATACATGGACTATATGATCAAGCTTAGAAGACATAATCAAAATATGCTGGCAGCATAGTCTATCGTCATAAACAGATTGCATATCATCAAAATTCACAATTTGTATTTGACACATTTAACATTTTAATATTGTAAAATGCCTGCGCACATCTGTTAATATGGTCTTCAATAAAAAAAAATTCGATATTATTATTTTTATTATTAATACTCTTGAAGTAGAAAAATTACACAGAATACTTTACAAAAAGTTTCATTTGCGTAACATTAAGTAAACAAATGCAGCTATTTAAAACCCACCTGAACAGTTTAATGGTTTTAGCTGATGTTCAGGTTACGTTTTAGGGTAAAAAACAAGTTGTATCAGAAAACATTTGGCTTACGGTGTCAGCTAATTTCAATACTAAATTCTAAACTTAGGATATTTTAATGTGCCTGAAATGATCATAGTACAGAGAGACGCTAAATAAAGTATATTTCAATTTAAATGTTTCGGATATAGCGACAAAATTTATAAAACTTTCTTTAAAAAAGTACATCTTATACCACACGTCAGTTTTATATCATAAATTAAGTGATTAATACAAATTAATTCATACAAGAACATTACCAAACCCTTAAGTGTGAGAGAATATTAGATATTATACTAATAAAAATGCATTTTACTGACACAAGTAGTTGAATGTCTCGACATTCAGGCTCTGTTATAATAAGATTTACTTAAATCCTCATTTAGAAAGAAAACCTCGTGAAAAGCAACTTGAATTTTTTTAAACGTTTCTTTACTATTCCGTCCTTTGGGCGATGTCCCAAAGCTTCCAAATGAGGTTAAATTGAATGATTTCAGGTGTTGGGTGGTCCCCAGCGAATCCTGACATGATTAGCCATGGCAGCATGGTGTGAAACAGAGTATTTATTATATTTAAAGATGTAAAAATATTTTCTGTACAATTTGGTCAGGCCCCCCGCTAGTACAGCGGTATGTCTCCAGATTTACAACGCTAAATTCAGAGGTTCGATTCCCCTCGATGGGCTGAGCAGATAGCCCTTTTTAGGCTTTGCTGTATGAAAAACACACACACAATTTGGTCAGTACTGGTGAATAACATGGCTTACAACATCCCAATACGATAAGGATTTCCATAACCATTCGATTACTATTCGATTAAGCCCAAACCTACTGAAACAGGGTTACATAATGGTATTATTTATATCTTTCTTTATGGATAGGATGACTCATTCATGTCCAAAGCATATTTCCAGGTTACCATTAAACCCATACTTTTTGTATGAAATGAAATGGGGTAAAAACTCGTAACTATTGCCAATGAATTTCTATACGTAAGGCGCTGAATAACAGCCGATACTTTGTATTCATGTCTGTAATTAACTGAAGAAAATCCGAGAGCAAGAACCACTCGGGGTGCTATATAATAGTGAATAGCTTATCTTCACGTTGGTGATAAGCTGCAGGAGGTCCTACAGTAGAAAACACTCGAGGCACATTAAACATTTTAGCTTATAGTTGTGATCACTATTTGAAATCTGTCGTCATGGATTTATTGGAATATAACAGTTTTCTTTAGTTTCAAAGTTCACATGGAATAAAAAGTGAACTTGGGCGTTTAGACAAATATTCCAAGTAAGTCATCCATTTTTTCAGCATTCCACTACAAATGTATTTGGAGTAGTAAACGGTCTAAATAACGATATCGCTCACATTGTTATTTTATCCATTAATCATTCTTTTGTGAAGTTGTATTATTTTAATTTCCTTTTCTTGCCTCTATCTATTAATCTGTTTCAACTGGTGACGCTTGTTAACCCTAAGCTATAGTAAACCATGGAATGTTGGTTGTTATTCAGGAAGAGCTGGGTATAAGCCCATGGTATTAATTCAAAATGTTTGTCAGTGTAATACATGCTTCTAGTTCTTCAACACAATTTGTATAATGATTGGACGTAAATGTAAAGATCGACAGTTCAGTATTTGAATATTTTTATAATTACAGTACAAATATAGTTGCGTACGCTTATTTGTGATCATATAATCGGTTGACTGAACTATGGGATCACGTATAGAAATGTTCTCGTGAGACTGTAACCATTACAAGTTGATTCACAAACGAAGACGATATGTACGTTTTTCCTGAAAAACATTTGACGGATGTGATGCAATTAAAACAAGTACCTGTCGCGAGTTTTAATTTTGATTTGTCACTACAACGTTAGTGTACGTAACCACTAACACCATCTTAAGTTATAATATTCAGCAGGCGTCCTGTTTTTATCTAATTATTTGTAAAAACAGATAAAACGATGTAGTTATGATCAGTAGTCGATACATGAAGTGCTACTCGTGCTTAAATAAATAGATGGATAAAATATGGAATCCATCTATCTCCAACCATCTCGAAATATTGTTATGTTTAATCCTCTCCGTCATTAAATAGATCAATTCTGTATACACTTGTTGTATTGTTCAAGAAATACAGTAATACATGTCACGTACTGACCAAGTACTTTTAACAGATTTATGTTGTGAAAAATGGGATTTTTTATGGTTTTATCAACACAGTAGACTTTCGAATTACCACTACCATGAAAATTAAAATCGGCCCTCGATTTAATTTCAGAAAATCATTCTGGATTATTACAAGGCATATCTCACTGATTTTTCAGTCTGAGTTTAAAATTACTAAATTTATTTGCAATCGCGTTACCTCTATTTCTCTCTTTTTAGCAAATGTATTCTACTGTAAGCGAAAATAACTTGTCTGTACGGCACGTCCTTCTTTACGAAACAAGATATGTACGGTACGGGCCAGGTGGATGATACACTCGACTCAGAACATGGGGGTGCGGGTTCGAATTCCATTCACACCAAACATGCTTGCCCTTTCGGCCGTGGAGACGTTATAATGTGTCGGTCAATCACACTATTCGTTGGTAAAAGAGTAGCCTTAAGAGTTGGCGGTGGGTGATAATGACTAGCTGCCTTCCCTCTAGTCTTACAAGGCAAAATTAGGAACGGCTAGCGCAGACAGCCCTCGTGTAGCTTTACACGAAATTCAAAACAAACCGAACTGGACGGTACGTTCTCTAGAAAACAAGATAACATTTGACGTAGCTGAAGCTGTCTTTAACTTCTATTTATATCTATACTGACAAATAATCTCGTAAAGGTTATTTCTGGAGATGCGTGTTGAGAAACAGCTTATGGCTTCAACATATGCTACCAACATAACAAACGTTATTTCGGACCTAGAGAGCATTACCGTATTTATCTTTATTTCGTTAACGCTTTTCATGAAGTTTTGCGCAAACACTTTTATCTGTACCTTTTAATTTTGTTGCCTTTTTACAGCTTCCGTTACCAACTTTCGATATTTTTTCTGGAATGTTTGCTCCTTTCTTTGAATTGAGATCTAAGTTGTTGTTTTTTTCGGTTTCCCAAAAAATAACTTTGTTTAGACTTAGTTTTGAAAATGACACGTGGGAAATGTTGTGGCAGGTTTCTTGCTGGTTATTAACGTTGATGTATTTTTAGAAGAACCACTGCACGTGAGGCTTGCACGTGTTGCAATTAATGAATGATGTACTGGCACGTGGTCCTTCCTGTCACGGGAAGAAAAACGACAAACATTTATTCTTGTCTATATCAACACTTTTTTAACCACTTCAAATAATATAGTAAAGCAGTGGTTCGCAACCAGGGGTGCGAGATAACATTTGTTTTGGCCACTTTCACCTTTATTCTTAAATAAATAATTACTGTGAGGGGTGCGAAAACATATTAAACTTTTTTAGGGGTGTGGGGCATAAAAAAGGTTTGGAACCACTGGAGTAAAGCCAAAGTAGTGTTGACAGTATTTCCTTATATGTTTCTATCTTCAATCAAATATATTTGTAGAATTGGATAGCGTTTACAGCTATGATAACCAACATGTTCTGTGATAACAAAACCAAATTTTACACCAAGTAATTAAGAAAATAATGTGCTTTATTAGAAAAGATGTAAAGCTTGTAAACGTGTTGATTTCTTACTGAAAACGAAAGATGGTTTAGTTTTATTGATTGCAGTTGTTTAGGAAGGTTCTAAGGCGCATGTTTCGTTCAAGTAGTTTTCTCTAAATGTCGTAAGTTTTCAGCGCAAAACTACACGATGGGATATGTGCCCTGTGTAAACCGAAGGGAAACGAATCCAGGATTTTAGCGTTATAAGTTCGTAAATTAACCTCTGACCCCCTGTTAAACTTTTCTGTCTGATAATTTAAGAATTGCTAAAGACCAGAATGTTTACGATTTTAAGGTAATGCTTTTTTCATCATAAATAAATAAGCATGTAAGAGGTCCTACTTCAGCAAAATCCAATATAAAATAACTTAAATATTTCTTTATATCAGACTTTTAATATAGGAACGTTTTATTCATGTTTAGATATGTACGTTTTCCTGTCGTTTTTTCATGGTTATTTAGACATGTATGTTTTTTCAATGTTTTTCATTAGTTCTTTCATAATTTTAACTTTTTGTGTTCAATTTATAATGACTTTTGATCTTTAGTTTGTCGATTTTTGGTTAATTCGTGCGAAAATTATAATCAGTTTTACAACTTTATTAGACTTCCACATATACATATATCACTATTTCGATAACAGGTTCCTATATATTATTCACCATTTCATATTACCTTAATAACAAGTTCTATCTACCTTATCACTGTTATACTGCTTAACGACAGGTTATATACATTCATATATATCTGTGTGTGTACTTTATCACTTCCATACTACTCAACGACGTATTCTGGACATATTTCATACTTCTTTAACAAAGAGCATACTTTTTAATCACTATATCTCGCTACTTTAAGAACAGTCTGTACATATTCTTTTAATGTTTCATTGTACGTTCTGCATAAATTATTTATTGCTATTCGTACTACTTTAACAACAGGTTGTGCGTATATTTTTCATGACTGTTTCACACTTTTAACAACAGATTATGTGTATATTTTTCATGACTGTTTCACACTCTTTTTAACAACAGGTTATGTGTATATTTTTCATGACTGTTTCACACTCTTAACAACAGGTCGTGTGTATATTTTTCATGACTGTTTCACACTCTTTTAACAACAGGTCGTGTGTATATTTTTCATGACTGTTTCACACTCTTTTAACAACAGGTCGTGTGTATATTTTTCATGACTGTTTCACACTCTTTTAACAACAGGTCGTGTGTATATTTTTCATGACTGTTTCACACTCTTTTAACAACAGGTCGTGTGTATATTTTTCATGACTGTTTCACACTTTTAACAACAGGTCGTGTGTATATTTTTCATGACTGTTTCACACTTTTAACAACAGGTCATGTGTATATTTTTCATGAATGTTTCACACTTTTTAACAACAGGTCATGTGTATATTTTGCATGACCGTTGCACACTCTTTTTAAAAACAAGTCATGTGTATATTATTTCACACTCTCTTTAACAACAGGTTATGTGTATAGTTTTCATGACTGTTTCATATTTCCCTGTTGTTTTCTACGTAGAACTTTTTCCCCTGTTCACTACATTAGCTACAGGTCCGTGACACGTAATTCACTGTTTTTAGCTTTTAATCTAAACGTTTGCATTCGCGATGTTTCCGCTACCTTTTGTTTCAGTATCATAACGCACGCCTATCATAAACAGCTCGTGTGTTTCTCAGGAAACAATAATTATTTCGTGCCCTCAGTGCTTAATTTCTTCCGAGTCTCTCAGAATCTGAGAACCGTGAACTCTTTAAGACTTTGTTTTTTAAAGTGTAGAAACTGATAATTTTGAAGATTTCCTTGTTACATTATTCTTTGACTCGAATAGTAAATGACCAATTACCCTTGTATTTTCATCTTATACGATAGATTCAGATAACGATGTACTGTTATTTTTAAAAACTAAAGGTACACCTTTACCCTCACTAATACTTAAATATCCGTCAACACGGCTGCTGTAATTTGTCTTCATTTTTTGGAAACAGTGATCTGTCATGTAAGAGACAGTCAGTCACCACAACCACCAACACAGCTGAGCAACCATGCGGGGTGATGAGAAGCTAGACGGAATAAAATATTCTAAAATATGTATAGTTTTACAAGATATTCAAATTAGTTGAATAAATACTTCACGTTGTTTATTTTAGATATTTTAATTCCTTCTCCTTGGAGTAACCTGAACCGGACTTATTATTGTTATGAAAAAACAAACAAACAATCAACACATTACAAGTAAATCTCTATAACCCGAAGAAACGAAGTTGATTGAATGTATATCTTCCAATGTGAGTTTTCAAACACCGAAAGTAGTATTAAGGAGGTTTTATGTATATGTTATAAATGTTATTATTTAATACATTCTAAATTCTTTATTAGAATTATTAAAGAACATTGCATATCAGGCGCATAGAGTAACTGTCCAGGTTAGAAGACTGAGAGCTCTGCAGAACGACAAAAATGTGCGATCAGAAAGTTTTGTTTGTTTGTTTGTTTTAGAATTTCGCACAAAGCTACTCGAGGGCTATCTGTGCTAGCCGTCCTTAATTTAGCAGTATAAGACTAGAGTGAAGTCAGCTAGTCATCATCATCCACCGCCAATTCTTAAGGCTACTCTTTTACTAACGAAAAGTGGGATTGACCGTCACATTATAACGCCCCCACGGCTGGGAGGGCGAGCATGTTTGGCGCGACGCAACAAACCCGAGATTACGAGTCACGCGCCTTACACGCTTGGCCATGCCAGGCCTCGATCAGGAAGTTGCAGTCAGTTTTCAGAGGACCGAATGATTGTATTGTTGTGTTGTTATCAGGGGATCGGATTTTAAAAGTAAAAAAATATTACAAGTATCTGTTGTTTTATTTCAAATATACGGCATCATTAGTATTAGTGTTATTGAATAGAAATCACCATGATTTTCATTGTTTTTAACATAAAGGGTGTTATGAGTGTCAGTGTTTTTAAAGGGAAGTTCATCATCACAACAGAAAGGACTTCTAGTAATGAAGATTCAGTAGAAATGTGACTTATGGATTAACTGTATTGAGAGGAGTGTGAGACCAAACTAAGCGCTCGTTTCTTTATATCTCAAAATGCATTGTTTGTCTAACAATTAAAACATAGGAATTTCAGATTTTGTATATCTGTTTGCATATATTTCACGTAATTGTTTTAGTGTTAAAATAAAATTTGTAAAATAAATTCGACCGTAATATTCGTGAACCCAGTGAAAGTAACCAACCTAATTCTGTTAGTTTTGTTCTAATTACACTCAGTTTTTATGCTGTGAAATTTATGTATCATTTTCATTTCAGTTAGGCCTAATTCATACTTCACACGGAGTCTTCTTTATCGAACCATTGGTTTGGAATGGACGTCGAACAAAACCTGGAAAGCGTGTAACAACAACACATGTTATGAAAATGCTGCAAGCACCTACAATGAGGAAAAGATCTGTAATAAATTCTGGTTTCGAGGGTAAGTTTCTAAGAGTGTCAGGAAATATCGTAATTTTTAACATAGGGAAATAAAAATTAAGTTTTATGTACAAACCACTGGATTTATTTTAGTGTTTACACATTTATCCATCCCATTGCTAAGAAAATATTTTTTCAGAGGCTTGTTTTTATAAAAAGAAATCTGGAAATCAATGATAGTTTATCTTATTTAAGGTTATTAATCCGTTCAAAATATCAAACTTTCTCGTTTATTTAGCTGTGGGTTAATCTAACTATTCGTTGGTACAAAGAATAGCCCAAGAGTTGGCGGTGGGTGGTGATGCCTTCCCTCTAGTCTTACACTGCTAAATTAGGGACGGCTAGTGCAGATAGCCCTTGAGTTAAACAAACAAAAGAACAAGCCCTCGAGTTGCTTTGGGCAAAATTAAAAAACAAACAAACAAACGTTTGCAATACAACTGTGAAACTAACTTTATAAATCGCCTTTTAAGGCTGTTCACACACAGTCTAAAGAGATCTGTATAATTATTTCTCTCACTTAACGTGCTTTATAAACTTTCTCTCCGTATCTTCATATATTTATAGCTCGTGAGAGAGAAATTTAGGAATATCTAGCCCTCTAGTGGCAACGATATTATACACAACGAGAAAATTTAGGGCCTTCGAGTAACATGACGCCGACAATATTATAAAAGCTTTGCCCTATTAAGCTATAATCACAACACTACTCGAAGAGAGTTATGTAACGAACTTGGTCATAACTATTGCTTTTAAAATAACAAACTTATAATACTTAAATATTAAACCATTAAATAAATCAAATAATAACTTAAACTGAACAGTCTTTTATATCCAACACGTATGTCTGGAACCAACGTAATATTAGCCCTTTCTTTGTTAATCATCGAGGAACAACATTTTGAAGAAGTCATCTTTCCATGTTTCTAACGACCTTAACAAGGTGGGAAATGCAGTTTCACGGGCTGTTAAAGAAATGACTGGTATTATTAACAAAATGAATAAATGATGGTAATGATTTATCAAATACACAGTAGCGATAAGGCTGTTAAAAATCCACAGTGATAATATTTTGATTTTGATTTTATTGACTTCTTAATGTTTGACGAATATTTCTATTCATTTATGACGTGTTTACTCTACTAAATAACGACACCTCGGTGTGTATTCCTGTACGTGTTGAGGAGGACCTCCAAGGGAAGGTTCCATTTTTTCAGTTTACTTGCTCTGGAATCTAAACATTCAACCACGTGTTTGGCATGCGTGATGATTCGTGAAGGTGAGAATCCTGGTGGTTGAGGGGTCCAACCCTAACACACCACTTTGGCATTGATTTCCTGTAGATGGGTGGCCTTGAAGTTGTCCCCCTTGGGTCAAACGGCTGGTACACTTTGGCTAGGATCAACTAAGTACCAGTGTTGGATGTTTTCAACAGGTGTTGTGGACACTGTGTCCAATGCTGGGGCTTGGGTATAGTGCTCACTAATCCTAATATTGCTGTAGTGTCCTTGTTTGGCATCACAGGTCGTCCCGTCGTAGAGATCCATGATGAGTGGGGTCAATGAGCACTGAAATATAATTTTTTCATTATGGATCCTACAAATACAAACATGAATAAAAGAGTGAAAAGACAGTAGTAAACAACTACGCCTTGAAGATTCTAAGCAGTAATCTTTAACATCTGTACCTCATTTTCTTACACTACATTCTCTTTCAGACAGACCTTAAGGGTAAATGTCTCCGTTTTTCATTCAAAAGGGTCTAGGGAACTTCCTGGATCATTAAAGTCAGTAAAGAAGCTTCGATCTGGTGAGATATTGGTGGAACCACAGTGAACTCATCTTGCATTCAAAAGCAATTGGGGATATACTTATTGAAGTTACACCTAATGCTATTTTGAATTCATCACGAGGAGTTATTGTTATTGCTCGTTGCGGTGGCAAGGATCATGATGCCTGTGAGTGTAAAACGGACCCTCATTGCGTCAATTGCAATGGCTCTCACCCGTCCTACTTTTATTCTTGCCCTAAATGGTTGGAAGAAAAGGAGGTGTAGGGTTTGAAAACGATTTATAACATTACTTATGAGGCTTAAAATTTGCTGTCCAGCACTTCATCTCAGACGTTTCCAGCTGCACTTCGTTCCACTACTTCAGTAAGAGTTCAAACGGATCTCTCTGTGCCTCCAAAAGAATCGTTCTCAAACTAAACAAATGAAAGGTCTTTTGACCTCCATGGTTAAAAATGTTGATAAATCAACTTCAACATCCATCTTTGTCCCTAACATATATTCCAGTAAATCCCAAGATCCACTTTCTTTGGTTTCGGATACAGGCATTTTTTTGGATACATCTTCTTTTCCCACCCTAAGATGTAAAATGATCATTCATTCACGTACTTAGTAACTAGAATCTTTCCCAACAGCAAAGACTTGCCCCATCGACCCAGAGCAGTATACATGGAGATCGATAGGCCTACCTCGAATAAAGACAGTAAAGAAAACAGACGTGGTCGTAAACAAAAATGAAAATGACCACCTTGATACAGTGGAACTGTCGAGGTTTATATTCTAATCTGGATGGCATCAAAACATTGATTGCTTCCTACCATCCTTTATGACTTTTCTCACAGGAAACATTTCTGAAATCTACGGATACAGTCACCTTTTGAAGGTTTTCTTTGTACAGAAATGTCAGGCTGTGTGATGGACAAGTGCATGAACGGGTAGCACTGTTGGTTGATCAAAATGTGCCTACTTTGTCTTTGCCATTCGACACACCCTTAGAGGCCATCCGTGTTTTCTTAGGTAGTACCATCACTGTTTGTTCTCTCTACCTGTCGCCTAGAGACCTATGATCAATCAGACCTTGATGCTCTCATTGAACAGTTGCCGTCTCCCTTTTTAATCCTGAAGGACTTTAATGGATCTCATCTCCTCTGGAGAAGTGCTGATATTGATAGGAGAGGTCGCTCTGTAGAGCGTATGCTCTACAGATCAGAACCTTTCTCTTTTCAACACTGGTTTCTCTACTTATTTTCAGGCACCTAGTCTGTTCTTTACTGCTACTTATCTCTCAGTTTGCTCCCCATCATTATTCTCCCACCCCATTTTTCATGGTGGGTTGACAATAATCCACGAGGCAGTAACTATTTTCCTATAATTTTAAAACACAGACCCTCTTTCACTGCTCACACAGAACTTGATCCTGCCATCATCTGTAAGCCATCAATCTGTGTTGCAGCAGTAACTGACTGTATTATACAAACAACTGCTTAATGTATACCTAAAACCTCGACACGTTTTCTACGATATTCTCGTCCGTGGTGAAATCTTACCTGCCATATGGCACGGAATGCTCAAAAACGGGCCTGGGATACTTTTCTCAGATATCACACACTCTCCAGCCACATCGCTTTTCAGCAGACCCATGCATATACTTTAACAGATGTTAAAGCCAGAAGGAATCTTGGATTAAGTTCACAACCAGCAACTATTCTACCATCAGTTTCAAAGCCATATGGGACAAGATACGAAAGGTCAGTGGGCAATATAATTCTGCCCCCCTCTCGATCGTGGTCTCTGATGGCCAGGAAGTAGCTGATACCCAAAGCATCGCCGATACTCCAGGTGATAGCTTTTGCCAGGTATCTAGCACTTCTGCTTTATCCTCCACCTTCTTAGCCATCAAGACTCGTTCAGAACTATCACCTCTTTCCTTTCGAGCTGTCTTGTGATTGTAATCGTCTCTTTACACTGGTGGAACTCAAACTGGCCCCTATTCGATCTGGCAGTACATATGTTGGACCTGATGATTTACACTATAAAATGCTGCGCCATCTATCTCCTGCTTATCTTGCTATTCTTCTGATTGTTTTTAACCGAACCTGGCAGGAGAAAGTTTTTCCTGATGTGTGGCACTAGGCTATTGTCCTACCTTTTTCTAAGCCTGGAAAGGATTTCAAGATTCCTTCAAACTACTGTCCAGTTGTTTTGATGAGCTGTCTCTGTAAGACTTCAGAAAGGATGGTTAATGGTTATTTTGTTTGATTCTTCGAACAACCTCCTCTCGCCCACTCAGTGTGCGTTCCAACAACAGCGCTCCACACTGGACCACCTGATTTGACTTGAAACGTCAATTAGAGAATTCTTTCTCAAACGACAATATCTTATATTAACATTCTTTGATATTGAGAAGGCTTATGAAACAACATGGAGGTACGGCATTTTGCGAGACCTTCATATATATTGGTTACGTGGCCATTTGCCCATTTTTCATTAAAAAAATTTAATGCACAAGAAATTCCAAGAACGTGTGGGTTTGACACGTTCCCCTTCTTTTCTACAGGAACTTTGAGTATCTCAGAGCTGTATTTTGAGTGTTACAATTTTCAGTATAAAGATTAATGCCCTCGCTGAACAACTATTTCTCACTGTTCCAAACAGGCTATATGTCGACGACTTTCACATTTCACGTGAGTCGCCGAACTTGAGGTATATTGGGTAGCAGCTGCAGACTGCACTCAATCGTTTACTGAAGTGAACAACAGCAAATGATTGTAACTTCTCTCTTTCTAAAACCGTTTACATGCACTTTTGCTATCAACGGGGATATTCACCCTGATCCTAAACTCTGTATCGGTAAAGTTGTGTTACTTGTGGTCCCTGAGACAAAGTTCTTGGGGCTTATCTTTTATTGTAAGCTGACCTTTATACCACACATCAAGCAGCTACAGGTCAAATGTACAGGAGCACTGAACATCCTCTGTGTTCTCTCTTTCAGCACTTGTGGAACACATCAATGATCTATGCTGAAGATGTATCGTGCTCTTATTCGATCGAAACTCGACTGTTGATCACTGATCTATGGCTCTGCCAGAACCTCTGCCTTAAAGATGCTGGACCCCATTCATCATCAAGAATTTCGGCTCTGCATTAGAGTTTCTGCACTTCTCCAGTTCAGAGCTTATACACAGTCTCATGCAACTGTTTGTGCTGTATATTTCTAAACTTCATTCGTTACCAAAGCATCCCATCTGGGATTGTTTTCCTTTCTCGGTAAGCCATGCTTTTTTTAAAACCAACGATCTGCCATCGCTCCTTTTGGCCTTCTTATCCAGGCACAGTTGGATGAATTAGGTCTGTCCTTGGATAACATTGCTGTATCCACTCGTCAGCCCATCCCACCATGGCTAATTGCAATCCTCAAATGTAACCTTTCTATAAGTCTTCTGAAAAAGCAGACACTCACAATTGGAAATACTGTCTGTTATTTGTTGAACATCTTTTGAACTATCCTTCCATTCCTATTTATACAGATGGCTCAAAATCAGGTGACTGTGTGGGCTCTGCCATAGATTGTTGTGGGTTGGTGATTGCACGCAGAATCCCCTCTGCAGTTTCTGTGTTCTATTGAATTGTACGCTGCATCTCTTGCCTTGGACCACACAGAAGCTAAGCAGTACTTAAACTGTACTATTTATACTGACTCTCTTAGGTCTCTACTTGATCTAGAATCGCTTCATGTTAGTTCTTACCCTGTTCTCGCTGATATTCAAAATCAACTGGCACATTTCTCTTTAACATCTAATTTTATCCAGTTTTTCTGGACACCGGACCACGTTCGTGTTCGTGGGAATGGGCTAAAACGCAGCTAAATCTTTGCTCTGCCACTGCCACTGCTGTGCTTGTTCCATACATGGAATATGGTCCTGTATTCAAGACTGAACTCCGTGCCAGGTGGTAGTCGACTTGGAGTGAGCAACGTGGAAACAAGATTTTCCAAATAAATCTCTATTGGACTTTGACCGTCTTACTTCCGTAAGGATCGGAAAGAGGAAGTTTTCCTAATTACACTACGCATTGCTCAGTTGTTTTTTACTCGTCGTTTTATTTTATGTGGGACTGATGCACCAATTTTTTGTCTGTGTAACACTTAGGTCACAATGAGCTACATTTTAGTGTCTTGCCGTCGTTTATGTGAACGTTAGACAGTGTTGTTGACAATGGTGACACTGTCCACTTTACAAATGTTTTTAGTTTTTTAAAGGCCATTAATCTTTTTAATGCTATTTAAGTTTTTAATTTATAAATTAGACATTTTTAATGTGATTTCCTTTTTGAGAATCAAAGTCTATCTAGTTCGATTTGAAATTAGAAAATGGCCGTAACGTTAATAACTCGAAACCAGGACTGGAAAGGCCAACATTAGGTGACTTGTGCTGATTTTTGAACATACCTGTTAAGTCTTCCTGGCTAGTTATGATAATACCAATTGATGCTACAAGAAGTCCTTTACGACTTACATTACTGTAGTGTTTCTCTTATGACTGTAGACTACATATAAAAATTGGATTTGATGCTATTTGGTTTTAATTCAAATATTATACTTTGTTTTGTTTTACCTTAATTTTCTTTTATGAATATTGATAATTTTATTTTAATGTTAACTTTTTACTGGGTGTTAGGCACAGATAGCCTTGTTGCTTTGTGCCATAAAACACAAACCAACCAGTTTATTCTACTAAATGACCAAGTATCTTTAATTTAATTAAAATCATTTGTTCCAAGTATCGTATGTCAGAATATTATTATAGTTTTATCACATGTGGTTTAAGTTGTCTGGAGAACCTGTGGTGTTCCCTGCTATATACATTTAACAATTGTTTTGTAGTATTATTAGTTCACCAGATCAGTTCGACAACCTTGAAATAAATGTGATCTGTCATCGGTTTTTCTAAACTCGTTTTGTAAACTATTTATGCAAGAACCTTAGGGATTCATAAAATTGTTAGTTATTAAGACGATCTATATATACAGTAAATACCATTAATGCTGTAGTTAATGTCACTCATTACTATCTTTAACGTAGAAAAAGTGTCATACAAAATGTTATACATCGTATTTTGTAATAGGCTAAAACACGAAATTACTCAATTGGTAGTTAACGCTAAAAGTACAAGTTTATGAGATAAAGATCATGTTAAAGAGAAAGTAAAACCGTTTAAGTTAATAGACAAAACGTTAATGAGGATGGCTGTAAAATCCTACACTGTTTGATGTCCTCTCCATGCCTAGACGTGCTAATCGCACGACACCCTTCGCTCAGTACTTCAGGAGTATTTATATCGTGTAATGATGTTTTAGAAACAGCCGAACTTTGTGGAGAAAGGGTAGAACTTAATTTAACTTTCTTTCTTGGGCTAAGAAAGTGTACCCACTGCTCTTCACAGGTACATGTAGCTTCAGTGGCTTAATTTAGGACACTTAGTGAAATGGCTTCCCAAGAGTCGTTACTCGCCAACCCTAAATGAGTCACTGTTCGATTTATCCTAGAAAATGTTGACGAGAGATGACATGGTACTATTGGTGTTTTAAACTTTATCATCGCTAGAGGGATGCAGTAGGTGTTTATGTTAGAGGCTGCTGGAGAGAGGGTGTGTGAGAACGTCTTTAAGATATTTAAAAATCAGGAATATGCTGTGTTTAACAATTCAAGATGTTTGAGAATACGAATAAAAAAGATTGTGAACTTTATCATGGTTAGATGCCACGAGAAAACTTAATGTCGAAATTAAGCTATGCCAGGTTCATATGTTAATAATACAAAACCAAAGATACAGGATTGTACAGTTCATTATATCTATGGTTTCGTAAGTTGATAAATGATCTCTTAAGGTTGTTCTTAAATACTGAGTTGTGTCAGTTAATCAGTAACACAAAGGCTGGAAACATACTGTCTAAGCAATTTTCAGATTGGCAGGCACAAATTTGATTTTAATTTATATAATATCGAGTTTAAGGAAATAAGTTAAATACTTACCAGCAACTGTAAATACTAGTATAATTACTACAAGTGTAATAACCACAACAAGAAACCATAGATCAGTTGTATGTTAGTTGTCACTTTCATTTTTGCACATGAATATTCATGCTCTAAGGCGCATGCTTTTATTATACATTTGTCTACAAATGTTTAAATTAAATTACTGTGGATATTAGACATTGCTATCACTTACATTTATTGCATAGTAACTAAAAAAGAAGACATAAGTCACACAATATTAGAAATTAACCCTGAATGCATATACGCCTTTATGTACAGTATGCATATCTAAAAAACTAGAGGTGATGAGTAAAAACGGATTTCAAATCTGAATTCAGCACCCCCAAATTATGTTAAAACAGCTATTTTTGTGCTTGCTTCAATTTCTATGTAAACCAGTGTAATTAGTAGTACTTAGAAAAGCGGATTGGCAAAGTAGACCATCAAAAGCAACAACCAAGAATTTATCATTATTTAAAAAAAAATAAAAAACATAAATAATACACACGATTTTTAAAAATAAAAATATCTGAATAAAACTGAATAACTCTAAAGAAGGTATTTACATTATACCAAGTGAAAGCATGAAGTCGAAAATACTTGAAGAGGTAAATATTTATATTCAGAATCCTTCTGGTAATAAACATAACAAGCGTGCCTTTTCACAGCTCTATCTTTTGTCTCTCGTAAAACTTGAGAAACTGATATGCAGTAAAAACAGTGAAAGCCGTTTAACAGCCTGTTTTGTGTGCCACTGACACCAACAAAAAGATAATTTTATAGGCAGAACTTTTGGAAGCAGTTCTACAGATAAGTGTTTTAGGTGTTACTTTACTGACAGTATGTTTAAAGCCCGTTTTTAGACGACTGCCACTTAAGGGATATTTTTCATTGGGAGTATTTGGTCGGGAAAACATAAGATTCAGTTGCTGTTTGGACATATACGTACAATTGTAACGAATATCTAAAAATATATATTGTACTGGTTATCTAGAAATTAAGCATAGCACAACTTTAAAGCTACTATACTATTTTTATGAGTGTTCATCAAATATATAAATGTTTATTTTATAGCCAGATTGACGCTCTTGTTCAATTGCAACATGTTTTAAGTTAATTTATCCTGTAGTTACACCCAGTAGGATCAAACCTGGGGCAAGATTCGGCGTGATTGAGAGTTATCTTTATTTTATGGCATAAAAACTTCACAAAAGGTTAGTCATGACATGAGGGAGGTCTCTAATAGGCTTTTGGAGGCATTGAACCCAGATCTTGTACCAGAGCTTATACCCTTCCCCCCCATAGATTCCCGAGGGCGTCATTTTTAAAACTTTGTTTTTCTCTAGCTCACAGGAACATAACACGTTTCCATGTGCAACTGGTAAATGTCCTAACATTTTTGGGAGTTACAAAACATCATTGGATTAACTATAGAAATAACTGGGAATAATGGAAGAGGTTTTTCGTACGTTGGGACTTACGTGAATCACGAGAGGGCCTTTCAACCACGCAGCAGGGCGTGAGCATTTCATACTAGTTGGTTGTATTTTGTGAAAGATACCTATTATAAACTACATTCTTCTGTAAAGTAGCTTTAGATTTCATTTCGGCAACTAACTTGCTGCCTTTTGCGCACCAACATAATTTAATGGTTTAACCCTTTAATCATTAAGGGTAAGGAACTTTTGAAACTACTCATACAATTCATAAACTGTTTAGGACGCCACCTTCAGCTTCAGGCATTCGACCGAAGGTTTCAAAGTTAGTGTTTCATACAGACATAATAAACAGTAATTGAACGTAACTGCATATATATATAAATTAAATAATATGAAACTAGGCGGTGCTAGAAGGACTAGTGACCTTAAGTAATGTATATTAAATGATGTATTTTAACTACAGCTTATCATAATATTGTTTTAGTTGTCATAAAAACAGTCAAATAATCTTTTGATATTCTATTCAACATATCACAATTTTATTTGAAAAGTTCGTAAAAACAAAATTATTCATACTTTACCCTAGTCTCACAACAATGGCTTAGTGGTAAGCAGCCCGGCATGGTTAGGTGGTTAGTGCTCGACTCGTAATCTGGGGGCTGCGGGCTCGAATGCCCGTCACACCAAACCTGCTCGTCCTTTCAGCCGTAAGGACGTTACAGTATGACAGTCAGTCTTACTATTTGTTGGTAAGAGTTGGTAGTGGGTAGTGGTGACCAGCTGCTTTACCTCTAGTCTTACACTGCTAAATTTGGGACGGCCAGCGCAGATTGCCCTCGTGTAACTTTACGTGAAATTCAAAAACAGTGGTCAGCTTAAAGGTTTATAACGCAGGAATTCAAAGTTCGATTTCTTCAGTAGGCATAGCGCATGTAACCCATTATAAAACTTTGTGCCCAATATCTAACTAGCAAACTATAATCTAGAAGTGTTTCATAATTTTATCTAAAACCGTGACCAATACGGCGGTCTTTACTTTTGAAGTTTTGATTTACAAGACTTCTACATCTCATTCTGTTCCACTGTATAAATAAGTCGTAACAAATTTTATCTGTATTAAATAACATTTAAGAGTTGCTCAAGTTAGTTAAAATTTTAACATGTAGCTCGTTTGTGTGTGCGTGGTTAATCGCAAAGCTACACCATCTAAATCCTGTTCCTAGCGTTGAAATGTCCGAAATATACTGTTAGGCCTTTGGGAGGCTGTAGCTTTCATTATTCCTTGTTTGCTTAAATCGCTCTCATGTAGCATTGCGCGCAGTTCAAAAAGAAAAAAAAAACAGTTATTCCTTGTTCGGTATTATTGTTTATCTCGAACGAGTCTCCCATTTAATGCATTACGTACGTTACACACTATTTCAAATAACAGGAAATTTTTATTTATAAGTTAATAATGTTTGCCAACAAGATTAATACACAAAATATTCTCTTTTAACACAAATATGTTTTAATATGCAAACAACAATATGATTTATAATAACGGTTATTAGAAATATTGATTTTTATACAAGAGTTTTACAGACTTATTGACAATAAAGATTTTTATACAAGAGTTTTACAGACTTATTGACAATAAAGATTTTTATATCCGGTCTAGAACTAAATATCTTTTCCACAGTCCAGGTCCATGACGAACATATTTTCGGTTGATATTGTCATACCTCTCTTAAGCTAGCTAACTTGGTTGGTCTCACACCGCTGACTTTTTACCAAGAAAGAATTCCAATGTTTTTGTGGAAATACTAACGTCTGAAGTTAGTTCACTGAAGTTGAACGGTTTGTATCGTTCGAAATCTATAAACGTTCCTGGTCAAATATCTGTAGTTTTCCCATTAATAAGCGTGAATCACAATTATAGCTTCCGAGGCTTATAGTATACTGACTGTAGCTGACCAATGATATTCTATTGTTGTCTCTCAGTGCCTCAGTTTATATACTTTAAGGTAAGGTTTTAAAACATTCAGTTGGCAGCAATAACGGCAATCACCAGCGTTCTGTATACATCGTACATTGTTAATTCTTGTGCTCGAAAATCATCTGCAAACTTAGGAGAAAAGGAAGGATTTTCGCCATGCCAATATGCATTTGTAAACATATATTAAACTGAAATAAACAAAAATATTATATAAAATTTGTTACAACCTGTACATGCTGAATATTCTAGAATTTTACAGATTATTCTGACATATTGTAGCATGTTCTAAAATAGTTCAGAGTATTCCACACTAATCGGAATGTTCTGAAACATTGTATACATACATATATATATGTAATCCATGCTGTCACATTTTACTTTTGGAATATTTTGTGTGGCATAACAGTAGTTTCTAAAATAAGTAGATCATCTACAACTTCGAATTCCCGCCGCACCCAAACATGCTCGCCCGTTCAGACGTGGGGACATTATAATGTTATGGTCAATCCCACTATTCGTTGATACAACAGTAGTCCAAGAGTTGGCGGTGGGTAGTGGTGTCTAACTGCCTTTTCTTTATTCTTACACTGCTAAATTAGGGACGACTAGCCCAGATAGCCCTCGAGTAGCGAAATTCATAAAACATCCAACCTTTTTTTGTCTCTCAACGTCATTGAACATATAGAATGCCCTTGTATACGAATCTTTAAATTTCTGATCTGAACACAACTTTAAAACCTGAGTTTATGAATATTTTACTGTAGAAAAGCTGTTACGTACTCTTTACTAATTCTGTTACTTTTCGTAACATTATACTATCTAAGAAATGCTAAACAATGTTAAAATGTAATCTGGTATATACTGCGTAACACCGCAGCTTTATATTGGCTATGGTTATCATCTCGGTTATTAATTTAGTTTTGTTTTACTACTGAAGAACGTATTTTATTTTAATTATCAATAACGACATCAATATAAAGTCTGAATTGTCCCTGCTCTTGTCAACCGTCTTGCAAGTAACATATCAGTATTAAAGGGCTCAAGGAAGTACTTGGTGCATTATACAGTGTATATATCTGTGAGTGATAAAAGTCTGGAAAAGTTCAAAGGACGAGGGTAAAGAAGAATCCATAGAACACTTTTTTTAGGCTTCCTTGGAAGCCGTGCAAATCAACACTTTAGACCCGTATTAGGTCTCATTGGAAGCCAACTCTTGGGATACTCTTTTACCAACGAATAATTGGATTGACCGTCACATTACAACTCCCCCACAGCTGAAAGGAGGAGCATGTTTGGTGTGATGGGGATTCGAACCCACGACTATGCCGGGCCTCAACGCCTTAGACCCGTATTTGGTCTCCTCGAAAGCGGCGCTAATGACACTTTTAACACGTTTCGTGAGTGTAAAGAATAGATATTTTACTGAATGAAGAACAGAGTAGGATTCGTCGCATTTCATTCAGTATTTATTATTGAATAACAATTTTTATCCGGTGCAATTCGGTCAGTACTAATCAACATAAGAACTTGTGTTCCTCGAGTGTTGGCTTAGCAAAATATTCCTAATGAAACTGATTCGATACTTATGTTGAGTGAGAATAATACCAAATCTTCTAATATTAATGTGATCTAATTCAATGTATGTTATTTGTTTGGTCTAAGAAGAATTTGACTTTAAAATGTTATATTTAAAAGTATTTGAAGTATTTTATCTGGTGTTTTAATTATATTTTTATTTGATAATTGTGTAAAGTTTCATTAAAAAATACCACAAAATCCATCTCAAATCATTTTTCTAAACAACTCCTGAAAATGTTTGACTCTCTCTTACAACAAAGAACGAATGTGAAATGTTAGGTTTATAAAATAACATATCTTAAGAGAGACTGGTCATTTTCTTCGACAAGCAAACATTAAATGCTTGTCACCAACTAAAGCCATGATGTTTGATTTGTTTTTATCCAAAATTGGTGGAACTCGCTCAAATCGGTTTTAGATAGAGCCAAGAATACATTAAGCCTTATGTGCCTTTTCGCCAAAATACACAATTCTGGTCATAAAAATAATTAAAATCTATTAAAATTTATATTCATTGAACATTATGGAAGAATTAATTGTTAACAGTAAGGTTACCTTTGTTCAGTTATCTATGTTAATATATATATATATATGCGACTTGTGGGAAAAAGAAATGCATACAACTTGCACGTAAATAGTTTACAGCATAGAAGTTAAAAAACATAACATTAAAAATCTGTCTTCTCTTTTATGTTTCTTACGTGAACACCTTAAAAGATCAGTATTCTTTTGTGTTTCTCTTTTCATGTAATGAAAACACTAACTCGATTGTTAATTTCTTACTGATAGAATAGAACGGAATTTACAAAATAGGAATGCTGATTGTTATTAACCACACAGCTACACAAAGGGATCTTTGTGTTCTCACTTGGGGTATCAAAACTCGTTTTATAACAGTATAAGTTCACAGATATACCGCTGGGGTACTGGGGAAGGCAATATGAATATTAATTCTTTTCAAGCACTGTTCACCTGGTGAGAACGAAGGAAAATAAATTAAAAAATATAAATGTTAAGCGTTTTTTTTCAGTGATGACTCTAAATGAATAAGTTCTGTGATGCCTTTCGCTAGTTCTCCCCTCCCCAGTGGTACAGCGATATGTCTGCGAACTTACAACGCAGGTTTCGGTACTCCTGGTGGGCAGAGCACAGACAACCCTTTATGTCGCTTTGTACTTAATTTTAAACAACAAAAAACAGCTTTTCGCTATGGTGTTAGGTAGCAAATATTACTATATAATGTGACGGAAATATCCTTATGAAGTCTCTTGACATTAACCTGATTGGTTCACCTGCCATCTCGTGCCACTGCACGTGTTTTAAGTGTTTGTTCAGTTCACTTAAAGAAAAGAAAGTGACTGTGTAGATATGAGAGTCACACAGCGAATATGTAGATAAAAATGGATAGGATAGAACTTGAGGGAAGTTTGTACTTTCTGTTAACATAAATGTGAATTATAATGTATACTTTATCTCATTTGATTTCTATTTCTGTGCTGTTTTTTTTTTTGTGGGGGGGATGTCAGTTACGTTTTATAATTTTGTGTCCGTCATGATGACTCGATATGCATTTGGAGTTATGACGGAAGATGAACAGATAAACGGATTGGAGTTGGCACAAGTGATTTATGGATTTCATATAGAGTAAGGGATGTGCATCTTTATCCGTAAATTGTTTGATTTGCTGATTGGTAATGAATAAACTGGAATAAATTCGACAGTTCGAGCATTTTAGAAAGTTGAACTCCTCTTTTAGTTCCTGAAAAGGAATAATCCATACAATAATTCAAAGTTATTTCGATATATTGAAGAAAACAAAAAGAAATCGGTTGGGGGGGGGTAAGACTCTCCGTTCTTTTATCATAATAAAATGAGCAAAGTTGTCAAACATAAACCTTTGCCCATATTTCGTACACTCAGTATTAAGTAAACACTAGTAGACATTGGAAACTATCTTCGCTTTGTGTAACTATCTATAATAAAGACATGTTACCAAAAATAATGTTTAACTATATGTCTAAATTCTTCAAACAAAGTGAAAAAATAAACAGCAGCTGTTTCAGAAGAAGTAACAGTTAATCGAGTAACTGATAAAAAAACAAAACTATAAGAGAACAACACATGACTAATGAACTGATTTATCATTTTTGGTGTGGCTGCTTAATTATTAAACAAATCTTTATATATATTGTAAACCATGGTGTTTGTCCGAGCATTAACCTATCATCCATTTATGTTTGAAAAACTGTTCACACAGGAAAAGCTCAACATTCACTTTTAAAGTAATGGTAGAACAGACATGAATAATGTTAATGTCAACTTGTATTTCACAATCAGGATATTTTACATTAGATTGTTAGTAATTAATCAGACTATCATTAACATTTAGATGTGTGACGTAAATTAGAGAATAATTTTTTTTATTTTTAAGGTTTTTGCTCTCACTGAAGGAAACGTCGGAAAATTCAATTAGAAATAGGTGGTCTTTCAATTGTAGAAAATGGAAAATTTCTTTAGAGAATACGTGAAACGTGTCTGAGTTTAATGGCAGGTAATAACTATCATATGACCCCAATTTTATTCCCGACCTCTTTAATTGGACACTAAACTTTTCGCCTTAACTTATTCAAGCGCTTTTCACCAAAGCAGAAACTGTAACTGACAGTACAAAGCTTCCATTGGGTTAAATCAAAAATTTAAATCGCACCTCTAGCGTGTGTTTCAGAAGTTAACAAGTAAAGTTTATTTTGGAAATAGTAATATTGCTACCTTTGAGGCTGTTAAGCAAAACTTTGAATGTCGAAATAAAGAAGAAAAAAAAACGATAATGTCGTCTATTACTGGTATCAAAATGTCCCTTACTCTGAAACATACACAAATTAAATAAAAATATAATTATCATTATCTAGAATCACATAATTTGGAAAAAAACAGTAAAGGATGTTTTTTGTTGAGTTTTTAACCTGTCTGTTCATTTTCATATATTTATAGCTTTTTGTAACGTGGTTTGTTACAAATTAACGGTGTGTTTTCTATAAGTTTGTTTGTTTGTTTTTGGAATTTCGCACAAAGTTACTCTAGGGCAATCTTGCTAGCCGTCCCTAATTTAGCAGTGTAAAACTAGAGGGAAGGCTTGGCATGGCCAAGCGCGTAAGGCGTGCGATTCGTAATCCAAGGGTCGCGGGTTCGCGCCCGCGTCGCGCTAAACATACTCGCCCTCCCAGTCTTACACCGCTAAATTAGGGACGGCTAGCATAGATAGCCCTCAAGTAGCTTTGTGCGAAATTCCAAAACAAACAAACAAACTAGAGGAAAGGCAGCTAGTCATCACCACCCACCGCCAACTCTTGGACTACTTTTTTACCAACGAATAGTGGGATTGACCGTAACTTTATAACGTCCCCACGGCTGAAAGGGCGAGCATGTTTGGTGCGATGGGAATGCGAACCCGCGACCTTCAGATTACGAGTCGCACGCCTTAACACGCTTGGTCATGCCGGGCCTTTTTTTAGAAGTTATTTGATTAGTGGAAGATTCTTGATTTGCTGAGCCGTAATTGAACAAAAAATATTCTCCAAAACGACATAGACCCGGCATGGCCAGGTGGGTTAAGGCGTGCGACTCGTAATCTGAGGGTCGCGTGTTCGAATCCCCGTCGCACCAAATATACTCGCATTTTCAGCCGTGGGAGCGTTATAATGTGACGGTCAATCCCACTATTTGTTGGTGAAAAAGAAACCCAAGAGTTGGCGGTGGGTGACGATGACTAGTTGCCTTCCCTCTAGTCTTGCACTGCTAAACTAAGGACGAATAGCTTAGGTAGTCCTCGTGTAGATTTACGTGAAATTAAAAACAACAACAACAAAATAAACAAAAATACACAAAAACACGAGAAAAAAACTTTATAATCAAATAGTACTCTTTTTTCATTTAAAACATTTGAGAAGTACATATAGGAAGTGAACTCGTACTGTTAATGGAAAGGTTCCGGTAATCTCGTAATATGATATAAAATGTTTTTCTTATATAAGTGAAATATCTGCCTTTTAAAATTCAACCTATGTTTGTATATGGGTAACATACAAAACTGTACGTAGATTTAAATACACCCCTCAATTTTCCTTTAAATACACATTTAATAATAATAATTGCCATACAACTATGTACTTTTTATTGTTCCCTGTGAAATATTGGTATTCCAAAGCGTTTTATCTGTTTATTTCATTTTCAGATCGTTTGTGTTTGTTTATTGTCCTCGATGCAGCCAGTGCTTTGGTAGTTTTAATTTCTACTTCAAACGTTGCTTTATTTTCTTCATAATTCAGAACATTGGCAGTTATTTGTCAGTGTTACCTGAGACAAAATACCCGTCATTATTGTACATTGAAACTTTTAGAAAAATTTCTGAAAATAACAACAGATGGTAGCAGCTAATGGTGAAATTGTTAAACTTGTTTAAAATGCAACAATGATATATTGATTGCACTTAACCTAAAACTAATATACAGGGTGGTCGCTAGAAAAGCGGAAAATTTGTCAAACAGCTATTTATTTTTACAAAGAATAACTTTTACAAAATTTTTAAAGGCATATGTTATATTACACTCATAGATGCTCAAAATGGATTTTATGATATTAAAATCATGCATTTTATTCATGATGTAAAGAAATCAAAATAGAAATGAGTAAGCACGCATTTTATTCATGATCTCATCTGACCCTCAAATTTTCCGCTTTTCACCCTGTATACCAACAACTATATATTAGTGGTCTTCAAACCACTGAATTATACTTTACTGTATAATAACACTGTCTAGTTTGTATTCTGCATTTATATAAAACCTGTGTGGTATAATTTTATTAATTTTTATTTTGTAAATAAAATACAATAAAAGCTTAACATTCGCGCATTTGTTGAAATTTTTGGTTTTTGAAGCTTCGCTTAAAGCTACACAAAGTCATTAGTCGGCCCTGAGTTGTAAGTGATAAATTAGAACACTAACCCTATCTTTTGAACTGTTAAACACTTGATGAAATAGGGGGATTTAATCTTCAATTTTGTGTATGGTGTGTTTTCGTTGCGCCAACAAGTCGTGAACACTTGCATTCACAGATGATTCATGCTAATCACAATGTCATGCCCATTAACTGAACAAACTAAGAAACGCTTTCACAAGGTAAATATTTGGTAAATGAAGGGCTGGAAATTTTTTATTTTATATGAGATTAGCAGATGTCCATTGAAACACTTCAACAGTAAATTTCCTGAAAAAAATAGGGATTAATAAATATAAAACGTACGTTCAATTCAATTTCTTGGATCATAGTTGTATGCAATATGATTGTTAAGTGGGCCGTTTGTAACTGTATTTTGTTATTCCATGTGTTATTTCATTCACTAAAATTGAAATTCCTTTTGTTTCTAAGCACAGCAGACTGAGTGTATTGCATCTAAGCAGAAATGTTTATTTTTCAGTGCAATGTGTGCTTCCAGCGAAATAGAGTGCTTTATTTCGCTAAGTAACAGCCGGGATTTTATCACTGTATGCAATCCATCTTTGTTATTTTACTGAGTGTCAGAAAAGACCAATATTGAAATGAGCACTTTTTGGCAGTTGTAATTTTAATAATAACTGTCAAAGAGGAGATATTCAGTTCTATTTATATCAATTTATTCGACATGATGCATTAAAATTACGCATGTATATAATACCGATATGGAAACAAATATATACTCTATCACGTTCCTTTCTTCATGTGTTTCTTTCTGTCAAAGGTCTTATAGCCCCCGCTAGTACAGCGGTAAGTATACAGATTTACAAAGCTAAAACCAGGGGCTCGATTCCTCTCGATGAGCTCAGTAGGTAGCCTAATGGGGCTTTGCAATAAGAAAAACGCACACAGTGATCTTATTTTCCAAATGTTTTCTTCAATCAATCCAATAAGGAAGCCCTTTTTCTTCCCATGAAATATTTTCATAACAAGAAACATCTTTTAAAGATTTTTTATTCTCAGATTGACTCTTCAGCACATACAAAAACTGATAAATCGAAGTTGATACCTATATGGAGTAATAATAATTGTAAAAACAAGCATTTCTGCTGTGATTTACTTTTTAAAATGTATGTTTCAGTATATAATTTCTTTTGTGCGACTAACTGTTGAGTGGATATACAGCGTAACAAACAGACACAGCCATTTGGCTGTTACACACGTGGATCACGTTACCTGAACTGGTGGTTGGACTCGCACTCTATATACTGCGGCTTCAAACCGCAACTACAAACGTGTTTGTCCTTTCAGCAATGGAGGCGTAATAATATGACGATCAATCTCGTTATTTGATTAGAGTAGCCCACTTTTGAATTGAAGATGGTCAACGCAGTCAGCTTTCAAGAAACTTTGTGCAAAACAAATCAAACGAACTTTTTCTGATCTCAGATATTTCAGTAAATTCATGGCTTGTATATTGAATGAAAAACAAATGTACCAATATCAGTTTTGAATGGTAAGGGTGATAATATCTATCACGTAAATTATCAAATCTATATACCTTAAATTCCTAACCCTATACTTTTAGAAATACGAGTGTGAATTCACACCAATTAAAGTTTGAACCACTTTATACAATATCAAGGTGTTAACTTACAACGTAATTGAAAAAATAATTAATGTTTGATATTGGTATCTTGTTTCAGTCCCCTCGGTGTGGATTCCTGTACGTAATGAGGGGCCCTCTCAGGGAAGGTTCTGTTCTTTCAGTTTACTTCCTCTGGAATCTAAACATTCAACCACGTGTTTGGCATGCGTGGTGACCCATGAAGGTTGGAAAGGAGCCTGGTGGTTGAGGGGTCCAATCCTAACACACCACTTTGGCCTTGAATTTCTGTAGGCAGGCGGCCTTGGCGTAACTGCCTAGGGTCAATCCGCTGGTTGACTTGGGCTAGGATCAAGCAAGTACCAGTGCTGGATGTTCTCAAGAGGTGTTGTGGACATTGTATTCGTGATGATAAGAAAACCCACTTGTAGAGAAAATTATATATGTAAAAACGGCTGGTATTGGAACAGAAAGCACTGTGTAGAGGAATGAACAACGTTTCGACTTACTTCGATCGTCGTCAGGTTCACACACAAAAAACTCCTCCACATAGTGCTTTTTCTACCCACACCGACCGTTTTTACATATATAAGGACATTATATTTGATGCTGGTGTTTGGGTATTGTTCTCATGAAACCCTAGCGTTGCTGCAGTGTGCTTGTTTGCCATTGTAGTGTGTCCCATCGTAGGGCTTCAGGGTGGGTGGAGTTAGTGGGCACCGAAATATTCTCTTTCTATTACGGATCCTCCATATAGAGACTTAAATAGTGAAAAAACAGTCCACAGGTAAACGACCATATCTTGAAGATTCTGAGTAGCAATCTTCAACATCTGTAACACCTGTATCTCATTTTCTTATATTACATTTTCTTTCAGATAAACTGTAAGGGCAAATATTTCCCTTTTTTATTCAAAAGTGACTAGAGAGACTTGCTGGGTCTCCAAAGCCAGTCGAAAACCTTCGCTCTGGTGATATGTTGGTGGGAACATCCACTTCTGAACACAGCGAAATCCTCTTACTTTTAAAGCGATGAGGGATATACTCATTGAGGTTACGCCCCATGGTACTTTGTATTCTTCACAAGGAGTTATTGTTGAGAGAGATTTAAAAAAACATCCCAGAGTCGGATATTCTCGCTGGTTTCTCCACCTAAGGAGTTTTTGCGGTGAGGCAGAACCACTCACACAGATGGAGTAATGATGCCGACCAATGTCACCACGTGTATATGCCACCATCAATTCAGGTTATTTTACTTGTAAGGTACGACCATACACTCCAAACCCTCTCAGATTTTTCCAGTGTCAGCGGTTCGGTCATTCGAAGAAATCATATTGTGGTTCCTTGACGTGTACTCGTTGCGGTGACAAGGCAAGGACCGCGATGCGTATGAGTGTGAAACGGATCCTCATTGTGTCATACTTTCGTTCTTGCCCTAACTAGTTGGAAGAAAAAGGGGTGCAGCGATTGAAAACAATTTAAAGCATCATCTATCCTGGGGCTCCAAAATTGCTGTTCAGCACTTCTTCTCGGACAGACGCTGCAGCATTTCGTTCCACTACTACGATGAGAGTTTAGACGGATCTCTTTGATAAATCAACTTTCAACATCTATCTCTGTCCCTTACATGCATTCCAACAAATCCCGAGATCCACTTCTTTTGGTTCTCTGGTCGTAAACAAAAGGGTTCTCCACCCAATTCGCCTACACATAAATAAAAATGGAACAGTCAAGGTTTACGTTCTAATCTGGATAGCATCAAACACTGATTGCTTCCTACCATCCTGTATGTCTTTTCTTACAAGAAACATTTCTGAAACCTGCAGATACATCATCTTTCGGCAGTTTTCTTTCCAAAGAAATGACAGATTGTGTAATGGACAAGATCATGGAGGGGTGGCACTGTTGGTTGATCAGCATGTGCCCACCTTGTCTTTGCAACTTGGCATACTCTTGGAGGGCGTAGCCATCTGTGTTTACTGTTTGTTCTCTCTACCTGTCTCTTGAAGAGACTTATGATCAATCAGACTTTGATGCGATCTCCATTTTTAATTCTGGTGAACTTTAATGGACCTCATCCCCTATGAGGAAGTGCTGATATTGATGAGAGGGGTTGCTCCTCGGATGTGGTGGAATCCTGCCTGCCAGATGGCACGGAAGGCCCAAAAACCGACCTGGTATACTCTGTAGGTATCCCACACTCTTAAACCACATCGCTTTTCAGCAGGCTCGTGCATGTGATAGGCGATTAAATTGTCAATGTCAGAAGGATTCTTTGATTAAGTTCATAGCCATCATCTCCTCTACCACCAGTTCCAAAGTCATATAGGACAAGATTCGAAAGGTCAGTGGGCAGTATAATTTTGTTTTTCTCTTGATCTTGCTCTCTGATACTCCAGGTGAAAGCTTTTGCCAGGTATCTAGCACTTTTGCTTCATCCTCCACCTTCTTAGTCATCGAGACTCGGGCAGAGTGATCACTTCTTTCCTTTCGAGCTGATTGTCTTTATGACTATAATCGCCCCTTTACACTAGTAGAACTCAAACTGGCCTTTCATCGGTCTTGCAGTACATTGGTCGGACCTGATAATGTACACTATGAAATTCTGCGCCATCTATCGCCTGCTTCTCTTGCTATTCTTCTCATTGGTTTTAACGGAATCTGTCAGGAGAATGTTTTTCCTGATTGTCCTACCTTTCTCTAAGCCTTTTAAGAAAGATTTCTTAAAACTACCGTCCAATTCCTTTGATTAATTGTCACTGTAAGACCTTAGAAAGGGTGGTTAATGCTCATCTTGTTTGATTTCTTGTGGATTCCGACGACAGCGCTCTTCCATGGACCACCTGATTAGGCTTTAAACGTTAATCAGCGAAGCCTTTCTCAGATGACATCTTGTATGAATATTATTTTACATCTAGAAAGCTTGTGATACTACATTGAGTATGGCATTTTGTGAAATATTTTGTATGGGTTACGTGGTCATTTTTATTAAATTTTTAATGGACAGGTGATTCCAAGATGGCGTGGGTTTGACACTTTTTTCTACAGGAACTTGGAGTCCCTCAGGGCTGTGTTTTGAGAGTCAAACTTTTCAGTATAAAGAGTAATGCTATCGCTGAACAACTCTCTTTTATTGTTGCAAACAGGCTCTATGTCGATAACTTTCACATCTCATGTCAGTCATAGAACATGAGGTATATTGAGAGGCACTTAGAAACTGCCATCAATTGTTCACTGAAGTGGACTACAGCAAACGGTTTTAACTTCTCTCTTCAAAACCATTTGCATGCTCTTTTGTTGCCAACGAGGTATTCACCCTGTTCCTGAACTTTGTATCGGTGAAGTTGTGCTACCTGTGGTCTCTGAGACAAAGTTCTTGGAGCTTATCTTTGATTGTAAGCTGACCTTTATACCACAAGTCAAGCAGCTACGGGTCAAATGTACAAGAGCACTGAACATCGTCTGTGTTCTCTCTTTCACCACTTGGGCAACAGATCGACGTTCAATGCTAAAGATATATCATGCTCTTATTCAATCGCAACTCGGCTATGCATAACTGGTCTATGGCTGGCTCTGCAAGGACCTCGGTCTTAAAGGTGCTGGACCCCAATTATCATCAACGACTTCGGCTGTGCACCGGGGCTTTCCGCAGTTCAGAGCTTATACTCAGACAGAATATCATGAATCTTCTTTACATCTCTGCCGTTAGCAACTGTCTTTATTTTATGCTTCGAAACTTTGTTTCTTACCAAAGCATCCCACCTGGAATTGTTTTCCTTCCTCGGTAAGCCATGCTTTTTCAGAACCAACGATCTGCCATTGCTCCTTTTGGGCTTCTTATCCAGGCACAGTTGGATGAATTAGGTCTGTCCTTGGATAACATTGCTGTATCTACTGGTCAGCCCATCCCACCATGGCTATTTACAATCCCCAAATGTAACCTTTCTTTAAGTCTTTTGAGAGGAGTATATACTCCTGATTGGAAATACTGTAAGTTATTTGCTGAACATCTTTCGAACCATCCTTCCATTCCCATTTATACAGATGGCTCAAAATCAGGTGACTGTGTGGGCTCTACCATGGTTTGTTGTGGTTCGTTGGTTGTGCGCAGAATTTTCTCTACAGCATCTGTGTTTACGACTGAATTGTACGCCACTTTTCTTGCCCTCGATTACATCGAAGCTAAGCAGTACTCAAACTGCACTATTTATAATGACTCGCTTACTTTTCTACTGGCTCTGGAATTGTTTCACGTTAGGTCACATCCTGTTCTCGCTGATATTCAAAATTGACTGGCCTATTTCTTTTTAATATCGACTTCTATCCAGTTTTTCTGGACTCTAGGTTTCGTTAGTATTCGCGGGAACGAGCTCGCCGGCACCGCAGCTAAATCTGTCTGCTCTTGCACTATCACTGCTGTGCCTGTTTCATACATGGACTATATGGTCCTGTATTCAGGACTCGGATCCGTACCAGCTGGCAGTCGACTTGGAGTGAGCAACGTGAAAATAAGCTTTTACAACTGAAACCCTCTGTTGAACTTTGGATTCTTGCTTCTGTAAGGACCGAAAAGAGGAAGTTGTGTTAACTACACTACACGTTGGTCACAGCGTTTTAAGAATTAACGTACAACAAGTTCAAGTTGAAAATAGAAAATGACTGAAACGTCAAATTGCTCAAAACCAGAACTGGAGGCCTGGCATGGCCGAGCGCATTAAGGCGTGCACTCGTAATCCGAGGGTCGCGGGTTCGCGCCCGCGTCGCGCTAAACATGCTCGCCCTTTCAGCTGTGGGGGTGTATAATGTGACAGCCAATCCCACTATTCGTTGGTAAAAGAGTAGCCCAAGAGTTAGCGGTGGGTGGTGATGACTAGCTGCCTTCCCTCTAGTCTTACACTGCTAAATTAGGGACGGCTAGCACAGATAGCCCTCGAGTAGCTTTGTGCGAAATTCCAAAACAAACCGGAACTGGAAAGACCAACTTCAGGTGACTAACACTGCTGTTTGAACTTAACCGTTAGTCATCCTGGCATGCTATGATGATACCCATTATACTACAAAAAATTCTTTGAAACTTGTATTACTGTAGTTTTTCTGTTACAAAACTTTGTTTTGTTTTACCTTGATTCCTTTTTTTCCAAATTTTAATAATTTTACTTTAATTTTAAATTTTTACTAGATGTTTGGTGCAAATAACCTAGTTGCTTTGCGCCATAAAATGCCAAATCAACCAACTTCTTTCAGTATTTGAGATGAGTATTAGATGGTACAGAAACAGGTGCTTCACACTTTTAGAATTATGTAATCAAGATTAAAAATGAATACCGTTTAATACTTTGTCTCAAATCTTTATTGATACTTCACTATACAAATAACTTAATTACTGGAAACAAGGATTGAACACAAAAAAATATTAACATTTGAAACGATAATTTAAGCGTAATTGTGTTTTATGTGTTGGTATATTCTATCTTCAAAATATAAATATGCGAATGCGCAAAATAGTTGGTGTACATAATGAATATATGTTTTAAACGCAAATAATTCCTAATACTTCGGCCCGGTATGGCCAGGTGAGTTAAGGCATGTGACTCGTAATCTGGGGGTCGCGTGTTCGAATCCCAATCGCACCAGATATACTCGCCTTTTCAGCCGTGGGTGCGTTATAATGCTACGGTCAATCCCACTATTCGTGAGAGAAGCCCAAGAGTTAGCGGTGGATAATGATGACTAACTGTCTTCCCTCTGCCCCCCAGTGGCTCAGCGGTATGTCTGCGGACTTACACGCTAAAATCCGGGTTTTGATACCCGTGGTGGGCAGAGCACGGATAGCCCATTGCGTAGCTTTGTGCTTAATTCAAAACAACAAGTCTTCCCTCTAGTCTTACACTGCTAAATTAGGGATGTTTAGCGCAGATAACCCTCGAGTAGCTTTCCACGAAATTTAAAAACAAACAAACGATCATTATATTTTTTTTCAACTGGTAGTAAGTCAAAAGAAAGGGAACAAAACTTAACCACTGCTGTTAATTTTACAGTTTTTTTTAAAACTGAATGTGATATGGAATTGCCATTAGTTATACCGTATGAAATAAGGTCACATCTTTTAAACTTCAGTTCGGGCTATACATCTATTCTCATCTTCTCCATCTGTAACCAAATCCTTTTAATCTGTGTGTATGAAAAAAACGAGTTATCCCAGTAATACATGCCCTTAACAACAGTGTTACATTTTCTACGCTGTATATTAAACCACTACATCATGACCAGTTTGATAAAAACAGAAATGAATCTAATAACCGTTTTTTCTAAAATTTTATTTTTCTGGTATGTGTTCACATAAAATTTCAGTGTAAAGTACACATTACGTTCTGTTTTATTTAAAACACACAAAATAAAACATGCCTTTTTCTACAAAATTTGTCCGCCGCTATTACAGCGGTAAATCCTCGGATTTACAACGCTTTAATCAGGGGTTCGACTCCCCTCAGTGGACACAGCAGATAGCCGGATGTGGCTTTGCTATAAGAAACACACTTCACAAAATTTTCCGACTGTTTACCCTCTTCTACCTCTCGATCAATCCATGCGCTCATGTTTCTCTCATATCGTCTTTATCTGTTCTCTCCATGTTTCTCTTGGCATATTTCAATCTATTATTAGAAGCAGTCTTTCAAGAGCCCTAAAGTTTACTGTAGATTATGAAAATCAAATAGTGTAATTGAGCGCACTATACAATATTTCTAGTGTTGGACAATAAGTTACGCTGTACGTGACGTGAACTGTGTCTCATCAATATATTTATAAACTTACAAAACGAGAGTCTATAGTAACTTTTATAAAAAGATAAATTGATGCACGTGTTGAAATTGCCTGAAAATACGTAGGTTGTATTTCTATATATGTATATGAAATAATAAAAAATTGGAGTATGTTTTAGTGCATGTATACTTTAAAAACTTGTGTGGAAAAACAACAAAAACTTGTATTTATACATCTAAAAATAACTTGTATCTGTATATCTACAGCTGTCTTCTAAGTTTTTTTTTAAAGTTTGTATCATAGTTTACTGATATAAAACCAAAATATATTTGTGTATTAAAAACTATCTACTGTGCACGTCACCTCGAACTTCACAACATCCTGGTGAATAGCATCTGTTAACTTTGTCCTGTATTTGAGTGATACATATCAGTTTCCTTGTAGTATAAAATTGTTGTCTTGGGTAAATTGTAACAGCAGATGTAGTAGTTCGTTTGCTTTTATAAAGCTCAATGATTTGGTCCAACCCTGTAAACAATTTACCAACAATGAATTTTTCGTTAACAAATGTTATCGCCTTCGATTTTAGAACTTTTGTAATAATATATTTGTTCTGTATGAATTATGTGTAAGATGCTTTGTTCTGTAGTTGTCGGTTTATTAGCATGGCCTTTCTCATCTTTTGTCACTGTGTCAAGTTTGCAGATTGATCAAGGAATGGATACACGCCCATATTGACATTTATTTATATAGATGTATGTGTCTTCGTGTCAAAACCTTGTACACTGTGTGTGTCTAGAGTACGTATATTTTATCTCAGGAACATGCACACTATGTGCATGTTGAGGGATGTACATTATGTATGAGTGTGTGTGTGTGTCGAGTCTATGTACACTGAGAGAGAGAGAGAGAGAGAGAAAACAGTTCTTTTCCTGTTAAAACATTACATATTTTAAAAGTCAAGTGGTATAACGATTCGCCACCTAGCGTTTGGAACTTCGTTAGAGTGTAAATACTCGTACACTTCATATCAAGTAGTTTCTTTTTTTTCATATAATAAAGGAGGTTGAAAACAATAGATACCAGAGACAGATATCAATAGAAACTTGTAGATCTTCTCAACGAAACGAATACATTTAGTATGATTTGAGACAAAATTAAAAACGTTATCGTCTGTATCTTCACAAACTGTTCCACTTTGGGGCCAATAGAGATAAAAAATATTAATGTAAATTTTGACGTACAAGAAAATTCCCACCTAAGGTTGTTCGACAAGGTTTCGAAAATTTGACTAATTTTCTTGTTCAAAGTCAAGAATGGTGCCTTTGAATATACTTCCTGCATCGATAAAGCTAGTTAAGACTGTTTACTACCGGAATAAATGCATATTTTACAGTAGTTAAAACAGTGTATCACCAGAATAAATAAATATTTTACACTAATTAAAACAGTGTACAACCAGAATAAATAAATATTTTACACTAGTTAAAACAGTGTACAACCAGAATAAATAAATATTTTACACTAGTTAAGACCGTGTATTCTGTGCATCAATAACCATCTAATCTTCTGAGATATTATCCCTGGTGTGAATTTTAGTCCGCATCTCGCTGTCGTCTTGGGTTTAAAAAACTTAGCCTAAGAACAGGATTAATATTTAGGTGTTCACAGAATATATGTACTAACCAGTCTTATGCATGTTTAAGAAGGTTGTCTTCCATTTAGATTTGAGAGGAAAAGATGGTGATAAGTATGACAAGTATTTTTGGTCCAATCCCGAAATGTTTCTCAAAGACACTTTATACAAATGCCGATTCAGGTTTTAGTTGTAGTATATGCTTGTTTCTACTGGTGTCACGATGATTTCGGTTGTAGTTGTAGTATATGCTTGTTTCTACTGGTATCACGATGATTTCGGTTTTAGTTGTAGTATATGCTTGTTTCTACTGGTGTTACGATGATTTCGGTTTTAGTTATATGCTTGTTTCTACTGGTGTCACGGTGATTTCGGTTTTAGTTATATGCTTGTTTCTACTAGTGTTACAATGATTTTTGTTCTAGTATATGTTTGTTTCTTCTGGTGTCACTTACGATGGTTTTGGTTTTAGTTATAGTATATGCTTGTTTCTACTGGTGTCACTTACGATGGTTTTGGTTTTAGTTGTAGTATATGCTTGTTTCTACTGGTGTCACTGACAATGATTTCGGTTTTAGTTGTAGTATGTGCTTGTTTCTACTGGTGTCACTTACAATGATTTTTATTGTAGTATACGGTTGTTTCTATTGGTGCCACGATGATTTCGGTTTTATTTGTATATGCTTGTTACTACTGGCGTCATTTACAATGATATTGTGTATGTTATTCTTTACTGTTTTTTTTTTCAAACTTACCCACATGTTCCGACTAACTGGCTCACCAAAACTAGTATTTTGCCTTTTAGACGTTTACAGGTATTCATAGCCTTTTAACAAGCTGGTTTGCTAAAGGTACTATTTCACTTTGTTGACGTAAGTAGAAACCTAGAGTACAGTTATTTTAACTAGCTGATTCCCCAAAGATATCATTTCTCTTTGTAAACGTAGGTAGAAACCGTTTTCTCTTTTTTCTTTTGTAAGTACGACAACCTATGTTCATTGCCTCAGAAATTCTGTTACAGAAGAACGTTTTGTTTTGTTAGGATATTTTAGTGTAAAGGAACACTACACAAGTTGAAGGGTGTTAAGGGAGTAGAATAAGGCACACATTCTGGTGACAATACATTGCCAATCTAGAACTACTCTGTGTGTGTGTGTGTGTTATTTTTATACATTGTCAGTCTAAAACTACTCTGTGTTTGTGGGTTTTATGCATTGCCAGTCTAGAACTACTCTCTGTGTGTGTTAGTTTTATGCATTGCCAGTCTAGAACTACTCGTTTGTGTGTTAGTTTTATGCATTGCCAGTCTAGAACTACTCGTTTGTGTGTGTTAGTTTTATGCATTGCCAGTCTAGAACTACTCGTTTGTGTGTGTATTATTTTTATACGTTGCCAGCCTAGAACTACTCTGTGTGTGTGTTATTTTTGTACATTGCCAGTCTGGAACTACTCTGTGTGTGTGTGTGTGTGTTATTTTTGTAAATTGCCAGTGTAGAACTACTCTGTGTGTGGTGTGTGTGTGTGTTAGTCTAGAACTACTTGTTTGTGTTAGTTTTAGTTGTATTGAAGAACCATTAAACTGTCATTATGGAAATGTTATGAGGCGTAATTACTTTTAACAGAAAAGTTTACATACTTGTAGCATATTACAACATCTGAGCATTTTTCTATCAGTTTTCAATGTGAAGCAGTTTGATATTAAGAGTGGTTGTTTAATTATTTTAAAATTTGTAACAAGTAAAGATAACTGAACAAATTTTCTACAAGATTTGGAGAGAGAGAGAGTACTCGTGCTATTGGTGTTTCTGACATCCAACTTATCTATTCAGATAAACTCAAAAATGAAGGTTCCTTGCTATTGTTATCAGAGAAGTGCAAAATAACTTTCCTTATAAAGTTATATGTTAAAAGGAAGCACAGTCTGATAATGTGATCAGATTTCGTGTACTCTATTTGGTTATTTAGGTGTTTTTAAATAAATATTTTGATATCACAATTCAGTTGAATGCTAAACAGAAAATTAATACTGACACAGTCAAACGAAATAACATCAATGAACAAAAACTGTGTTAAAAACGCAAAATCCAAACCTATGAAAAATGGCATTCACGTGAACAAGAAGAAGCCCAAACATAAAAATGAATTAAATACTTTAATTTTGTCTTCTTTTGTTTGGGCTTGTATGTTTGTATGTATATATATACATACGTTACGCGCGTGTGTGTGTTGTGAAAAATGTTTCAATGCAAACTTAAAAAGATTTTCCACCTTGTCTTACATATTTATAAACTATTTACGAATATTCTACTCCCAACTCCAATAATCTGCCATTTCACTCACCAAATCAAAGCTTCAGTGCCACCTTCAAGTACTTTAATTGGTGATCCCCGGGAAAGGTTTTGAAGATAAAAGTCGAATCTTGTTGTATTTTTCTTTATCAGCTACAGCCTAGCAGCTCATAGAACAGTTCTGATCTCTTTTCTTCCTTTCTTCTGGTACAAACTTTTGGATTATAGATCCGTCATCCCTTTCGATTGATGTATTTGACCATTCCCAAGATCCTACAGATTAGTTTAATCCAGGATGAAATTATTTTAATTTAAGGGTAAGGCGAGTAACAAAACTGAATCAGGTGTAAGTGGGTCCCACGGTTAGTATTGCCGGCAAAAAAAAAACAACTTATAAGAAAGGAAAAAAAGTTTCATAGACTACTTTACTCTAATCCTGTTAAAAGGAATTTGAAGTACCGCGGCTTATGATGACTCCCTCTTGTTACTTTTTTAGTCATCTTTTACTTAGAATTTCTGAATATTAAGTGGACTATTGACAGCAAAAAGAAATCGACAGTTGAACAATTGAATTATCACAAAAATATGTGATTTCGTTGTTTTCACAACGATTATAATTCTATAAAATAGTTTATGTTGTATAATTTGTATTTCATTGCTAAAGCATTTTATTCTTTACCTTTGTTGTTGTCCCTTGTAGCTAAGCGGTTAGCTTGATGGCTTATACTCAGTGGCGGATTTAAGGTTTTGTGGGTCCTACATCCTCTATAATTTTATGTAGAATAAAATTATCGATGGGTCCACATTAAGACCCTCTAACCCTAACTTAAATACTCCGCTACTTAAACCTATGGTGACCACAGCAAGAATAGTCCTTTAAACAGCTTTGCCTTTAAGCATATACAAATCGTTACTTGCCTCTTAGAGTCTCAGCAGCTCGTTTGATGGCTTGTAATACAAAAATCGGGTTTTGATACTCGAGACGAGCGCAGCGTAAATACTCATTGTGCTTAAGCAGAAAGAAATCAGTTTATGTTATTTCACAGTGGTTTTAACATTACGTTTGATGGCTACCTTATAATACTAAAAGTCGGGTTTTGATACCAACGATGGGGACAACAAAGATAGACCATTGTGGGATGCAAGTATATCATGTCATCTACCATCTATAGTGATTGTTTGTTTAATTATTGTTTAGTTTCCTCACTCACTTAGGGGCAAAATGTGGTCCAAAGTGTCAAATATTATTTTACTTTAGCTCACCTCAGACATGTTTTCTTCTCTTCATTTTTCGCTCTTGAGGATATTTCAGTGCGTTTTGAGTCTGAATTAAAACTACTTAAAACTGGAACATCTTTTGGAGGCCAAAGTGTAAAGTTAACTTCGCTTGATAGCTGACTAACGCTGTCAGGGAAGAGAGATCACAAGGTGACGCTATCGGCTATACAAAGAAATCAAATAGATGTTTGAAAATACAGACATTTTCTTTGTTCAGTTTCGCTCCCAGTTTTGTTGAAAGAAAATCGTTTCGAAGTCAGTTTAACGCATTTGTTTCTCGGGATTTTTGTGTTTGTAGTGGATAAATATTTCGTTAATTTTACTTACAGTCCAGGTTCTCATATTTTCACACTAACTATGAAAAAAATCAATCAAATGTTTTCACTCGGAAAACATGCTTAAAAACTTCGGACGAACCTGCTGTTATTCACGAATATTTCAAACTTAAAAGCTTGTCATATAGCACAGGCCCCAGAAGTTTTATTCTCATAAAATTTTTACGTGATACGCCGAGTCCGAAAATGATATTCATTTTTTCCAGTTCCCCGCTGGGACATCGGTTAGTCAAGGGATTCACGACCTATATTTAACTGAAAGAATGATTTCTAATCCACAGATTTATGGAAATAACTTCGGCCAATTTTGCTATTTAATTGAGGTTATTTCCACTTTCCCACCAGTTCACACAGTATTATTTTTTCTATTTGTTTGTTTTTGGAAATTCGCACAAAGCTACTCGAGGGCTATCTGTGCTAGCCGTCCCTAATTTTGCAGTGTAAGACTAGAGGGAAGGCAACTAGTCATCACCATTCACCGCCAACTCTTGGACTACTATTTTACCAACGAATAGTGGGATTGACCGTCACATTATACACCCCCACGGCTGGGAGGGCGAGCATGTATAACGCGATTCGGGCGCGAACCCGCGACCCTCGGATTACGAGTGCACGCCCTAACGCGCTCGGCCATGCCAGGCTCTTTTTTCTAAGAGACAAGTGTCCGTTGGTTTGAAAAAGAGCACTACAGGGTTTTCATGAAAATTTACAGTAAAATATTTCTTGTGGTCGATATTTTTTTGGAAACAATTCTTTAATTAATTGTGTAATTGCTTCGCGTTTACGTTTCGATCATAATTAGACATTACCTGTTTTCATTTTGAATAAACAAATGTTTGTTAACCTTGGAATACTTCTAAAGAAAACTGTGAGTCAGTACCAAAATAATATTTTCCTTGATATTTTTTGATATCTTGGTTCAAGTGCTTTAGAATCCAAGCCTAAAAAAATGAATTGTTTTTAATGTTGCAGTCACGTGCTATTGGACTGTTTTGTTCTTGATCAGTTAGATATAATCTCGGGTCTTGAAAGGTTTTTTCGATTTATTCTCCGTGGCACGAGATTGAGTGCGTACTGAGTTTGTTACATGATACTCAGCGCTACGAGATAAGGAGGGTGCGTGGAGTTGATTATGGAGTGACTGTTTTAGGTAGCGAACACAAAATATAGAATTTGTCACAGTTAAAGTTGATGGTTCCCTTTCCAAGATAGCCACTGTCAGGAAAGAAAGCCTGTTTCTCCTTAGTGTGTAGCATTGTTGTTGTTTTTTATGACGTTCACATTTCGTCACTCTCTCTTAAATCTTGGGTAAATAAGATCTTGAAAAAATAGTACTGTGTTAGTCTGAATCTGTAAAAACTTGTACTGTGTTAGTCTGAATCTGTAAAAGTGGTACTGTGTTGGTTTGAATGTATACAAACGTGTACTGTGTTAGTCTAAATATGTAAGAAACTAGTACCATGTTACTCTGAATGTATACAAACGTGTACTGTGTTAGTCTAAATACGTAAGAAACTAGTACCATGTTACTCTGAATGTATACAAAAGTGTACTGTGTTGGTCTAAATATGTAAGAAACTAGTACCGTGTTACTCTGAATGTATACAAACATGTACTGTGTTAGTCTGAATATGTAAGAAACTAGTACCGTGTTACTCTGAATGTATACAAACGTGTTTTGTGTTAGTGTGAATGTTTGAAAACTAATACTGGGTTAATATGATTATATAGACATTCAGCCTTCCTTTTAATAGGTTTTTGTTGTTGTTACATATTACTGGAGAAACATATATTATTAAAATTGTGTTTGGTGTAATTAGATTATTAGTTTCTGCGTTCTTTATTTATAAGGCTGCAAGTTATTCATCTTGATAATTCGGTAGCATCTTGAAGATGTTGTGAATCATGGTGTTTGTCCGATCTATCCCATGTTTTCTGTTTATGTTTGAAAAGTAGCAGACATGAATAATGTTGATGCCAAATTTTATTTCGCAAGATGGATATTTTACACTTAATTGTTGAGAATTAATTACAGTACCAATCACATTTCAAAATGTAACGCAACATAAATAATAACAATGTAGATTTACTGTATATTTTTGTTGGGGGCTTTTAGCGTGTTTAAAATACTCAACAATTGCTTTTCATAGCGGTCAGTATAAGCAGCTTAAGGCCTGGCGTGGCCGAGCGTGTTAAGGCGTTCGACTCTTGATCCGTGAGTCGCGGGTTCGAATCTCGGTCACACCAAACATACTCATCCTTTCAACCGTGGGGGCGTTATAATGTGATGGTTAATCCCACTATTCGTTGGTAAAAGAGTAGCCCAAGAGTTGGCGGTGGGTGGTGATGACTAGCTGCTTTCCCTCTAGTCTTACATTGCTAAATTAGGGACGGCTGGCGCAGATAGCCCTCTAGTAGCTTTGCGCGAAATTCAAAACAAAGAAACAAAACAAATAAGTAGTTCACAGCTTTGTCTCTGAGTGAAACCAAGAGTGTAACACAACTAACCTTTTTTTAAAGTCTATGAAATAATTTAAATTTATAGATTATCGTCACTATATAATAATATAGATTATTGATAGATTATCAAAAACTTTTATCGTCACTGGGGACGGATATTTTTGCTTATAGCAAATTTTCTGTATTTAGAATAACCTCGTGTAAATATTTCAGTGTATTACACTGCATGTCTTTTTCTGTTCGTTATGTCAATAATACATAAATCAGACGTTTTTTTATGACTACACGGGTTATTCTGAAACCATAACTAACTGGATGTGATTAGTGTTTAGCACGCGGAATGTTTAATCCATGGTTTGTGCCCCAATGCTGAAAAATAACGAGCCCCATAATTTGGTTAGGGGCACTTGGAAAAAGTAACAACCACATCCCACTATTCGATTAGAGTATTCTATGAGTTGACAGTGGTTGTTATTAACTACCTGCTCTCCCTCTAGTTTGTCAGCTGAAGATTAGGGACGGCTCTTCGTGATGACAAGAAATCCATCTGAAGTAAAAATGTATCTCAGGATGACTGAAGTAGGTATTAACACACAAAGCAGAGAACAAGAACTCAGCGTATTAAGAAACCAAATAAATACAGTCACAAAACTATGCCCACCCAATAGGTCTTGCACTGCTAAATTAGGGACGGCTAGCGCATATAACCTTTGAGTAGCTTTGCGCGAAATTCAAGACAAACCTTATGATACAGTCTGTAAGCCAACTGTTAACTATATGCAGTAAGTGACTACATTTATCATATTCAATGCTAGAGTTTAACACAACTATCTATCCAATCTCTTTCTTGACATGGGAACGTTTCAAGAGTGATTATCCTTAACTGCTGTGCGAATTAATATTTCCATCAACCATTATTAGATTTGGCTTTGAATTTGTCATAGCGTTTGTTTCATGTTAATCTGCTGTGAACTCTTAATTGTACTATATATATATATATATATAATGTATGTATCCTGAACCACAATAATCACAAGGTATTAGTATAAAACCCTAATAGAACGTTTGGGTAAAAAAGCACCTTCGACAGTAAAATTCAGTTTAAACAACACTTTAAAAATGGTACTATTGATTTCTAAGGCTGCACACATATATAAATGTTCATATAAGTGTACGCGTGTTACTTACAATTAAAATAAAATCTATTAAAATGCCCTGTTTGTAATTATTATCTTGCCAATCTACAACAAAAACAACTTGGTACATTGTACCCAAACCTTTCACTAAATAAGGTACCGCGAAGATCTTAAGGGTATTTAAAAGTTGATTTGTTTCATCTGTATTTTACATAAGCTAAAAAAACAAAAAAATCATAATTATAGTGTAAACAATGTTATCATTATCCTTTTAAATTAGTATTCTTACAAGTATGTGGTATTCTTTTAAAAAGCTTTAGTACACGGTGAAACGGGAATTACGAGCAATAACAGATGGACGTAAATAATGCTTTGTACACGATATTATCCATGTTTCCAAGGGATCAACTCCTGTATTATGTATCGTACATGTGAAAGAGTAAAAAAAATCATTATACATAATATTGAATTTTATTATACACGCTCATAGAATAATTATTTAAAAAAACAAAGGTTTATTTAAAGTGATGTTTTTGATGTATATGTTTCATTTGAAAAGGCTACTTTTCTACTGGTAAAATTGTATACGCGCTTAGTGGGAGTTGTATCTTAATTTTGGCTGACATTTATCCACTTATGTGCAATAGATATATAGAATTTAGTTGCTTAGAGACTATAAATTCTCAAACAATTTTCTTGACGTTCTTAGTTTACAAATGAGAAATATCTTTAAAATTTAAAGTAGTATTTTATTGCAATTGCGTATTGTAAACAAACACAGAGATACTGTTTATTTTTGCCCAAAGCTACTCGAGCGCTAACTGCTCCAGCCATCCACAATTTTGAAGCGGTAGATTAGAGGGAAAGCATCTAATCAATACCACAAGCCGCCTACTCTTTACCAACAAATAACAGGGTTGACTTTGAAACTGACCTCGGCGTATTCGGCGACAGGTTTTGATTGACCTATAGATTGGTCATAGAATTTCCTAACGCTCAGGAGTACAGAGATACAGGTAGATTGACGCCATTTTAAATTGGCTATTTTCCCATGTATTCTTGGTGGGTAATTTGTATTAAGGTTAAGAGTTTCTGAGGCCATGCTTTGCATATAAGAGTAACTGTCGAATCCAATTATTCGATGATACAAAGAGCAACGTGATAAGTGCTGTTGACTGGCTAGCTGTCTGTCCACTAGTGTGACGGTTGTACACATATGACCCTTGTTTAGCTTTACACGAACACCCAACAACAAGATAAACGTTGGTAAAACAGCTACCTTACTGTTTTCGTAACGTAAACTAAATTTTTGTTTTAAAAAATATTTTGCTCATATTTATGCTTGCATGAATAACCTAAGCTTTTTTTTGTTTTGTTTTGTTTTTTCTTGGTTGAATCTCGTATTAACAACACTGCCTATTAGTTTAATCTTGGTTTACCTTTATTTGGTCAAGACACGAGTTTTTTTTATGATTCTTGGCCGTTTGTTCCGTCGGTTAGTGCAAATCGACTGTGAATATACCGACTTGAACGACAGATATTTATCTAGGTCTACTGTCAGTTGCGTTGTAAATTGATGGTTTTTTTTTCACCTTCTTCATATACAAATACATAGTTTTTTTATTAGTCGTCTAATCGACATCATTAACTTTTCAGTTGAGGAAATTTCCTTCGGTAGAAACAAGTTATCATCGATTAATAGTGATCTCCGTGGCAAATTTAGGAGTTACCGTGAAAGACAAACGTGACTGAGTTATGGCAGACGTTCATCGAAAAGCTAAATTTATGTCATTCATTTCTGCTGTTAGAGTCCCCCCCATCCTTCTCTCCCACGTTTCTTATAGTGTTTTTTTTTTTTACTTAATGAGTTCTGAAAAGGGTAATTTTATCTCTGAAATGTTAGTCTTTACATCTGCCGACTTGAAAGAGAATTTGTTTTAGACATTAAGCTTTCTTGAAACACTATTCTATAAATAATGAGTTCGTGTGTTTCCGCCCCTCCAATTAATGTGGGTTGTATTTGTATTGTACGGCTGCTAGGGGCTGCTGTTTTATAACTCGAACAAAAAACAATAATATATTCGTTATAATATCGTTATTGCTAAAATATTGAAAAAAAATTCTGGATTTAATGAAATCAATGTGGAATGCAAAATTACAATATAAACGTCTGGTTATGTATTCAGTGTCTAAAACCAGTTCTACATTTTTGTAGTATAACGTAAAAAGTACGAACTTAACCTCACATGCAATTTATTAGTCCTTTATACGAGGACAGGCGTGACCTTGTGTTCTTGTGTCGGGCAGCAAGTATAAGATTTTGAGAAATGGGGTAGTGTTTTGAATACTGGCCTCAGGGCACTCAGTGAGGCAAAACGAGTCACGGGAGGACGTGATTTGAGTGAAGATAGACGTGTCTCAGAATGGCTGGTATGGATATTTATTCTTTTATTGACAAGGAGAGAACAACGTTTAGACCTCCTAGGTCATCTTCAGGTTAAGAAAAAGAGAGTTTGAATGTGACCGCTGACGGATACGTGTCTTAGGGACGAGAGTATAAACGGGTACGGGATTCTAGGGTACGTTGCAGAAGGATGTTAGGCTGTTACTTAGTTTCGGTATAAAGGTGTTCCTTTATATTGGTTTAATTTTCGTTCTAGTTGCTGTGTAAGTAGAGCTTCTTTGATTTTGAGTTTGTTTATATATTTGTTTCCCTACTTAATATCTGGGAGTTTTCTATGGTTATGTTGTATTTATTTGATTTGTAGTGTTCAAAAATATGTGAAGGTGTTTTTTGTGTTCTTTGAATCTAGTTTCCATTTTTTTTGCTATTTTCTCCAGTATAGAAGTCATGGCAGTTGTTGCAATGTCTTTTATAAATTATGTTGATGTTGTGTTTGTCAGTGTAGTTTTTACATTGTATGAACTTTAATTTCGTACCTGGTTTTTAAATAAATTTAGTGTTTACTGGAATGTTGTGTTTTAAGTTTTTTTCCAAATGTTGGCTAATTTTTGGCTGATGTCGGGAACATATGGTACGTAGCAGTATAAGGTATTATAATTTGTTGTATCTTGGGGTTTATTGTTGGTTCAGGTGTGTATGTGTGTGTATAATTTTTTCCACGTTTTTTTGAAGAAATTTGTTGATGTTGATGAAATGTTTATTTTATTGATTTCATCGTTAGTTTTACCGGGTGAACATAGATTTATGGCTGTGTTTATTTGGTTTCTTAATATTTTGAGTTTTTTTGTTTCATGTGCTGATTCCCAAGGAATGTATAATCCAGTATGGGTGATTTTTCTGTGGATTTCTATTTTGAATTGTGTAACAGTTCTAGTGATTTCGAGATTAAGAAATGCTATTAGACCAACAACAAACCCCAAGATATAACAAACTACAAAACCTTACACTGCTTGTATGCCTTATGTTTCCGACATCAGCGAAAAAAAAAATTATAACAAAACACAACATTCCAGTTAACACCAAAATTATTCAGAAACCAGGTAAAAAATTAAATTTCATACTGTGTAAAAACTACATTGACAAACACAACACCAAAATAATTTATAAAATATAATGTAACAACTGCCAAGACTTCTGTGTTGGAGAAACAAACAGAAAATGGAAAATAGATTCAAAGAACACAAAAAAAAACCTTCACATGTTTCTGAACACTTCAACTCAAATAAACATAACCACAGAAAATATCCAGATATTAAGTAGGGAAACAAATATAAACAAACGCAAAATTAAAAGCCCTGGTTATACAGCAACTAAAACCAAAATTAAACTAATATAAAGAAACACCTTAATACCTATTCTAATTAACACCCCAACATCCACCTGCAACGCCTCCACAATCTCGTACCCGTTTATACTCTCGTCCCTAAGACGTGTCTGTCAACGGTCACATTCAAACTCTCTTTTTTTAAGGTAAAGGTGATCTAGGAAGGTCGAAACTTTGTTCTCTCCTTTTTGATAAAAGTGTCAATACCCATACCAGCCGTTCTGAGATACACTTTTATTTGAAGTGGATTTCTCGTCATCAAGAAACTAGACCTGTTTCCTCCGAATACTTACTCTCTGCACTTCCAGCCGTGGCCGTGCAAAAGGAATGAAAATTAATCCCGTTATTTGTTTCAAAACTTGTGGCGGCGGGTGCTGCTGGCTAACTTCCTCTTTATTTTCTGTTAATAAATCAAATCTTGGAGCGGCTATGCCTGAACTCTTTGATTTTTTGACTTAACTGTTTTAGCTCACGCGCAACATAAACTAACAAGTTCTGGTATTAAACAAAAGTATTTCTGAGCATTAACATATAGAAGACAAATATACTCTTCAAAAAAAGAAACGCAAAAGGCAAAATTTGAGACATATTGTTAACAAGTTTATTCCGGGTAGTTCTGTATGACATGTGTGAAACTTTGCACATTTACTGCTGAACATCCAAAGTCTGCAAAGGCGAAGTCCACGCTCACTAGTTGGAGTTTAACGTCACTCAACGTTAATAACAAGTAATCCCCCCCCCGTGAGCATCAATAACTGCTTGGCATCTCCTGCCCATGAAAGCGATGAGATGACGAAACATATCGTGTGGAATGATTGCCCACTCAGCCTACAAAGCTGCTGCAAGCTGAGGTAGAGTCTGCGGTTAAGGTTGTCGCCGTCGCAGACGTCGGTCCAACTCGTCCCAAAGATGTTCGATGGGGTTTAAATCTGGTGATCTGGAGGGCCAGGGAAGAACGTTGATGTTGTGGTGTCTCAAGAAGACAGTGGTCATGTTTAAAAACGTCGTTGACATTCAACATGATGGGTTGCACATGGGGCCTAAGAATCTCGTCGACGGTTGCGTATGGTCTGATCGGAAATCCTACGCAGCCCTGGTATGTTTGAGGCAGTAGACGTCGCAGTGGTGGTCCTATCTTGAAGGTGACGTAAGCGGATGTAGCGATCTTGTGCGGGCATGGTCACACGAGGTCTGCCAGATCGCGGACGGTCACAAGTTGATCCATGTTGTTGGTGACGATTCAATAGCCTTGTGATGGTGCTTGGGTGGACATTCGCAGCTCTGGCAACATCTTAACTAGATTCGCCTGCTCTCAAGCGACCAATGGCGTTATTGCGTTGTGCTTCAGTCAGTCTGAGTAACTGTATTGCGTGTCGGTAGCTTAACACTGAGCTATGGAAACCGAGAACCCGTTACTTTTATAGGGATTCTGGACATGTTGCACTTGCACAACATGCTGATCTCTCAAATAAATTTATTGGACACGCATGCGTTTTGGCGAAAAATCCGATGTTTACTCCGTTTTCAAAGTGCATTACTTTTATTGTCATTTTGGTCTGACAATCAGTGCCTTAACACGTGTAACGTCAGATACTCTGAGCTTGTAACGTTATTACATATATTTCTCTTTAAAATAAAAAATATCCCTTTTGCGTATCTTGTTTTGAAGAGTATACTTTATTTTAAATTCTGTTTTGCATGCTTCTTATTTGGAATCCACAATGGATTGATTAACATGTTGAATTACATGTGCCGTCTACCAAGATTTTGAACACTATTTTTAGACTAATAAAATAATAAATATATTTTTAAATTCCTTGTGTTGAATAAATAACAACCAAACAGTAAACATGTTTATTTTCTTTGGTGCCAAATATCTGTCAATAGAAGAATGAACAAATTTGTATATCTGATTTTATATGTTTGTTAAAAACGGAATGAATACATTTATATCTACGGTGTTGAATATCTGTCAACAGAAAAATGAACATATTTGTAGCTATGGTTTTGAATATCTGTCGACAGAAGAATTAAAAAGCTTATATTTCTTATGTGTAATAACTGTTAACAGCAGATTGGGTGAATTTGTATCCCTGATTTGAAATAACTGTTAACAGAAGATTAGATGAATTTGTATCCCTGTTGTGTAATAACTGTTAACAGCAAATTAAATGGATTTTTATCCATGATGTGGAATAACTGCTAACAGCAGACTAGACAAATCTGTATCACTGATACTGTAAAACAATCTAAATAAGTAATTCTATTCTGTAAGTACCATTCAAGTTTGCCCTAAATTTTCATTTCGTTTAAATTTTATTTCTTCTTGGAGATGTGATTGCTTATTAAATAATCCACTCTGAAGAACTTACTTAAAATTAACCTGGGCACTTAGTGACCTTCTCAATGACCCTTACATACGCTCTTTACATTGTGAAACATCAAAACAGTATCCATGAACGATATTGAACTTTTAAAAATCACGTAAGTCTTGTTCTCTAGGTGTGCATGAGTAGCTACAACTCCCCCTTCTAATACACCTTCAAAAGTAGTGTTTGTGTTTATTTGGTTGGGATTGGAATAAAAATGGTGTTAAATGTATGTGGTAGCATCACTCTTTTAGAACATCACTTTGACAAAAAAATATGATTTTATATTTAGGGTATTTTTTAATTTACTGAATATAATTTGTGCAAAAAATATGTGATATATTTCCAGATAGAATTATCAGACGAAAAATGAAAAGAGGAATAAAACATTTCAAGTTGGACAGAAGTTGGCTTAACAAACGATCTGTTTCAGTAGTACGTTACGTTGAAGTTATGATTGCAGTCGATTACAAAATGGCAGAATTCCACAGAAGTAACTTGCATACCTATGTTCTAACATTGATGGCTTCGGTAAGTTTCGAACAAGACTTATCTAAGATAGAAATATCAAAAAAACGAAAGAAAAATCTTCATAATATTTAATAGCTACTCTATTGAAGCGTTAAGCTGTTTCAGCATAAATTTTATTTAATTGTTTCTTTTTGATATTTTATTACCTTTATCCAGTGATATAGGAAGGAATGGGTGCTTGGCTAGACATGCAGATTTTACAATGAGTTATTGAATGTATAAGGAGCTGTTAGAGGTATCCCAGTCTAGGGAAGTCTGGGGGAATGTATCCTATAAAATATGTATAACAATATAATTTACAGTTACTATTTAATGCAAATGTGTAAAAATGGGGGTGCTAAAGTATTAATACCGAAGTGCTACTTTAATGTTCGATTTCTGGGTTCATTCCAATACATTATACGGTACCACAATATCTTTTCAATATATATAAATAGAGAGATGAAGCTAAATTACCCCAAATCGTGTTAATGAAATAGTGTAATTTGTATTTAGAAAATGCAATATTTGTAACTCACAAATCTATTTTTCTAATTAATAATGTATAAGTATTAAAATCTGTGTTACTACTATAGTTCTATTTATCTCTCCTTGCTAGGTATCTTTGATGTACAAGGACTCGAGTATTGGTAACGCCTTAAATATCGTTGTAGTAAAACTTATTGTAATGGATGAAAAAGAGGTACTTTTAATTAAGAGTAAATTAAAAAAACAAAAAACAGCAACATTGCCTTACGAACTATTCCAGTATGTCTTATACATTACATTATGTAACAAAATTTTTACTTTTTCATGTTCCTGGGCAGAAAGTGTTATTTCCCAATTGCTCATGCCTAAAGTAAATGGAAAAGACCTATTTCTTTTTCAAACTTTTTTTTGTGTCCTGGAAGCGTATAACGAAAACATTATGGAAGACTATATTTGGGGGTGATACGTGAAAGTAATTTACATTACAGTCGCAAATCTCGAAAAACTACTCACTTGTAAAAAACATTTTTGTTTATTTTTGTATAACAATCTGTATTTACATGTATAAATCTTGATTCATAGATTTTATCCAGACCTTATGTAAATGAAAATGTGCAAATTTCTCCGTTTTTACGTAGAAAATAGGTTAATTTCTAAATTTCATTGTCCAGGACACAAAAGCAAAGTTTGAAGGGAATAATGGCCATTTTCTATACTTTTACAACATAAACAATTAAGAAATAACACATACTATCCAGAAACAAAATTTGTGTCACATAGTGTTATTTAATTTAAGAATAACTTTGTTTTGTTTGAAAAATTATTTTTCTTAAACCTAATAATAATTTTAACAACACTATGAAAAATGAATGTGTACTTGTAATGAGATAAGTTTGGTGCGTCAAGAACAAAAAAATAATTGTGTTAATAGTTAATAGTTAACATTATTTTTACACTATGAGTAAGGGAGAACGTAAAGCATTACAACTACAAGTGTGGTTAACCATACAAATTTGATACGTTAGGGTTCGGATCCCCGTAGCACCAAACATGCTCGCCCTTTCAGCCGGGGGGCATTATAATGTTTCGATCAATCCCACTTTTCGTTGGTAAAAGAGTAGCCCAAGAGTTGGCGGTGGGTGGTAATGACTAGCTACCTTCCGTCTGGTCTTATACTGCTAAATTAGGGACGACTATCGCAGATAGCCCTCGAGTAGCTTTGGGTGAAATTCAAAACAAACAAATAAACAATTGATTTCTTATTAATGTAACCTTCCTCCAAGTGACTAAACTACAAGTACGTAATACTTTGTTCTGTGTTAATTCGATGAGCGGTTACAGCGCTCTTAAACTGGCACATTTCTTCTGTAAAATCGATTAGTAAATAAATCTCCAAACCTAAAACAATTAAAAATATAACCCATTTATATCACCTCTTTTTGTAGCTTGATCACTGCGAAGTTTGACACTTTTTTATTCTAGAGGACACTTCTTTTCCCAAAAATATTTATTAATGAAGAAAGTTAAAATTAATGATGAGTGGTGGGACATCAAATGACATATAGGGGTGTGATTCACATTTGAGGTGTGAGGGTTCAGGCATTTGATATGTTTACATGTAAATATATTCTTCAAAACAAGATACGCAAAAGGGATATTTTTTATTTTAAAGAGAAATATATGTAATAACGTTACAAGCTCAGAGTATCTGACGTTACACGTGTTAAGGCACTGATTGTCAGACCAAAATGACAATAAAAGTAATGCACTTTGAAAACGGAGTAAACATCGGATTTTTCGCCAAAACGCATGCGTGTCCAATAAATTTATTTGAGAGATCTGCATGTTGTGCAAGTGCAACATGTCCAGAATCCCTATAAAAGTAACGGGTTCTCGGTTTCCATAGCTCAGTGTTAAGCCACCGACACGCAATACAGTTACTCCGAGACTGACTGAAGCACAACGCAACAACGCCATTGGTCGTTGGGAGCAGGCGAATATCGATCAGATGTTGCCAGAGCTGTGAATGTCCACCAAAGCACCATCACAAGGCTATGGAATCATCATCAACAACATGGATCAACTCGCGACCGTCCACGATCTGACAGACCTCGTGTGCAGGGTGTTGACAGATTTGGTGGTGACAACGTCATAATATGGGCTGTCATCGCCTACAATGCAAGAACAGACCTTTTGCACATTCGAGGGAATCTTACGGCTCAACGATACGTCAACGAGATTCTTAGGCCCCATGTGCAACCCGTCATGTTGAACGTCAACGACGTTTTTCAACATGACAACGCCCGTCCTCACACAGCCCGACTCATCACTGTCTTCTTGGGACACTACAACATCAACGTTTTTTCCTGGCCCTCCAGATCATCAGATTTAAACGCCATCGAACATCTTTGGGACGAGTTAGACCGACGTCTGCGACTGCGACAACAGACTCTACCTCAGCTTGCAGCAGCTTTGCAGGGTGAGTGAACAGCCATTTCACACGATGTGATTCGTCATCTCATCGTTTCCATGGGCAGGAGATGTCAAGCAGTTATTGATGCTCGCGGGGGTCATACTCGTTATTGACGTTGAGTGACGTTAAATTTCAACTAGTGAGCGTGGACTTCGCCTTTGCAGACTTTGGATGTTTAGCAGTGAATGTGCAAAGTTTCACAACATGTCATACAGAAGTACTAGGAATAAACTTGTTAACAATTTGTCTCAAATTTTGCCTTTTGCGTTTCTTTTTTGAAGATTATATATCTAAGTAAGTACTAGTAGTTTTCGACGAACCAACCGCTGTAAAAAGTAATAATTCAGATTAAAAATATTCTATTTTAGCTCTTAAAACTTACTATTCAGATTATGGTAAAATATAAAATTGAATGATACTGATGAAACGTTTTGAAAGTTCAAAAAGAGTGACGTTATTATTTGGAACTAGGCACGAGATATTATTTTCCCATATGCTTCGAAAACCCTTAAAAACTTCTGTAGATGGCAGCACAGCAACAATCATCAAGAAGGTAATCTCCATTTTGACACGGCAATTTTACTCACTAGGTAAGATATATAGGCATTATTATTGTAAAAGAAGAAATTTCTAGTTAGAGAAATGAAAAAGATTAAACATTAGACAATTTCACAATGATCTATGTATTTGAAAACTAACAACAAAACTTGTATAATGTTCCGATTTTATAAATACTTATATTTTCTATAATCTTATTACCAATCTTAATTGAATAATATTTATTTTTCTTTTTGTAATTGTGAATTTCTGCTTATATATTCATGATTACATATTGGCTTTACTGTGATGTAAAACAACTATTGTATATAGCTTTATTTTTTGTATTGCCAATTCGCCCTTATGATTTTAAGGCAGTTTTAAAAAAACACGATAATTAAACGCCTCATTTTAATCAGTGAATTTTAATATTTGAAATTACTTCTTTAATATTACACCTGTATAAAATATCTGATGAATTTACATTGTTGTAATGTTTTTTATTCAAAGCGTGAACGTGAAATGTTTGTTATTCAGTTGTTTAAATCCTGCAAGCATGTTCAACTAACCATCCAGTTCAGGATTTCTTAGAATAATTTACATCTAAGTATCATCTTTAACCACCCAATAAGTCTACAGATAGTTGAGTACCTTAACAGTACTGTGTATTTGCTACAGCCCATAGTGAAAAAGTGTTCGTGACACTTGAAACCTAGAATTTTTGTGAATCAAATACTCTATTATCATGTTTATGTGAAGGTTTTCGTTTCAAAATGTCTGTGTTCAGTTTAGGAACTGATTCTTTTGTTTTATTTAAAGAGAGAATTTGTGTCGAACCTCAAATTCCTGTGATACATTAGGTAAGATATATTTCCTGATAAATAATTACAGCTGTTCTCATTTAGTATAAATGCATGTGTTTAACACGATACTGTAAGCAAAGGGCACAAGCTTTAAGTAGTAAAACAAAATGTAACATAAATGAACTAACAATTAGTTTGAGAAGAGTATATTTGTAAACGAATGTTTAATGCTTAAAGCATAACACGTATGGAATCTAATTACATCTTTCACTGAGATAATTTTTAGTAATTATAAAACTTAAACTGTTTGGGATTCCAGCTTTGTGATCTTCATACGGTTACTTTCACAAAAGTGTAATTTGAAAACTTCGTGAGTGGATAATACTTGAATCAGTGTTTCTATGTGGAAAATGTATATAATATAACAACAAACGTTAAGGTAATAATGTGGTGTTGTTAAATGTTTCTACGAGTTTTATGTGCAATTTTCATCCACCCTTTACAAAAGAAAAAAAAATTGCTGTACTTATTTCAAGATCTTCTAGGTTTAGCTCATCCTGGAATGATTTGTGATCCATACAGTAGTTGCGCTATTGTTCAGGACAATGGTTTGGGTGCAGCCTTTACTATTGCACATGAGTTGGGACACATGTAAGTGATATCAGCATTTCAATCTATATTTCTCAAAGCAACAGAAGACCTAATATTAATTTCGAGCTAAACATCTAGCTCGTAATTATACTTATTTTGTACTAAAATACATGTTTTGTCTAATAATTTTAAATAGCATAAAATTTAATCTTATACTAGTATTATTATACTTACATTTGATTTAAGTATTATACCATATTATAAATTATATATGTGTGTGTGTGTGTGTGTGTGTGTGTGTGTTTGTGTATTTAGAATTTTGAATCTGAAGTGAAGTTTGAAACTAATCCATCATGAATCTTATTTGCAATAATAAATCCTTTAAACGTTTATGTTCGGAACAGAGCAGACCTAACTTACTTTTTTTTCCAAAAAAATGTTTGATCTAAACTTTTAATTGCACACTCTCGGACTCGGGTGTTTGAAGCTTTCTTTTCCCACATATTCGAATTACGCCTAATCTTTAGCTGGTAAGTACAAGTATGAACTTCTTTCTACTTCAAGTAAATCCAAATTTTGTGCATATTATTCCTTTTGGGAGTTTAATTACCATAGTATCCGTTAGAAATAATAATTATCTCGTTTTCTGCGATTTTTTTCTTCATTGTAGTTATACAGTTTTTGTTTTGTTTTTCAAATTTTGCACCTAACTAATTTTCACATAGGTGATTTGTGCTTTTAATTGATATTTTTTACTCTGGAGGCCTCTAGTACCGATTTTCCTAGAAACAGTGATGTGCAATTGTATTGGTGTATTTTTTACTTGAGTTCACTTTTCTTGCGGAAACAGTTATTTAATTTAAAATATTTTCAAATTGAACCACATTAGTATCAACATTTTTGAGTAACATTGCACAGGAGTACTCCAAATTGTAAGTTAATATTATATTTAGGGTATGACTCATATTTTCTTCGTAGTTTACCGTATCTGACAATCTAGATGCTTCTCTTGTTCTGTTGATCACTCAGTTAAGTTTAAAAATAGGACGATTGCTTTTTTTGATTATCAATGATCACAGAAATAATGAAATAATATCAATGCATTGCAATAGTAACTTATTTTTCTGCTTATATGGAATAATATAAAAGTAAAATAAACTTCCAATTAACATGTAAATGTTGCCATTATTACTTTACTGATTAAATTCGTATAAAATAAACGGTTTCTTAAGACTGAATCTTTCAACTGTTTGATAGTCTGAATGACATATTAGAAGCTTTTAAAATCACTACAATAGGTAAAATTTGTTTTAAATTATTTATAAAAACCCAATCGAGTAAATTAGTATTTACTCAGAATAATGAGGAAAATAATGAAGCTGTTTAATTATCAGTGAAATGTTTGGTTTCATTTATTGATGTTAATAAATTGTATATGAATGTGGAAACTACACTAAACTATACATAAGAATAAGAAATCATCTACTGTTGGAATTTTTATTTTGTTGGCCTAGTTCTTAGCGTGCAGGAATATGAATTCAAAAGCTTTTGCACTTATAATTTTTTCGCAAATAATATATTTTAGTATACAGTACAAATCTTGTGTATCTTGTGTAGAATTTGCATAAATGTTCATCTTTGTACTCTCTCCTAGAGAGAGAATTTAAGGTTATTTAGATTTATAGTTACAATGAACTCTCAAGTTGTGTTCACGTAGTGACAGTATCATGTTACACACTTGCTCTTTCTGACTATACAACTTATTATGTTTTACTGATTTCACATGTTGTACTATTTTTATTATTATTTATTAACAATCAGTAGCATGCTTAATAAAACAACCCAATTAGAATGACAACCCAGTTGTCATTGTAGGTCAGTTCTTTTATAATGACAGATTCGCTACACCTTTACGTTAAGCGATATCCAAAGCAGTTTTAATCATGACAAGTAGGACTAAAAATCTTATTTGACTTTCCAATTATACTGCCAACTTAACAAGTGTTATCTGATTTAACCAGAGCTCATTCGCTGAACTGCTCTCAGCCAAGTAAATCCGGGGTTTTCTTATTTCCTGCAGTTTTTTCAAGATATGTTATTTTTTATGACAAATTCAATTATAAGGGACAATCCTGATGTACAGAAATACTTACAAAGATACAGTGATTTTTTTATGGTTAGTAAGAGCAAGACTTCACTGAAAACTAGTTTCTGTACACAAATTGTTCTAATACGGGTTTACTGAGAACACTCTGCTTTTCTTTAAAAATGTATCAACAAATCGTTTCTAAGTCCGTGACAAATGTCAGAAGTGTCAATTTCGAAGGTGATCTGCAAATACAAGATCTCAAAATTCTCTGAATGTTGCTAATGCAGTAGAATGTGATAACAACGAAATATACGCGACTGAAAAAGTATGTTGTAAAAAACGTTAGCGAAGGTTTATCTTTAATGATGTAAATGAACGCCCGAAGCGAACTACAACATCCACTTATCAACCGTGCATTTTCGAGGAGTTTTCTAATCACGGTGAAGGAAGAAAGCTGAGAGACAATACACAGTGTTGGCAATCTGTTTACCGTGTTTGGCTTTGTTTAACTGATGACAGCTCACCAAAACTACTCAACTTTAACATTGTGAACTATTTGTTCATACAGCGTTTAATCTTTTCAACTGCAGTAAGGTACATGACAGATCCATTCCGATAATTTGGCGAGGACCATTCTCACAGAGCAAACCACTGTACATTTCTTTGATTATTTAAGAAATCAATTGTTTAGTTTTCTATCCTTAAGATTTTCGTCCCTGTTTATGTGTATACCAAATTTTACTAACGTTGTTTTAGAACAGAAGAAAAACATAAAAAAGAGTATAGGGGTTTTACCAGCTTAAAAGCTCCATATCAAGAGATATCAGTAAAATTGTTGGCCCAATAATCTCAACCTTGTTTTAGTACTGCCTTATAAGAAAAGTGTCGTGTGAGGTGAAATAAAAAAATTATGTATAGGAGTCAAACAATATTTCAAATACTGTTTCCTATAAGTGGTGAGCTGTTATTAAATAGAGAGTTAAATAAACATATGTATTTTCAAGGACAAACTTTTATTGATCAACAAATCGTGTCAAATGGGAAAACGCTGCAACTTAATAAAAGCACTAGTGTGACCTTTGTGACATTGATAGAACTGCACAAGTAAAAGTCAATAAAACTATATCTAAATCATTCAATATAACTGCAGGAGTGCCCTAAGGATCAGCCCTTTCTCCATTACTATATATTATTTTCGTAAGCGACATACCGTTCCTCAATTTAACATACACGCATAATTCACAATACGCAGACGACATCGCTGTCTGGAGCACCTCCAGAAACTCAGTAATGGTCATGTCTCGCGTGCAAGAATCACTGAACAAGATCACGACCTGGAGTAACAAGTGGAGAGTAGTTTTAAATCCAACCAAAACACAAGCAATCACCTTCTACAGGAAACTAAAGAAACAAAGAAAAAATCTAGAAAAAGTAAAATTATCACTCTCGAAAATACGCCCCAAAACATGAGCAAAAACATCACATTCCTTGGCATCACTTTCGACACAAAACTAACATGTAAAAACATGTTAACAACATACACTCATCATTTAGAAAACGCATTTCACACTTAATGACTCTAACCAGCAAACACTCAAAATGCTCACCAAAAACCATTATCCAAATATACAAGGCTTACATCCGTCTACTAATAGGGTATGGATGTCAAGTCACATATAATATGTCAAATAACACACTCCAGAAAGTCCAAGTTCAACAAAACAAAATTCTAAGATCTGCATTCAGTCTACCATTATACACTCCAGTAAATTATATACATCAAATCAGGAACTTACCAACACCAAGAAATAGACTAGCATAAATATCACACAAATACTATTTAAAAGCAGAAAACAGAAACAAACTAACTGCATCACTCTGTAAATTAACCAGTGCACCAACCAAATTTATTTCACCATACAACATATTTCAAGAATCACAAATCACACAATGGAGTACTTAAAGGGCAAAACTCACGTAAATACTACGTATTTTCTTTTTCAGGTCTCGGGCACAGGACAGGTAAAACTTTCGGCGCCTGTCCTGTGAAAGTGGGTTTTTCTCGGGGCGCTCCCGTTTCCCCCACAGCAAAAACTTAGGCATTGGATCTTCAAATCCCAGCCTAGGCAAATTTATTGCCAGGCCCTGAATCGGGTCACATTTACTATGACATCTGCCTTTCGGGACGGGATCTGGCTGTTTTCTCCGGTGCTGCCTTTGCCTTTCATGAATAATATTAATTCTGACCAACTTCACTCCTTCACCCACAAAAAGAGTTAAAAAAAAAACCCAGCTGAATTCAGTAACCTTCCACGAAAGGGGACGAAGAGGAACCACAGCGTTCCTGAACACCCCAGTTGAAGAGAGAATTTTTCTTCTGACCTCTCTCTCTAAACTAAACCCCTGCCACGTTAGTTTGCGTTTTGTGACATTCAAGTCACAATAAACCTTAGCCCGGCATGGTTAGTTGGTTAAGGCACGCGACTCGTAATCAGAGGGTCGCGGGTTCGAATCTCTGTCACACCAAACATGATCGCCTCTATAGCCGCGGGAGCATTATGATATTACAGTCAATCCCACTATTTGTTGATGAAAGAGTGGTCCAAGAGTTGGCGGTGGGCGGTGATGCCGCTAAATTTGGGACGGTTAGCGCAGAAAGCTCTTGAGTAGCTTTGTGCGAAATTCAAAACAAACAAGCAAACGCAACAGTTCGTGTTTTATTGTCGTTACGGCTGTGAGCGACGGCACCATTTTCGTCTTGTCTTTTCTGTGGGTTTATCCCTAAAGTTTGGCTGTCATTGGTGATGGTGATTTTAATTTACTAGATTTAATGTATAAAGACTGTCGACAAAGTCACGAGAAATGCTTAACGATCGATAGTAGTTTAGCTTTAAAGTTCACGTTTTTTCAAAAAGCTCACAAGAAGAAATATCAGTTGGAGATTAGACTATTCAAACTTTTTCTCTTCATTCTTTCAATCATTGGAAGTAGCGTTAAGACTTTTCACTTAAGTTTTCTAACTATTTTAGATGCTTTTATCAGTTGTATTTCCTGTTTTTTTAGACAATAAGGTAAATACTGTTGTAAAGTGGAGTTACTAGATATTGCCTCCTTTGTTAGTATTTAGTTTAACAGATTCATTAAAAAGACTGTATTTAATTTACACTCAGAAAATTAGGATGTAAAATTTCACAGTGTTGTAAAGGCACTTTAGTAACAAATTTGTAGTATGAAGAGATTATTACCACTACTATCTTACATGTTACATGAATGTTACTTCTTATATTTAGTTTCCAAAATTAAGTTTTCAGTTTGTATTATGTTTTTTAACGTTTTATTTCTTCTTTAATGTTAAAGTTCAGAGTGTGGATTTTGATTTCTAGTATACTTCATCAGAACTTCGTTCAACGAAATATTTCCTTCTAGGTTAGGAATGCCGCATGATGACCATTACAAATGTAAAAACCACAGAGATGACCAAAATGACGGTAATCATCTGATGAGTCGTGTTTTGGATTACTCCAGAGATCCTTGGGGATGGTCAGGCTGTAGCCGATGGTACCTCACAGAATTTTTGGAGTAAGTTATTAATTTTTGATACAATTTTAATGTTTACTCCCAGAGTGTTGAGATTGATAATAAATTAGAAAAAAATGCTTTAAATGTATTGATGTTTTTTATATTTTTCTACTTTAATATTTTAATTTCTTGATTGATAAATTATCACTCGGAATATCTTTTACTGCATTTACACACAGAGGCACTTTTGAACAAAACTGTACAGGACAGATAATTATAAAAACGAACAAATTAATAACGCTGCTGCTATATAGTGTTCGAAACGTTCATAAATGTAAGCTGATTGTATTAAATAAAAGCCTCTCATAGGTGTGATTTACAGGTCATCACGGTAACAAGTCTGTAGTCATGTTTTTCTCTTTTCTTGTGTTGATGGTTCTCGATGAACAATGCAGCTTCCCAAAATAAGGCTAACGCACTGACAAATGGTTAATTGAATTATGAGTTTCGTTCATGTACCTTTCTAGTAATTTAAAATCCTTGAATTGTGGGTTTCATTCATGTACCTTTCTAGTAACTTAAAATGCCTGCTGAAGAAAAATATAATAGCAGCAATGCTACACTCTATTTAAAAACCTGTATAAATAAAGATTCAATTTGATGAACAAAATAAAATCACTATATCCTGGTGTGGCGTTAAAAGATTTGGCAAACTTGTATAATTGCTAAATGGAAAAAATAAGCACTTACATTGCACTTCCAAGCAAAATTGGCATCTGTAAAATCCTAGATTGCATTTCGTTTAATAATTAGAATAGTGATGTACAATCAAGAAAAATCCCTGCATAGAGATTGGTTTGCCTACAAAATGATGCCTAAAATAAAAAGAATGTTTTCGATTATCTAACTTTGAAAAATCGTTGTAAACTAATGTGATTTGGAATTGCAGCGTGGAATATTACAATGAATTAGGAAGAACAGTTACAGACAAAAATTATTATATTGAAAAATTGAGACACCATGGATCTTAAAAGTTTACAAACGCCGTAATAGCCCCTGGATTTTAGAGGTAACCAGCATTCTGTACTATTGTATTCAAAAATCAAACCAATGTACATTTTTAATTCGTCATTGTGTTAGTTTCTTTGCTAGTTTAATTAAATAAAAATAATATTTTGGAGTTATAGGATCATTTATTTCTAGTATTAAAATGTTTTCTTTACATCTATATGCACTACAACACAAACCAAATCTAACAGTAGTGAGATACAAATTGTTGAATCATAAATTACTAGTCGTGGCGCCAGTTCACTCGACTCGCGTGTGACGTATTCATTAACGTCATATCTACTACACCCTGCGTGTTTGTAAACAAACACACTCCTTCGAGAACATTTTAACAAATTGTTATCAATTTCTAGACACAAATGACAGCTCTTCACTTGAATACTCGGTAGATACTTGAAACGCTGATAATACAGAACTATTTCTGACGCAATTCATCCCTTTATAACTCCTTAATATAGAACTGTTTCTGACACTATTCGTCCCTTTATAACTCCTTAATATAGAACTGTTTCTGACTTTATTCGTCCTTTAATATAGAACTGTTTCTGACACTTCGTCCCTTTTATAACTCCTTAATACAGAAAATTTTATAACGCTATTCAACACTTTATAACTCCTTAATACAGAACTGTTTCTAACGCTGTTCATCACTTGATAACTTCGTAAACGTTAAATACGTATGTGACCTCTTCATATTTGTTTTGCTTCACTACACGCAGCAAATTCAGCTGCTCAATTTCTTTTCTGTACATTCGAATAGTGAAAAATAGGATAAAATCATTTCGCAAAGTCAGGGTTTGCAGATCACATAATAAAGAAGAGTTTTCAGTATCTTGCATATAAGCAAGTGTTTCATTATTGTATGATATTCCAGTCTTTAACGTGAACTTGTATGGCGTGCGTGCGACGTATAGTAGTAAGGCTGATTGTTGAAATGATTAAGTGCAACCACTTGTAACGAATGTTCTGTTAAGGTTACAGAGTGGAATTTAGATTAAAAAATTACAGTGTCATCCTTTCTCCTGGGGTCATAGTTCTTGCATGAGAAGAGCTTTTCTGTCACTTCACTTGGTGTCTTTAGTAAGGATTTGTATGAAAAATGGTGTTAACAAGTCAAATGTTATTTGTTCATGATTATTAAAAAATTAATCGGTATGACCAGGTGGTTAGGGCGCTCGACTCGTAATCTGAGGGTTGCGGGTTCGAATTCCGTCACAACAAACATGTTTGCCCTTTCAGACGTAGAGGTGTTATCATATGATAGTCAATTCCACTATTTGTTGGTAAAAGGGTAACCCAAGTATTGGCTGTGGTTGGTAATGACACTTGCCTTCTCTGTAGTCTTAGGCTGATAAATTAGGAACGGCTAGTGCAGATAGACCTTGTGTAGCTTTCCACGAAATTCCAAAAAACAAACTTGTTGAAAATGGTCTGCAATTGTGCTTTTTTCGTATTGGTGTTAATAAAAAGCGTAAATATGTTCTCCTATGTTCGAGTGTAGGGTTTTTTTAGTTTCTGCTATCTAGCAGTGATGGCAGATGTTACATATAAACTGGTAAAAAATAACATTGGAGATGAATCATTCTGATTGTAAACGAATAATTAACACTCCATTATTTTTTCTATTAATATTGTTTTTGTTGCATAATAAGTTAGTTAATTAGATGTTGATTCATTGTACTCTGTCCGTGAATGTATGAGTGGGGGATTGTTATATTCTTCAAGCCTGGCATGATCAGATGGGTTAAGACGTTTGACTCGTAATTTGAGGGTTGCGGGTTTGAATCCCCTTCGCACCAAACATAATCGCTCTTTCAGCCGTGGGTGCGTTATAATATCACGGTCAATTCCACTATTCGTTGGCAAAAGAGTAGCTCAAGAGTTGGCAGTGGGTGGTGATAACTAGCTGCCTTCCCTCTTGTCTTATATTGCTAAATTAGGGACTGCTAGCACAGATAGCTCTTGAGTAGCTTTGTGCAAAATTAAAAACTAAACAAAAACAAAATATTATTCGATTCTAACACTTATGATGTGTCGTAACATTGATCACATTGATACTTCTAGATTCTCCCATCGTTGAAGATGTTTGTGTTTGGAATATCGCGCAAAGCTACACGAGGGCTATCTGCACTAGCCGTTTCCAGTTCAGCAATGTAAGACTTAGAGGGAAGGTATTTAGTCATCACCAACCTCTGCCAATGGTTGAACAACTCTTTTGCCAATGAATAGTGGGATTTACCGTCACGTGATAATGCCCTCACAGCTGATACGACAAGCATGTTTGATATGACGGGGATTCGAACCCGCGATCCTGAGATTGCAAGTCGAGTGCCCTAACTACCTGTCAGTGTCGGCCATGGAAGCCGTTAGAATAAACCTTCCTTAGATTACCTTTGATTTCAGTAGCCGGATTTGAAATACAATATAAACAATAATGTTATTTATATTTTTTTATACGTTTACAAACGTTTGCTATTTCTAGCTATATAGTCATGATAAGGTAAGACACCTGTTAATGTGTCTAAATGTGTGCAATTTGTTCTCTTCATTTAGTGTATGTTATGTTCCATTTCTTTTTTGTTATTGGGTTTGTTTTCATATTTACTCCACGTTTTATTGACAATATGTTTAGGGACGAGACATAGTTATTAAGTGCAGTGACATTGGTTCCATTTCTCGTTAAACATTACTGCCACTGCGTATTTTGAATGTTGTGTTGTAACTGCATAATAATATAAGTTTTTTTTGTTGAGTGGAGTGACCTGAAATTTATGAAAGGTATTCTTGTTAAAAACGGCGGACTTTTTATTGTTATGTTCATGCAATTTAAAACCTCGTTTTTATTCTATTTTACATGAGTATAATCGATGTTAGAGTGAAAGATATTCACGTGATATAGAAATGCCCAGTGATCCTTGTCTTCATATTCACAAGATACGTTGTGGAGTCATGATGTATCTTAACCAGTGTGTGGAAGGGTGTAGAGTTGTGTTAATAGAAGACAGTTACCTGTTGATGGCCATACGAGTGGTCTAAACGTTGTACTAAAATTAAACAAAAATACACTCATAAGCTGTGCCTTTGGACTTTTATTTAAAGAGTACAGTTGATTTATTCTTCTTGCAATAAGGTATATCACACGTTTTATACCTTTTGTAATGATACAGAAATATTCAAATATTTCGATTATTTAATTTTCACCCTGTAATGGCGGCAACATGTGATATAGAAAATTACTACTACTTTGCACTAGTTAATTTCCTTCTTTGTTCCCTTCTGCAAGTGAAGTTTTCTCTGCCTGTAAATATATATTAGTAGTAGATTCAGCATCTAGGGCGAAAGAGTTAGTACTAAAACATCTTTTCCTGGTCTGTTATAACATTGACTAAAAGTGACATTGACAAATGCTGTCAGAGAACAAAGAACACAAAAGATGCCATCCACTGAATAAAGAAAGTGAGTTTACATTCTAGATCCAGCAGACTTGCTTGGTTCAATTCTGTAGTGGTCGATCTACAGAAAAGACCTGAATCGTTTTTTGTTTTTGTAGTCTTACTTGATTCTACAACATTTCTTCCTTAGAGAATGAAGTAGAAGAGAATCGTACACTCGCTTGTTTTCTTTTTATTGTCAGAATAAAAAAATGTTCGTTTATGCGTAACGTGTCCAGCTTAATTGTGTTTGCACTAAAGAGAAACTTTTGTCCAATTATCTCTTTCCCGAAAACCTTCATAAATTATTCGCAAAGTCTGTATTGATTGCACATTCGTCTTTCTAACATTTGTTTAGAAAAAATTAATCAGCAAATATCATAGTTTTTTATACCAATAACTTTAAAGTACTAAAACTTCACAAAATACGTATTGTGTATAGTACAGGTCAGGGGGATTGTCTAGTGGACATGCCGTCAAAAGATTATATGATAGAGGAATATTCTTATCCTCGCCAACGTCCAGGAGAACTGTATGACGTGGATGCACAGTGCGAGTTGGTCTTCGGACCAGGTTACAATATCTGCCCTGAAAAACCTGTGTGTAAACTCTTATGGTGTACCAGGGACTCGTATACTTTCAAAGGATGCCAAAGCCAGAAAGTACCATGGGCAGATGGGACTCCATGTGGGCGAAATAAGGTAGTATAGTCATGTTTAAAATACATTTGATCTAATTTCATATGATATATAATGATGTAAAATAATTAATAATTACTACAGATGGAGAAAATGTCAATGTTTTTATTTCTTTATTATGCATACATAAAAATGTAATTGTATGTTTGGTGTTAGAAAAATTATATAAATGAAACTAAGATAATTTTAATGACAATTAAATCAGAGAAGATATAGAAACTGCAGTATTTGCGGCTACATAATAAAACAATTTTAGATTTTTGGCGACAGTTTTTTTTGCATTTTCGTAAATGTCTCACTGCACTGTTTAATTATATTAAATTTCTTTCTCCACTGGCTCAGCTAAAATCCGGGTTTCGATACCCGTGTTGGGCAGAGCACATTTTGTAGCTTTGTGCTTAATTCAAAACAACAACATTTCTCCACTATACATGTACTTTGTTTGAAATATTTATCTCCTTTTATACAGGCCAGGCATGACCTAGTGGTCAATTCATCAGCCTGTGAATCGAAAGGTCCGATATTGTAATCGCGATAAGTAAATGAACACGCTCTTCACTTCCAACTTTGGAAGTGTTATAACTGCAATAACCAACTCGGTTAAGAGTAGCCATTTAAGCGACAGACGCTGCTGACTAGTTGTATTTCTCTAGTCGCAGTCCTAAAATAGGAACGCCTGTATCTAAACTGTGTGGTAATCTGCTTTGGTCAGTTAGTCCGGATCGGCTAGTAAATATTTCATAAACTATCTGGTGCAATTAAACCAAACTGTTTCCACTAGGATTTATTGATGAATTTGCTGTGTACACTTATAATGTTTTATTAGCAATGCAGTAAAGGAAACTGTGTGGATTCTACCACGCTCAGTAACCGTGAACCAGTGGATGGTCAGTGGGGTAAATGGCAACCATTTGGACAATGCTCCCGTGAGTGTGGTGGAGGAATACAGAGTTCTTCTCGGGAATGCAATAACCCAAGGTAAGAGATATTCATTTGAGGTCCAAAGTATTTTTCGGTACCGCATGGTACGAAATATTTGTTTAAATAGAAACAAACTGCGCCTTTTTTTCCGTACCATAGGTATATTTCAATAGTAGAAATGCTAACAGAAATGCCTACAACCATATAATTTATTTTTTCATGAAAAGTGTAAAGTGTGAAAGGAAAAGTGTAATGATGTTTGTGAATTCCATTTTTTGCTATTAATGCAAAAACAGGACTTGTTTTCGTTACTTAACTTGTGTCTCACGTTTCTTCACCAAACGTATCTAATCAGTTGCGAATGATTCAAATGACTTAAATTATTTTTGCTTCAATACGTGACTTCACCTGTTCCATTTGTATTCAAGAAGCGTAGGAAGAAAAATTAAGTCAGTGCGACAATCCGTGACTTTCAAACAACAACACCAGGATATTTTTAAATAGCATGTTGAGGGTAGCTTCTTTTCACATTTTGGTAAGAGAAAAATGATTTTTTCCGGTGTGCCCAGTCTCAGTAACACTTTCTGTCCAAGTGCTCTACTACTGTGACAGTTACTCTTGAGGGTACAGATATTATTGTCTCACCTAAATATTGAGTTGCAATCTCAGGAATGGTTTTGTCAGCTGTGAGCTCTAATCTCACTTCAAGGATTCAAGACAGTTCGTTCTTTTGATATATATTTTCTGTCGTTAATAGAAGATGTGCATTTTGTCATGCATTCTTGATCGTTTATGGGCAGTCAGTCCCTTATCTCAAAGAGCGCTTCGAGTCCTCGGTACTATGTTCAACCACAGAACTTTGTTGTTATCCAGTGAGACTGTTTATATGCGAATTTCCTGTGTTATAAGATATATTTGAAGCAGAAGTCCTATAGTTTCTTTCAAACTTGACAATTGCTCGGATTCAAATTATCTCCTGCTTCAACTTCACAAAGTGTTATCCACGAACGGTAGTTTTAGATACGGTGGATTTGTTCAAAGGTGAATCCTTGCTACATATAAATATAGTGTCCGCAGTCTACTTTTTGTTACTTGGGCTTCACTTTGATATCAGGCATTTCCTTAGCTTAGGACAGTACTTCTCAACTGGATGAATGAGATCACAATCACGGGGAATAATTATAATTTAAACAATAAGTTCAAGAACAAAAAATCATCAGTTATTAAAAAGTATCCTTGCGTAATTTGATGCATAATTAAGTCATAATAAATAATTTTGCATTTTAAGTTGGTGCTATTTTGAACAACCTATAGGGAGAAAAAATCTCAACACCACTGAACTCATTAGGATATATGTGGTTAATATTTAATGACAAATCATGAATACCAAGTCGTTTCTACTACCTATCTAAATGCAAATATTTTCTGTAAGGACTCATTTGCGATTTGATCATTTTGTGCTAATATTCGAGTAAAATTGCAAAACAACACTTATGGACACTTTCAACATACTATAATTTGTTCTAAAATGCTTTATTCCGTAGAACTGCATTAAAAGTAAAGATATATGAACGTTAAAGTTGCTAGGTATCTTACTTTTATAGATGGCCCTCCATGGCCAAGTGGGTTAAGGCGTTCGACTCGTAATGTGAGGGTTGCGGGCGTTGTAAGTAACGGTAAGTCCCACTATTTGTTGATAAGAGTAGTAGCCCAAGAGTTGGCGGTGGGTGGTGATGACTAGCTGCTCTCCCTCTAGCAAAGTGAGTGTTTGTTTTGTTTCCTTCGAATGAATTGTACCAAACCTATACATCACTTTATTTTCACCCTGTTGTCTCTTCCTTTTTTTTTAATGTCAATAAATGACGGAAGTTCAGGATTCTGAAATAATTAATGTTATGGTCATTATTATGAACTGTTTAGCTAGAGATTTGTCAGGATCATAATTCTTGTTGCTTGGGATGTGCTCGTTCAGACAACATCCAACATGTTTCTCTAATGTGACTCTACATGGTTAGAGCGCTTGATTCGCACTCTGAAGGTCACGGGTTCGAATCTCCTTAACACCGAAAATACTCGCTCTTTCAGCTTTGGTTTCGTTATAATGTTACCATCAATCCTGCCATTCGTTGGAAAAAGAGTAGACCAAGAGTTGGTGGTGGGTGGTGATGACTAGCTGCTTCCCTCTAGTCTCACACTGCTAAATTAGGGACAGATAGCGCAGATAACTCTCATGTAGCTTTTCGCGAAACTTAGAACTAGCAAACAATTCTTCAACGTGCAGTTTTCCACAATATAAACAAGTGATACAATGAATTAGGCACTTGGGATGTACAAGTGAACAACTATTTGACTGTATGCATGAAGTTTGGTCCTAATACAGAAGTACTGGTGTTGACGTAACACCATGTGCTGAAAATGAAAAATCGTTCCATTTCATTTTTTGTTTTTATTATACCACAATTTTTAGCTGATATTGGGACGAGCACCTTCGGTGACAGGGATTGGAAGTCTTGACCTTCAGATTTTGACTTGATCGTCCTAACCACCAGGTCATGACAGGATTAATAGTAAGAGTAATAATATTAAAATTAAATTATGCACATAGCTAGAAGCTAGCTGTTACGGCTCATGATGATTTACTGTAGCTATTGGATATTTGATCACATTAGTTCGGGCCGTGAAACAGTAAGCTATAACTAGAGATTATCAAAGAAATCTGTTTGAGAATATAATGAGGATTTATAATTTCTGCCTAACTAAATTCTATAGGTATAATGCAAAGCAACGAATAAATATGCCTTTCAAAGATATTGCTTTAAGTGAACTTTGGTGACTTTTAAAGTAATTATTTTAGAATGTGTGTAATGAACTTTAATATTATACTATTGATTTTACTTTTACTACTTCATACGTAATACAGGGATTGGCTCACTTAGGACATCAGTTGTTCCGTGCACATTGTATTCACTATGTACTTGTTACAGTCGTTTAATGTTCATCTGTCATTGGCTGGCAATTCTTGTCTAACTCTGTACTTAAGCTAACTTAAAGAGATAATGAATTATGATTTTTCTTTTCTAGCTTATGAAAAATTTAGGGAAACAATTCGACTTTTCAATACACCTACCATCTTCGCAGCACCTTATTTAGTATTGTGCAAAAGGTTTGGGTAAATATATATTAAGCCGTTTTTGTTGTGGCCTGGCAAGATAATACTAATATTACAAACTGGCCATTTTAAGCGGATTTCCTTTACCTTGTCAGTCTAGCATGCATCTTTCATGTGCGTTTTTGTGTACAGCCTTAGCAGTCAAAACTAACGGTTTTAAAGTGTTTGAACTGAATCTTCACTGCTTAAGATGCTTTTTGGTCGAATCTCCTGTTAGGATTTTGTGCAAATGCTTGCGATCACTGTTATGAACTTTTATAACAGTTCATGATAAATGTAATAAAAATAGTTGTCCTCATGTCATACGTTTCTTGTTTGTATTTTTGGCACACGGATATTGGTACTTGATTAAAAAGTTGTGAACGAATTTGAAAAAGAAAAACAATTTTGATTGAATTGTGCTAGTTGCAATGTTTAATCTATAAACACTTGTGTGCGTCTTCTGTTTAACTTAACTTGAAATGGTTGTGGTTTTTGCATCAGATGTGTGACAACAGTAACAACAAAAGTCAGCCGTTTTTATTTCTGTGTATGCAAGGTTTTTAACGCTAAAATTCGGAGTTCGAAATATTGTGTATCCTTGCTTTGAAATAAATCATCTGTGTTTTTGAAAGATTTTTTTTCATCAGTCTTCCCGTTTTGTTTATTTTACAATAATTTACAACAGCTGGGGCATATTTAACACAACTGATGAAGTTGTTTAACGTTCATGAAATTATGTAACGTCAGTTAACTACGAAGTACAACGTTTTAGAAAGTTGCATTAACTAGTTTCTCTTGACTAGTCCAACAAAGTTCAAATACGAGAATGATGTAAAAACACCTAACGTGGTACTTAAAACTATGATTTCACTGACACATTAACGAAAGTGAGTTTTGAAGTTTTACGGCAAACATACTAAAATTGACCATTAAATATAAAGTCAAGTTACTGTGATATTTACAAACGCCTTTAGGTATAGTGTGATTAGAAAATTACGAGTTAAAGACTTATTCCATCCTTGACTTTTGATTTGAAATTTGTTTACAACAATGTAAATTTATTATAAATTTATAGGTTGAAAGTTTTTGCAACGCTTCACTGGTTATTGTAAAGTTATTTTAACAAAGCTGATTGTTATAATTATATAATTTAAACATTTCAATAATTTTGTTTCAGGGGCTAATAATTTAATAATAGAAATGTAGCTTATTTCGTAATATGTATCAAAAGAATAAATAAATAACGCACATCAATACTCAATTAAGAATATTTTTTTAAAATTCAGACCTGAATTTAAAAATGTTTTATGTGTTGTTTATTAGTTATTTTAACATTATACACGTGCTAAGGAAATAACGTATTAGTTGCGTGTATTGTGCTGGACGTTTTTCTATGTTTGCTATTGACATAAAATATTAATTTTCAACGTAAATTTTGATCGGAGTGCATCATATACACATGTTAACAATTCCTGTAATAAATGTTTATCAATAAAACCGTCATTAACGATAATAAAAACTGGCGTTACATTAATTGTAAACTTGTACACTCTTCTGGGGTATAGAGTTGTCTACTTCTGCCTTATATTATACTTTGGTGAAGTATCATATAATAATAGATGGAGCATCCGTCCCCAGGAAGGATATTATGTAAATTCATGATTAATGATAAGTTATCTCAGGACATGTGTTATGTAAATGTCGTGTAAATGTTTTGTAAACGACATGTCGTGTTGTGTTTAAATTTTCATTTCTATTATTTATATTTCCATATTTATATTTTTGTTTCAACGTTTAAACAATAAAATACGTTGTTATTCATTTAGAGTAACATTTAGAATTTTCTTGAATTAAGTAGACCAATCATATGTTTGTAAATGAAATGCTGGTGACTTCGTGTCTAGACGTTTAGTCTTGTGCAAGAACGGACATGCGCGGATTGCTCTGGAGTTCTGTAGAAGTTTCGTGATGGTTCGAGAAGTCTAGGCCTACAATATATAAACAGACGAAGATGCGAGGAAGAAAGGAAGAAGAGAGTCATTAGTTTTATTTGAAGAGAGGAGGAGTCAGACATTAGTTTTATTCAAAAGAAGAGAGTCAGTCATTCGTTTGAGAAAGTTCAAGTGTTTGCTGTGATTGTGACTGAAGTTAGATCTACAGAAGCTGTGATTTTATTTCGTCAATCTCTACGATTCTTTCGAATTACTGGTTGTGCTGAAGGTCGACACGTACGGGACTATCCAGGGGAGATCGGAGGCATCGTGAAAAGAACTTCGTCGAATTTATTGAACTGTGAATTGTTTCTGAACTTCTTCATTTAAACTTCGGAATTTCTTCGTGGGACCAAATTCACACTCTAGACTGGAATTTGATACTTTCATTTTAGATCATTATATTAGATACAGGCCAGTACCATTTTGTATTGTGATTAATTTTGAAGATTGAAACTAATACCATTTTGTTTTGTAATTAATTTTGAAGGTATAAACTTAATATCTGTCATTGTTATTATATAATTTATGTTATATCTGTTACATACATATAATAGTTTAGTGTAATAAATTGTACAAGCTGTTATCTGTGTCTTTCTGTTGCGTTCAGTCTACAGTCAACATACATAAAAAAACGTAACAACATGAAAATCTGATTCCCTTTTACGTAATTGTAAAAATCGCCCATAAAAGCTGCAAAACAAAATATGAAACTGCAAATTTGCATGTTTTTCCGTATGCACCTAACAAACCTTCATGCCAAATTTAATAAAGATCTATTTAGAGAGGACAAAATTGTGGTTAGAAAGTGCCCATAAAAACCGCAAAATACAAGACTAAACATTCAGACCCAAAGAACCTCCATACAAAATTTGGTGAAGATCCATCCAGAGAGAGAGAATTAGTGGTAAAACGCGCTTATAAAACCTGAATATTTGTATGTATGTTGAATGGAGCTGATGGATCACCATACCAGTTTGCATAAAGATCCATCCAAATCCTTCGAACTACTTGCATGGACATCCAAAGAACATTATTCACGATATCTATATAAATATAATAGTGAGTATTGTAGCTTTTTAACACGTTGGCTCCCACACGACTCATCGGTGAGTCGTGTTTTTTTTGTTTTTTTTACAGGGCTACTTTTAGTAAGATTCTGGAAAGAATCGGCAAAATAGGTTTGAGAGCCAACATGTTAATAGGATATACCTAAAGCAATTAAATGTTTCAGAGTTTCAGTTACATTTTTTTTAAATTTCAATTTAAGCTTCTAATATTTATATATTTGCTATTGGTTCATTTTATAGTCCTGCTAATGGAGGGCGCTACTGTATTGGAAAAAGGAAACGCTACCGATCTTGCAATATTCAGGTACGTCAAATATATTTTTATTATTATGTATGTTTTGTAATAGAAAGACAAGTTTTTGAGGTTCCTTTGTTTCTAATGAAGTTGTCATTACCCAGAATCATTAACTTAAGATATAGGTACAAAACCAGAGCAACTGATGCCCTGAGCACAGCCCAACAATGGTGCTCCCCCTCGGCTCCCTCTATTGCATAACTGACAAGACATTAACATTCAATAAGTGCTGAAATAAAAGTTTATTAAATAAAAACTTTTTTTATTTTTTTATTTAACAGGTTGGGCATGGATCAAAATCAAGCAATGAATGAGGCCTTTTATTAGAAATAATGAGGGAAATGATTTCTTTGACTGATGATAATTAAAAATAATTATTTTAGTATATATTTGTTTTCAATCTCAGTTACCAATTCTCACTTTGATGTTTACAAATTCACTTTTTGATGTTAACAAAAAATGAAAAATGTACTTAAAGCCCTTTTGTTAAAAAAAATGTTCGCTTTGATGTTAACAATTTTTCACTTTGAGCTCTGTAAGCAAATTATTATCTTATACCTTAACTTTTTAAAACATAAAAATTTTCTTCTAGATTTTTTTTTAATTGCAAAGTCTTTGATCAAGTCCTCAAAACTAATTTAGCATAACAAATTTACTTTTATACTGAGCAGAGATAAGGCATCCAGCTGTATTGTCTTGTAGTTGTTTGGTTGGGATTTTTAATATGTTGAGCTGAAAAAATGAACGCTCAGCTATAAAATTTGTGGCCATTAATGTTAAAAATATACGTGATGCAATGTCTGTGTTTGTCGCGCACTCAGTTTTTTCTTCGAAATTATTTTATAAAGTTCGGCATGACTGAATCTGGTTTTTACAATTTTTGCTGCACTGAACTTGTGGTGCACATATGCATGAAACTGCTTAACCTCGACAGAGAGATTAGTGTCCAAGACCTCTGGGTAAGCATCAATTAACTTTTGGGAACAATAAGAGAACCTTTCACTTTCAGCAGATGAAGTTGCATCATTTGGCACATCACTTCGGGATAAAAATCTATTTACTCAGTGTTTTTACATCTCTTCTTCTCACCTGGGTTTCTAGTTTGTCAACAATTGTGTAGAAGCTAGTGATACGAAATTTATCTCTGGGATTCAGATCTACTTCTTGTGCATCTCCGTCACTTAGTACCTTCTTTCTGACATGTTTTGCGATTTTGAGCTGTATTTTAATCAAAATCTGGTAGTATTTCCTTTGCAACTGCTTCAAATCTTTCAGTCATCCATTAAAGTGCGTAGTTGGTCAGCTAATGACCCATACATATCTGCACGTTTTGAAGTTCACATCCTCATTTTACAGAATTTGACTTGCTTTATGAAACTTTTGCGAAATCTAATCCCACATGATCAACATTAAAACAAATTCTAGCTCTTGCATCTTATTTGTAATATTCTCTGCGTCTCTTCTAGTGTCTCCCTTTTATGACAAGTCTTCAACTAGACATTCTAAAACTTCCAAACCTTAAAGAAAGACTTCAAAACTGCAACTGTTGCCATAACATGTGCCTCTTATCTGGTATCAGAGAGGAATTTTAACACACTTTCATTTCCAAGACAAGATTGAATCTTCCACCTGGTAGTTGAGACTGTAAACAATGTACAGAGCAAATGCATTGTAGAGAAAAATTAACTGCCACTTGACAGCAGTGAACATCACTTTGGCCTATCAGATTTAGTGAATGGGCTGCACAGGGCACATATATGGCAAACTTATTTTCTTCTAAAATCTTTGCTTCATCCCCTTATAATACTCAGACATATTACCAGCATTGTCGTAAAACTGACCCCTACATTTTGAAATTTAAGTTTGTAAACTTCATATAAGTACTGAAATACCTGGTTTGCCATTTCCTCACCGGTATGGCTTTTCAGTTCCAGAAAGGTTAAAAAGCATTCAATTGGTTGCCCATCGTTTAAGTATCGAAGTACAACACATATGTATGTATGATAGATCTGGTGTCAAGTCAACTGACAAGCTAAAATAACCAAAAGTATTTACTTCATCAATAATGAACGCGTGGAACTTCTGAGCCGTTGGTTCAATGATTTCTTCACAGGTGGTTTTGGACAAGTAAGGAGGATTTCTTTTTCCAGAATTTCCATACCTCAAAATGTGCCCTGCTAAAAATGGATCAAACTGACTTTATGAGCTCAAGCAGCCCTAAAAAATTCCCATTCTGCAGTGAACCAAATTTCATGCGTTCCTCAAAAATCCAGGCTACGTTCAGCTAACGTACAAATAACAGCTATTCCATGTTCCAAGACATGTTCCCAGTAATTGCACTCTTTAATTTGTTTTTCCAACTCTTGTCGCAAGCCTAAACCTTGTTTGCAAGTTTAAGTATGTTAGCATAGAGTCTCGGTGAGTGGTGCTTCTTTGATAATAATCAATTACAATAGTATTCGACCAGTCACTGAACCCTTCTCTTTCAATAAGATCCGAGGAAAAGTAAGGGGCAAAAAGTTTACAAACAAAGCATTAAATCATATTTAAGACCGGGCACCCTTGTATTTATACCTTAATTAAATCTCAAGCTTCAGATCTGTTTATATTATTACATAATCACAAGGGAATACATACATGCCCAAATACTCTTATGAGGTTACATGTAATCTATGAATGATGGCATGGCTACTGTGGCATTCCTTTCTATTTTTTTTCTTGGTATGATAAATTTCAAAACATGTACTCACACACAAAGGAGTTTTTTTTTGCAGCAAGTTGTTTGAAGCCAAAAAAATTACGGCTCGGAAAAGTTTCAGTGAGAAACACACTTATAAAAATATTACAAAACACACATGAATAATACAGTACTAATGCACATAAAACTAACAAATGAAACAATAACCCAAATATAACTTATGAAAACAGAAGCCGAAAAATACTTAAAACTAGCCACATCTCTGTACCTATGTCACCATTTCGTTTGACTTATGTTGCTGTAGTATTATTCTCTTATTTTTCTGTAGATGTGAATGAATAAAGCAGTAAAAGATAAAACAAAACAGATCCACTGCCTGTAATTTCTTATAAATAGCCACAACAAAAGAAATGATTGAGAAAAACATTACATCTTCAAGATCAAACATCATAAAATACGATCATCTTTTACCTGAAGTTTTATCAACATTTTGAAAGTTATTTTGCTGTTGCTACACAGTACAAGCTTTGATGACATATGTGCATTACAATAGTTATGATCAAATCTTTGTTCGATTAGAACGCGCCAATAGTTGGCAATAAATGCTGTTGGTTAGTTGGTTTCTTTAATCGTAAGTTGAAAGTTAGAGACGATTGGTGTCATTAAATAATAATTCAGGATGATGAGGAATCCACTTGAAATAAATAAATATATATACATATTAGTGAAAATTAATACATTTTGATAAAGTTAAGAAAACAAAATCACAAATAAGTCCTACGTTAAAAATAGCAAATCCAAACCTCTGACTAATTATATCAGTTTGTTATTTCTTAAACAAACAAGCCGAAACAAAAATAAACAAAAACGCTGTTCTCATTGAAAATATTTTAGGGTATAAACTATAAATTGCGTTTATAAAATGTATCCAAGGAAAACAAAGATTAAATCCCACATTATAGTTTGTACACTGGGATCTTTTCAATACGTACAGCGTTTTTGTTTAATTTATTTTTGTTTCGACTTTTTTTTTAAGAAATGGCAAACCTATATATATATATATATATATAGATAGATAGATACAGGTGTATACACACGTACAGTAGAAACGGCTGAAATGATTATTAAAAAAATTATTTTATTTAAAACTCAAATCAAATACCGCTTCGACTCCCTTAGGTTATCATCAGATTAATCTTGGCTTTCGAAAAAGGGGCCGTTATTGATCACGTCTCGTGGGGTCTTAAAACTAGGTAAATTATTAATATAGATTATTAATATATTAATATGGATATTAATATAGATGTTCATGGCGCTGGTTCAATGTGAATTTAAGTTCTTGTATCAGAAGAGCTTTAATTTTTTTTGTTTATTCACACTTATCTTTATTTGAGATATGGTGTTCAAAAACATTGGTAGATTTACAAAAACGTTAAAATTTTCCTCAGATCATAGAATTGTGTTTATATATAATTTTCTTGGTGGAAATTTATAGAATTATTTTGATTAATTCTAGGATTGTCCGCCAGGTACACCGGATTTTAGAGCTCAGCAGTGTTCAAATTTTAATGGAAATACACTGAATTATCCAGGACTGCCTCGTGATGTGAAATGGATTCCTCATTATGGAGAGTGTAAGTTATATGGTAGCTGATGCCGCATGACTGCGCTTCGCGCTTTGGGGGTGTGGGTGTGTTACAAGAGTGATGGGCAAATACAACTGTTCCATTAGAACTGCCCATGAGTTGGCTGTGAGTAATTTTTCGTAAGTATCTGACAGATAACTGTAATATTTTCAAAATGGATTACATTTTATAAGGTGGTGTAACTTGCTTCTCAGTTTTACGTTTTTATCGCGTTAATTACTACTATGTAATGAAATGGCAGTATATAAGAGAAACTTTTGCTGTTGTCTTTTTTGTAACTAAAAGTTTTTTATGATAGGTGTAAGGAAAAAAATTAGACGGATACGACTCGTCAACCACTTGTACAACTGTTCTGAAGCATATAGGTTATAACGCTAAAGAAAGTAAAACACTTAAATCAACAATATGAAAGTGAGTAACCATTGCAAAGACTTCTTTGGTACAAGTAAATAAAAAAAAAAGAGAGAGAGAGAAAAAAAAACTTGTAACATAAACAAATTGTAAATGATAAACTAGTAGTTTTAATGCTTACAACGTTTCGGGCATGGACGTCCTTCTTCAAGTGGTTTTATTTATATTTCAAAGTCTACTGACTGTTATTGGTAAGTAGGGTGCTTGCTGTGCATTGTTGTAGACAACAGTGAATGTCACGTTTGTAAAATAGTTTGAAAGATAACTGGTACTCTGGTGTCGCCTGTCAATTTATGACAGAGGGCAAGTATTCTGAAGTGGATTTTTGTGCATGAGGTCAAAAGTATTGTCTTTATACCTAAACAGGAAATATTTTGACTGATTGGAATTTTCCAGCACTGAGATCATAGAAGTATTTTGAAAGCATTAATTGTGTGACAAATAAAACATTTGGTTTTGCTTATAATCATCTTTCTGAAAATTGTTTCATACATATTTCTAATAACGTTTGTTCTCAAGTTTTAACTAATTATATAGAATTAATTTTTTTATCAAGAAAAAAAGTACAAATTAACCCAATAAGAGTGTTTTTAGAGACAGACTAACATTCTGTAATTTCAACTTACTGTATGGTTTGGAGTTCTGGTTTCCTCAAATACTGACATTTGGTTATTGAATTGTAAATACCATTTTCATCTTCCTTGTGTATAAGACCTAGACAACAATTTACAAATACTAGTAAATTCAGTGGAATAATGGAATTTTAAGAAATTCTAGCTTTTATACATAAATAAGTTTTCAGCATTTATCTCAAACCCATATACCATTATACTGCTTGAGTGCACCACAGGTATCAAAAGACCCAGTTTCTAGTGTTGTAAGTTTGCATATGTACTGCTATGCCACCTGAGGGCTACTGTTGAAAGATTAGTAAAACTGTATAATATTATCAGTAAGACAAATCCATAAATTTAATTATTTGGCATTAACATTTAATACCAAAATAGAAATTATAATCATGATTCAATTTTTTGTAATGTATACTTCTATATTTTAATTAAAGTTAAAACACTGTATGATGTATTTGTAACAGATAAAGAAGCATGCAAGCTATATTGTCGAGTTTTGGGTACCTTTCGTCATTATCTACTGAAAGGGAAAGTCATTGATGGAACAACATGTGGAATCGAAACATTTGATGTCTGTGTTAATGGACAGTGTAAGGTAAAGATTTTTATTAAAATGTTTTTGTTTTTTATGTAATGAAAAAAATCATGAACTACCAAATCACACATGTCCCAATAAGATGATAAATTCCTTCAACTTTCTTTTTAAAAATTCTCCTGAATTACACATTAATCTTACAAACACTGTTTTAATTTTGTAATCATTTGTTCATCGGTGATAGTCATTACTTGGAATTAATTACAACATGGTTCTTCATTCATAGAGTATGGAACCTATTTAAAATAATACGTATAAATGATATAAAAGTTCACTGGCAAGTCTACTCCACAAGTAGAATTTGATTTTTGGAATAGGCATGTTATAATTAATTTGTGTCTAATAATTTTGTATGCAGTAGATCCATCTCTTTTAAACAATATTTCATATAATTAGACTTATTTAAGTTAATAATCAAATGAACTAAAACTTCATTAGTGCTTTAAAATTAATAACATTGTGTAATTTGATGCTTAAAAACATATTCCATTTACTGAGCCTTACATCTATAACACCAGTGTGCAAAACCCATCAATGTAACCTTCTACTAAATATAGAAATGTTGTAAAAACAGATTAAAGATTACCTTAGATTTTTGCTTGACCATGGAAACAGAGTTATCATTGTATTAAATTTTTGGCTACATGAGGTGTACTTATTTTGTTGTAGTGCTATTAGATTTTTTAAGTTGATAATGCTTTCATTTTTACGTTATTTAACTTGAAAAAAAACATCTTTTAACTTGTACTTTTCCATAAAATTTATGAATGTAAATTTTTTTTATAATAAACATGTAGAAAGTATTAAATGTGTCTAGATTTTTCTGCATTTTAGTGAACTGTATGGAATGGTATTCTTAGGCAGATTAATTCCTTCAGTAAAGCTTGGTAATCTGGTCTGACAGAAGGTTTATCAGAAAATACTTTTAACTATCAATAACTTAATTTGATTCGACTGAAATAAAGGTAGAAGGTGGACAGTACTGTGCTACAAGGAAATACTTTGTTTATTTACAAGACAAAAACAAACTTATTCAGGCAATGAGAAGAAAGATCTGGACTCTGATCTTTTACAAACTGAAATGTTAATTGAAAGAATCCCTTTGCTCTCTATAGAAAACTTGAACACTTTTAATTACCCAAGACTGCTCAATCACCCATGCTATTTGTCACTCCCATTGAAAACAGTAAAGTCCAAGTCTTCTGTACTTCTGCATCTTCACATGGCACTCATAGTTGATGAAGCTAGAACATCCAAATGAATTTTCAATCAGATCTAGCAACATCTGTCATGTACAGTCTTAGATACTAGAATAACCTTGAACAATGTTAAGTGGGACAAGAACAAGACCAAGTCAATTATTTACATGATGTAAGTGAACATCTATTCCAATGTGCTTAAGTGTGAAAGATTTGGAAAGCTTCATGAATAAGTAAGCATTTGTCATTTCAAACTAAAGAAAAAACAAAAGTCTGGTATTTTTCAAATACAATACAATTATGGTTCAAGAAATTGGCAACAAAACTGGCAAATAATTAGAAATCAAAAGTTTTGTTATTTTGAGATTTCTTAAATGCTGTAAAAACACTGGTAATTAAGTGCTAGATTGAAATTAAACACATAATCAACTTTTTCAAGGAGGATTCAAACCAGTAATGATAATGTTAGAGCAACAAGCTACAATTCACTTACACAATATTTGTTAGACTTAAGTTAGTACTTATTTACTAATAAAGTATTGAAAATAAAAATACATTAATTTTATTTTCTTAGGCAGCTGGTTGTGATCATTTGTTGGGGTCTAACAAAACACTCGATATTTGTGGAGTGTGTGGAGGAGACAACTTAACTTGTAAAAAAGTGACGGGTCATTTCAACAAGACAAGCTTTGGTGATTGTGTTACTAATATTTTAAGTGAATTGTTTGAGTTGTGTTCTTCCTTCTGCCTAAGTATTTAGTAATTTACATTAATGTTTCTCTTCTGTTAATGTTAGTAGTATCAGTTATGCAATACTAATGAGAAATATGTATATTTTGTTATGTGTTACAATTTTGTAGAGCCAGAAATTTACAAATTTGAATTTACAAGTTAATTGAATGTCAATATTTATCAAAGTTTTGATATTTGCTAACAGGTTTGAGACACACTTGATACTTTTTCTTAATACAAATATATTTTAATATACAAACAACAATACAATCTATAATAATGCCTATAACAAAATGTTATTACAAATAATGGTTTACAAACAAGAGTTTCACAAGCTTACAACAGTACTAATTCTTCTATTTAGTATGAAACTGAATCTTTTATTGACAGTTCACATAGAACAAAATAATTCTATGTTGATACACAGATACACTTCTCTTGACAGGAAAGCTAGTACCTCTATTCTTGGCTCTCCTTACATGGTTTATAAGCTCACTTTCCACCAAGGAAGATATCTTGTAGATATGTTAACTTCTAAAGTTAATTATCTGAACTTGAACAATTTATAATGTTCAAGATCTGGTAAAATATCTGAAATTTTCTGATTAATAAACATTTACCACAATTATAGCTTTTAAGGTTTGTAGTATATTGATTGTAGCAAACTAACAATATTAAACTCTCTTGGCTCATTCATTATAAACTTTTTGGGTGAGGTTCTTTAAAATTCATTTGGCAGCAATGTAAAACATGTATTGTTGATTTTTACACTCAAGAATCTTCTACGAATTTAAAGAACAGGTGGGACTTTTGCATAGACATTTAATGATACAAGTTGAATGTATTTTTAAATCTATATTGCACTGAAGCAAACAAAGATGTTAAAAGAATAATATAATGTTAAATCCATTACAGTTTACAAGTTTCAAACCAAAGAACAAATATGTAAGTGATTTAGTATGTCTAAAATCAATGCAGTATGATCTCAGATAGTGCAGTGTTGCTTAATGTTCAAGAAGTATGAAATAATCTCATACAAATATTGTATACATCTGGTTTTCTTATTTCATTTGAGTAAGATGATTACTTATTCTTTAAATTTAAATCATAAGAAATACTTTTAACACATACATTTACACATTTGAAGAATACTTTACATTTTTTTTCTTTTTTTACATAGTTACTTATTACGATTACTTCTTACAGAAGATTATTTTCTTAATAAAAATGAAAGTCAATTTTTATATAATAAAACAATTAATGTAAACTTCATAATTATATTAATACAGTAAAATTTTTCAGTACTCTTGCATGATGTTTATCATTTCAGCAAATGCATTCATATTCTAGGTTTAGATAAATTCACGAAAGTTATTTTTACCAATACGTTGTGTTATGCTTATTTCAAATAAAACTATTGCAGAATTATGGAATCATGAGATGTTCAAGTTTCCTTTCATTAGTGCTACATGTTTGGTTTTTTATTTTTTATTGTGTAATTTAGAAGTCAAGACTTTCAGAGAAACTACAAACATCTTTTGTCCAGTAACTCTAAAACACTGTATTAAGTAAAAGTTTGTTTTATCATTTTAGGGTACAATTCTGTGGTAGTTATTCCTGCTGGTGCAAGAAACATAGAAATTCTTCAACATGGACATAATAACTCCCACAATGATGGCAATTATTTAGGTAATTTAAATAATAATAGATCCTACATTTATTTTAATTCATTTCTTACAGAAATATGTTAAAATGGAATCTTATAAGTGTCATCCATTAAAGCCAGAAATAAGATAAACTGCAATCTACAAAGAAAGAAGAGTAAGAATTTATAGCCAACAAATTTCTACCTTAATTGTTCAAAACTTGATTCAAGTTCTTAAGTTAAGGTGTAACAAAGTTTTACCAAAGTTACACTCTAAGCTTCATACTTAAACAAGAAAGAACATTGCAAACCATTACTGTAATAAATTAGATCACAAGTTACTAAATGTGACATTATGACTTTTCATACATGTAACCTCTTTTGTGTTTGTTAATGCATTTCTTCAGTCTGACATGGACCTTGCTGTTTTGTTACTCTATCTTTAAAAAAACTAAACACAATTACATTGTGGAAACAATCTAATACTACAGGGTGGTCGCTAGAAAAGCGGAAAATTTGTCAAACAGCTATTTATTTTTACAAAGAATAACTTTTACAAAGTTTTTTAAAGGCATAGATACACTCATAGATGCTCAAAATGTCGTCCGTGATATTAAAATCATGCATTTTATTCATGATGTAAAGAAATCAAAATAGAAATGAGTAAGCACGCATTTTATTCATGATCTCATCTGACCCTCAAATTTTCCGCTTTTCTAGCGACCACCCTGTAGTTTCTATTCATAGAATAACTTACAAAGTTACAAAATTTGTGAAACTACTTTATACACTTTCAAACACTGAATTTATTATTAAAGACTTGAATGATAAAGTTTCAAGCTGAAACCAAGGTTTGTCTATGGATTGATGGCAGTTGGATGGGGACAACCAAGAGGTGGTGTAGCTTGCTTTATAGTAAAACACATTATAGTTTTGATATTTTCAACTAGTTTCACTTCCTCAGCTGCAGGTAAGATTTCAGGTATATACAAAATTTGTACATAAAATATATTTTACAAAATACAGTTTTAATGCTGTTGCTGATCTGTATATTTATGTGAGAACCAGGAATGGAAATATTTTCTTCTCCATTTATGTTGTTGTCTATTAAGTAAAATTTATCCTTTGAGGTTCTAACTCTCCAGTGACACAGTGGTATATCAGTGGACTTGTACCACTAGAGACAGGGTTTCAGTACCTATGGTGGACAATGCACAGATAGCATATTAGGTAGTTTTATGCAATTAAACCTTTGAGGTTATGATTGTGAGTTAGTTTAGAAGCTGTAAATGGAGAGAATGCTTTCTCAATGATCTTGTGAGATAAAATTGGATTTAATAAGACTATTGAGATGTGGTTGGTTAACTAATGACCTAAGATAGGCCATTGTCCTTCTTAAGATTTGCAAGAATTGCTGTTCTTAACACTTCATAAGAGGAATGCCAACTAAGAGCTTGTGAAGACATTGTAATTGCAAGGTTCCAGTTGCTTTTGATTGCTTGTACTTTTCACCAGCATATTGAAAGGTAGACTTGTTCAGAATTGTTCAACTTCTGAGCAAATAAGTTAGTTAAATGAGCTGAGAATCCAAGCATATGCCCTTGTGTTATGGAGAACCTCATCAAGCACTGAGCTTTAATATCAGATAATTAAAAATGGTATCTAGACTACAGAACATTGATATACTTGAGTATCAAATTACTTGATGTTTTCCTGTGTTTTACCTTCCTATTGAGGTTTGCATGCTTATGGTAATATAATTTCCACTAGTAAAATCTGGTTGAACTTTCAGAGGTAGCTTCAAACTTCTTCATTTCTGTTCTTTGCTCTTTGAAGATAGACGTGAATGTTTTTACATTTTTAGGATTAGAGTTTGAGTGCTATTGATTAAAGCCTACAAAATAATGACATTGTTATGAAAAAAACTGATCCTGCCATTTTCAGTGACACAAAGAACTCAGATAGAGGTAGAGAAGCCCATTTACTTTAAAAGATGATTGAGTGTCATCATTTGAAAGATCTTCCATAAGAATTGGGAAAATTTCATGAAAATTTAAGACTTTCAGTGCTCTTTCTACTAGGTTTTTACAGAATAACAGTAAGTTCTTACAACCTCTGTTCTTAAGTGATTTTTAAAAAAACTGGAGTTTTGTTTTGCAGACTTTTCACAAAAGAGCAGCCATCAGAAATTACTGAACATGTGTTTTAAGTATTAAATATCACATTTAATATTAAAATTAGAGAATGCAAGGTAAAGTATGTGCTCAGTGAGTAAATATAAAATGAGAGAGGTTGGTTTTCTTGATTTTAGCTTCAATCTTTGACACTTTCACTCAAACTTTGACCTGTGAAGGATTTTAGAAGGAGATAGAACTTAAAGCATCTTGTGTTCAATGTAAAATTTTTTTGTTCTTTACTAATATAATAATAATGTAGCATAGAAAGTCTTCTCTGTCATTCCAGTTCGTTGTTATTTAACTCATGGAATTAACCATTTAAATTGTCAAAACATGTTAAATGTAGTCTAAATCTGGCATTTCTTACTGTATTTGATATCTTTTTATAAATATTTCACAAATTCACAATGCTCAATTATGTCAACATGAGTATCTTGCTAATTAAAGTAGCAGTGGAAAAACTAGGACTTTTTTTTTTTTAGAAAATGAAGGGGCATGTCAGAAGAGAGATTGGAAGTCAAATGTTATTAAATAAAAAAAGAAAGACTTCCTTGCCTTTAAAAATATATATTTTTTTTTTAAAAGCCAAAATTACCATAGGTTTATTTTTCAGAGCTTTGCAGTAGTCTGATACTGTTCCAAACTACCATTAAACCCACCCACTCTCGGTCTTCTCTGATTGAATATAATTATTTCATTGTAAGTTGTATGGTATGACTATCCACACCCATCCAGAAAAAAATTAATTCATGCTTTCATGTCAATGGGAGGCACAATTTGGAGAAGATTTGAAAGCTTAAAAAACTGCATCATAGTATCTCGTATGGTGAGATTGCTGGAGTTTCTACTACTTCTGCCCCATTTCAACCTGGTGGATAGACTGTTGCACAGTGTTATTTTTTGTAGCTGTGTTTGAATGGTTAAATTAAAATCTTCAATTGTTATCTTCTCTGGATAGATAACCTTTAAGATACAGCTGTACGTTCTTGGGCATTGTAATTAATTAAGGCAGTTTTCATTTGTTTTCCTTTTTTCAGTACTAAAAGGAAGTGACAACAATTACTTACTCAATGGAGATTATAGTGTCACTCCTTTCAGAAAAAGAGTTCACTATGGGGAAACAATGATTGATTACAGTGGGTGTAATGCTGTTATTGAACGAATCAACTCGAGTAAAACGTTGAGCAAAAATTTAGCTGTTCAGGTGAGATATTTAAATTTATTTATTACATTGTAATTCCAGTTACAAATTAAGATGTTAAAAATAGTGAGTTTTGTTTTAATAATTCAAGTGTGTTCTCTCTCTTATATTGGGAGATAGTGTAATTAGAGTTTGATGTGATATTGGTAGTCAACAAAATGATCTTTTTTACTTCAAAATCAGATTCAAGTCTTTAAATAAAATTAGAAAGAATCTTTCAGTATCTTTATATGTAAACAGATAAATAGTTCACACATTCCTAATTTCCTTTCTTGTAAATAAAAGAAAATCATTGATTGTATAGTATTAGTTATGGTTTCTTCAATTTACCTAAAATTCAGGAGATTTTTATTTGATTTTCCATATTAAAAATAAACCTATTAGTACTGTGGTAAGTTTGAAGGCTTCTAATGCTAAACACTGAATTTAAACACCTATAGTGGGCACAGCACAAATAGCTCACTGTGTGGAATTGAGTTTAAATCAACTACAAACAATTAAACTAACTAAAAAAATAATTTTTACTTCAGTCCATGAGAATCTAGACTTTTTTTCCAGTGTGAATTAGTAATCCAATGGCATTTTAGAAAATAGTGAAGTCCTCAAATAATTTAGTTTTATCTGGCTATTGCAGGTGCTAAATGTAGGAAGATTGTATCCACCAGATGTCCACTATATGTACGTAGTGTCTTCTGTTAACCATGATCTACATCATTGGGTTCTGAGAGAAAAGTGGTCTGATTGTAACCGGCTGTGTCAAGGTCAGAAAATATTTGTTAGGTATAATAAAGCTCACTGTCTAAATAAGTCCTTGTTTTCTCTAACAAATAGATTTTTCAAAAGGATAGATATACATAAGTTGAAACTAATGAACCTTTTTAGTTCTATTAAAAAGTTTAAGTACCCTGAGGAGAACTAACTGCCTAAAAATCATCAGAAAAATTTTATTTGCCTACTGTTAAAATATAATTTATTATTTTAACTTTAAAAACATATCTAAATATTTTTGTTCTTATCAAATTTATATTATTGTTACTCCTAACTAAAATGCCCAATAATGTTCAAAAATAAAATAATTAGAAGTATGTTGGCCAGATAAAATAAAATATAATGGTAAGAAATAAGAAAAAAAAAATATTATTCATGCTTTTGATGCTCACTGTGGTCATTCTTATGAAAAGAAGATCTTTATTATCTTCATTCGGTTTATTTGTAATATCATGATGCATCAAAAACACCAAGTAAGTTCTTAAGTGACAACCAAAACTTTGGTGAACCTACCAGTTTGTTAAATCTAGCATACATGTACTTATGTGGAATAATTTCTTAAAGCTCTCTTATGTACTCTTTTTAACTAAATCATTGAGACTCTATTCCTAGCTGTTTAAAATGCTAATTTGTGGGGGAAAATTGTTGTAAAATAAATGAATTTGATATATGGTATGTTTGAAATTGGGTTAAAATTTATATTTAATCACTTTAAAATATGATAGTAAAATTACAATTCTTGCTAATTATTTCTCAGACAACTTTTCATAACTCTTGTAGAACATTATTTTTATGATCTAAAAGTTTAGTTCAGTGCATTTAGTTCCTGCTTCCACTTATTGTACTCATTGGATAATGCTTATGTTAAAAAAAATTGTATTTACTTTGAGCTTGCAGGTGAAAGATTTCGATTACTAGTCTGCATGAGAAAGCATGATGGCCAAATAGTAAGTGATATCAACTGTAACCTCAGCAGCAAACCTCCAAAACTTGCTCAAGTCTGCAATACACATTGTACACTCAGGTAATAGAAGAATAATTACATTGTACATTTTTGTGTGCAATTTAAGATTTGCATAATATCTAAAAGTAAATTTTAATCTTTTGCTAATATTAAGTCTTGCAACTTGCATGTGTAGTTTGTAACAATAATTTGTGATGCGTACTTCAAAAGTGAAAGGTGTAAATGAGTGATGAGAGACTGATCCATATTGTTTGCTCAGTAAGTAGAATTATTGAAGGTTTTTCAGCATCAGTGCTTGATTCCTCTTTGACTTATTCCTGTAGAGCTTTTGTAATAAAAGCAACATGTTTTTTTAAATATGCTTGTAGACAGAAAAAAAATATTACCTGCATAGTTAAACTCCATTTATGTTTTAATGTAGCTTGAAAGATTAAAGTGATTTAGCATTGGTGGTGTTGTTTTTTTTCTTTGGGCTAGTTCTATCAAATACAAAGGATTTGTAAAGTTACCTGAATTTTTGGTTAGGGCAATGTCATTATGAGATATAACAACCATCGATTTGAGTCAGTGAGTGTGTCATTGTGAAACAGTATATCTGAATACAGTTATGATAATCGTTTTTTTAATTTTTAACCTATGTAAAGCTTTACTTTAATTATATTATTGTATCTTGGTAGTGAAGGAGAACTGAGTTTGTTATATCAAAAAATTACAATTGATTCATAACCCATTAAAACTGACTTGGGTTAACCATATAGAAAGACCATTTAACACGTAACATATATAATTGGTAAAAAAAGTGAGGAAATTTTAACACAAAGATGTATAATCAAAATAAAGAAAACCTAGTCATAATAAAAAGTAGCTGTATGTTCTTTACTGACTGAAATTTCATGTCTTCAATGCTCCATGGTAGTTCAATACTAAACCTAAATTCTAAGTGAATTGTAAGTTAAATAATTATCTCATCAGTATAAAAGGTAAAACAAGTTGATAAATGTAGGAATTATAAAATTTCTTGTTTCTGTGGTAAAGTTTAGATTTGACAAATATACAGAAACTTGATATTTAGGGTCAAGGAACAACAAATATCATAGAAAATGACTTGGCCCTATCAGAGCATATAGCTCTGATAATGTGGGTAAAACAGTAAAACCTGTCCAAGGCAGAATTGCACAGGACTGAGTAATATTTCCAGCTTAGACAGTGAACATGCATTTCCTTAATTATATGTAATTTTTGAGCGGAACGTTATACTTGCTCGACTCAAGAGAAGTAAGAAATTTGCTAATAAAGTTATTATACTGTTTATGCAATATTTATTAGAATAAGAACAAAAATAGATATTCAGAAAATACATATATACATAAGTATATAAAATTGTAATCAAATTTATTTGAAGAAAGTGTCCAATTTCAACTGTTTCATTTTTTAATGGGCTTTCTCATGTGGTTATAAGAAAATGCCAATTCTATGGCCTTTTCATGAAGTTAATTTTCGACCTTCATTTTTGTATACAATTTGATAGCATTAATATAATTTAACACTTATGACGAAGTGGGATTTCTGTTTTTACACTATCTTTTTCATTTTGTTCATCTTTTGAATCTCTTACAGTATTACCATCTTGCAATTCTGTTATAGATTTTAAATCAATTTCATCAGTTTCTGTTAAAAGATTCTTCTCAACATTCACAAAACTTTCTGCATTCACATAGAATCATCTGCATCAATCTTCTCAATCAGAATGTGGATTTCACTAGAATCATCATAACAAACAACTTCTCCACAATCTTTGCCATTATTAAGAATAAATTCACAGTTTCAAAAACACTTGTTATACATTTGATTGAATGATATAAAAATGCAATTGTATCTAACACTTCAATTTTCATGGTCATTTCAGATGCTCTCTTACAGTCATCCACGTTTGCAATAATATGCTGAAGCATCAGTTTTCTGTATCTCAATTTTATACACAGTATAATTCCATTATATAGTAGCTGTAGAACTAATGTTGTACATGTAGGTAGAAAGACAAAACAAATCTTTGAAAGTTGAACTCTTGGGTGACAAATTACATTATCTAGGAAAATTAGAATATTGCTATTTTCTTATTCCATTTAATTTCTTCAAAAATTCCTCGAATATGGCACTTGCCATTCATGCTTTATTATTTACTTTCCATTCCACAGAAAGTTGATTCTTCATTGAATTTTTGAAACAGCATGTATTTTCACTGTTACCTGTTACCCATGATTTCTCTAGTTTTTCTATCAGCAAATGCAATCAAAAGTACAGTTTTTTTGAAAAGCAATCTCGGGAATAATGAAGGCAGAAAAAAGAACAGACTGTATTTAATCATTACTTATTGTTACAAAATGTCCGAGAATTTATTAATATTTAAACAAATTATTAATTAAAGAAAAATATATTAATGTTTAAAGAAATTAATATTTAATCAAACACATTTTTTCCACCTTACTCAGGTTTTCATCCTACTTACTGATAGATGAGGTAGGTGAAAGATAGTTTTTTTGTTTATGTTAGGCAGATTCTGCTATGTTGGGGGCCTTTTGTTAAAGAAATCTTAAGATAATGCTGAAACAGGTTTTACTGTATTATGGTGATAATTGGGTTATCACATGTGAAGGTGAAAATGTGTACATTCACATTTAATAATAATGAAGATTTTCTGTTTTTCACTCTTTAAGCTGTTGAATATTGTCTCTTATTTATGTTAAATGATAATAAAGGAAGAAATATATACTAAAAATATGAAAAATTAATAAAAATTATGTATATATTTTTTATCAAAAACATATTCATCCTCTCCATGGTGTAAAAGGAACCCTGTTAATAGACTCCCATGCTAGTGATTGATTTTCAATTAGTGGTAATAATATAATGAATTATTTCCTTGATCATTGACAAGACCATACTGATCTGAACTATCTCAGCCCACAGTTGTTGCATCTTTCTTTGTAACTAAAGTTGTGGGTTTATTTTTCAGCAACTGATTCTCTTTTTGATTGTAGCAGACCCAAGCATGCTTCACTTAACAGCTTGAACCTGAAAGAGATGCTTAAGAGATAGAGGTATGTCATGAAGCATTGTTTGCTGGGTGATGTCAGTTTGAAACATTGTTGGTAGCTCCAGTTAACTCCCAGAAAATTGGATTTGTTAAGAAGCTGAGAGTGGTAGGATTTATAAAATTCCTTGTTTTTGTGGTAAAATTCAGATTTTTGAAATATACATTGACTCTTTCTGTGGTTATTGATCCAGTTGAAGATGCAATGGTGGCTTGACTAACAGATAGTGATGGTCATCATCCTAATATTAGGAGTAGAAAAGTCTTAATGGAGCTAGTTTAAACATCAGAGCCATCCACTGAACTGAGGGTAGGCTTTGTTACACCAGCAATTTAGCCTTTGAAGATGTCATTGTTCATATATTGAAGGTGGTTCCGTTACATTTGGTATTTCAGAACCAACTTAACAGCATCCTCTGTCTGGTCCTATTTATTTGATATTTATTGGCCAGTATGACATCAGCTAAGGTAAAAGTAAGGATTAACCCTAGGCACTTTGGGACACTGGTGTTATCAAAGATGTCACGAAGATTGCTGAAAAGGTAGTCTTTTCTCAGTAACCAACATAGGCTACCTCTACTAACTGTTTCTGTAGTATTGGTACTATAATTTACTGCTAGCTGTGTATCATTAAATCCAACGTCTTTTTTAAGAATCATAAAATAAATATTTATTGGCAAAATTCAGCGAAAGCCAAACTGAAGCATTTGGACTTAAAGTTATTTCAGTGAAGATTAATATTAACACAGCCACTACAGTATATAATAATACATACTCATACTAACTTTCTTGAATGCAGTACTTTATAGCAAAATACATTTACTATCCTAGATGAGCCATCAACACCACTATCTGAACTAGTATGATATTCTACCACCATTTTCAAGTTGATTCAGTTGACAGGCAAATACAACAAAACAGAAGTTTTTCACTTAGATTCATCATAGCTTTACTCACATTTCATGCTGAGACAAAACCAACTCTCTCGTTATGTACAGAGGAAATTACATTTCAGTATACTGGAGAGAGAGAGTAGTGAGGGTTGTGCTGTTTATTCCATGGAACTTTTGCCACTTGACTACATCAGGTGAGCGATTCTTACAAAATGGTGAACAACAAATTGTCTCAGAAAACTGTTCAGTGCCTTGAAAAGTAAGAGTAGCAATGTCCTTTAAGTTGAGTTTTCAAACTCCTTGCAGTCATGTGATGCAATCTGTTTATGTTCTAGGTATTGCAGCTACTAACTAGCCATTCTAACTGTGTAATAGTCGACTTACTATTACTTGATATACTGTAAATATTCTATTCAGTAGGTTAACTTGTGAGAGTTAAAATGCCCTTTTGGTCCTTTTGATCTTTCAATCAGAAGAGCATCCTAACTCTGTGAAAATCAAATGACAGTTACACAATGTAGTACATATTTCATAATGAAATACCACCAAGCAGCTCGTAAAGCAACAAATATTATTTCCTTTTGGTCATTGATATTACAATGTTTTAACTACTGTCTGGTAGTTAATCTTAGCCATAGCAATCATGAGATTTTTGTTAGTGTTTTGACCAACTATCAAAGTTATTTCATGTTTCTTCTCCTGGAATTTCCTCTTCTGGCTTGTGTCAAGCCAAATTAAGAACATCTAGCTTTTTCTTTTTCATCATATGAATTGTATCTCAAGACAGCCAGTATGGGTATTAAAACTTTTATTAAAATAAAGTAGAGAACAATGTTTCGACCTTCTCAGTGAAAGTTGATAATATAAATAATGCCTAGACCACTACTATGTCTGTGTGTTCCAGCCAGCCTGATGAGCCTGTGTTAGATGAAAGGCCTCATCAGCACCAGACATGTAGTGGAGGTTACATTTTAGAACATATTCCAGATTTAGTCTTATGTTTTAGTGTTGTAGATGTAGTTTTCTCCTGTTGACACTGTGGTTGCTCTGGGAAAAAGAAAACTAGTTTGCTTTTTTTTTTTTCACTTGTAGTAAAATTAATTTATGTACAATAATTGAAATATGAAATAAGTAAATAATCATTGTTAAAATTGAAATGAATAATTAAAAAGAATTTGTTATTAATCCTTATCCTCTAAATCTGATATTTAAATGAATAAATATTATTTAAAATAATTACACTTCCTTTACTTAATAAGCTAGTTCATTCAACAGTATGTCCAATATGGTATTAAATTTTGTTGTAAGATATATATTCATTGTCTTAATTTAGTTGTGTTTGAAGTTGCAAACCACGATGATGTAATAATCAGGAAGCTTAATCCAATGTCTAGAGAAAAGGAGAGATTATTTATATTTGTAAATAATCATTATGAAGTTAAAGATTATTCAGTGAGTTTACAGGTGCAGAGTCAGAAGAACTGTTTAGTGGTAGCGATGAGATTTATTGTTTTGATTTAGTTACTCTAATGAGTACTGAGGTTATTCTGTAAGTTTATTTGTGAGTTAGGTGTACATACCATCAGTCAGGAAAAATTCTATTAAACATTATTGATTGATTATGCCTACCGTAATTAGAACTGCATCTGTTAAAAAGTTGTGAATTAGAAGCTTATTGGTGAAAGTGGTTGCAGCAAATATTATAAATGAATAAATTAATTTGTTATGGTTACCTGGATTACATCTTGTATTATGTTACTCAACTAATCTAAATGATCTTGTCTAACAATATAGTACATTACAACAACATTGTTTTATTTTGATTAAAAAAAAAAGGTTGAGGCCACAAATTTGTAAAAACATGTATACTGAAATATAGCATCATTACTTTAACAATCAGAAATTTGTATTTTGAATTAACTTTGTGAATAAATGCAATAATCTCTTTCTTCTAAGCAATGATCTTGCAAAACTGATTAGTTTTCACCAAATATATCATGCTAATTTAACAAAACATTATGCTCTGTTTAAATATCCATGCAATTCTCAGATATATTGCTTGAAAAATGGTACAAAATAAAAACAAATGTAGTATGCATTTATCATTATGGTGTATATCAAATCAAATATTTTTTTTATTTGAATATAAAACAGAATAGTGTTTAGGCACATGAATGACAAATATTAGCAAAGATAGCACAATTTTAGTGGATTTTCTGTGATATCAACTTGATGCAGAAATCCACTATTTTATTAACTTGACACTGATTAAATTATAGTGTTTAAGAGTTTACTCAACATACATAACACCGTTCTAATATTGAAGCACTGCTTTCTCAAAAATGTTAAAATGTTATTTTCCCCTACCTTTCAAAAGTCCAAATTGAATATGGGATTGTCCTATAGTTTACGTAGCTGTTGATTATCTCTGAACTGGAAACATATGAAAAGTTTAAAATTCTGATACAATGATTACCTAGATACCACTGTAATAAGATTTACCTACCTATATCAGCATAATTCTAATTTTCTGGTGTCAGGTTTATGTGTACTTAAGAGTTCATTATGCTAAATTACTTCTCTCAGTTTTGTGAATATGTTTCTTAGATTTTTTTTTTTTCCAAATTCAGTTATTTTGATTTAAAAAAAACAAAACTAGCTTATAACACCTGCAAGTAGGGTTTCCATTCAAAGGCTAGTAAATGAACCTTTAATGGCATTTGGATTAATATGTAAGCAAAAATGATTACATGCAGTTTATGGTGAAATTGTTTTGCTTCAACTAGATGGCAAGTAATGACAAGCTCCAAATGTTCTTCGAATTGTGGAAAGGGCAAAAAGTTTAGAACAGTTAAGTGTCTTCAACAAAAGAATATGTTTCAATTACAAGAGGTGGCTGATGCTTTCTGTGATCACACTGGGGCAAGACCAGAAGATACAGAAGAATGTGAGGGACCTTGCCTAAAATCATACTGGATATTTGGCCAGTGGAGCTCAGTAAGTGATTTTAAACTTTCAGTAAAAAACAAACAAAACAGTAATGGTAGAAGTAGTGTAGGGTGATTTATGTAAGGATTGTTTGTAAAGCTCTTTTGTTATGGAATGCTAATTAAATAGAACTGAAAGCAATAAAGTATTGTAGAACTGTACACAGCCTAAACAGTGATTAATAGTTTAGTTGGATTTTCAAGAAAGTGAACTATAGTTGACATTTTTGTTAAAAGTCTGTATAAAAAGTTGATTGGTAAGTTAATCCATATATTTTTGTTATTAAGCAGTGTTTTGAGTATTAAAGCTTGTGCAAAAAGAAGAAACTAATACATAAAAATTACTAGAGTGTAATTCATTATTTACATTTAGTTTAGAATTAATACACTTTATTTGAATTTCACAAACTGTAGGATCTACTAAAGTTGATCAGCTTTTATACATATTACTAGCATATAGCCAATCAAAAATGATGGGACAATTACTACCACTCTCACCCCATAGTACACCCTAACCTCATATTTCATGACTGAGTGAAAAAAGTAAATTTTGTGAAATCAAGCTTGACCAATAAAGTGGCAGAAAAGTATAGTTAAGGCAGTCAAAACATTGGTAAATTCTTTTGGGAGACAATCAAAATTAAGATCATTCATGAAATGGTTTTATGAAATATTCATAAAATAATTATAAGAAAAATCAGTTATATTAACAACTTTTAATATATAGAAAAGCCAGTGCATTTTAATAATACTACATTACAACGATGGCATTTATGTGACGTTGCTTAGCAACAAAAGTATAACCTAATGTTGTTAGCCTATGTACTGAAAGCATGGAATGAAGTGTATAATCAAGAAAACTGGAAAATTTCAAAATTAATGTGGTTTTCTTCCATTGATTCTATGGTTGTTTCAACTGATCTGGAGATGAAAAATACTATCTTGCTGTGTGTTAAATGAAAAGCATCATCAGCACTTGGTATAGGAGGTGTAGTGTGAGAGGGATTTTATAACATATTCCACATTTAATCTTAAGTTTTTAATGTTGATGTAGTTTTCTTCTATTTACACTGTGGTTGTTCTGGGAACAAGAAAAGTAGCTTATTAGTTTGCCAGTTTTTTTTTACTGGTAGTAAAATTAATTTAAGTACAATAATTGAAATATGTGATAAGTAAATAATCATTGTTAAAATTGAAATGAATAATTAATAAGAATTTGTTATTAACCATTATCCTCTAAATCTGATATTTAAATAAATAAATAATGCTTAAAATAATGACACTTCTCCTTTATTTAATAAGTTAGTTCACTCAACAACAAGCCTGTTACGTTTTTTTTTATGTTTTATGTTTTTTTTAGACTAAACGCAACAGAAAGACACAGATAACAGCTTGTATAATTTATTACAATAAGCTATTATATATATGACAGATATAACATAAATTATATAATAACAATGACAGATATTCAGTTTCAAAGTTAATTACAATACAAAATGGTACTAGTTTCAACCTTCAAAATTAATTACGATACAAAATGGTACTGGCCTGTTTCCAATATAATGATCTAGAATGAAAGTCCAAAAGTTCAGATCAGAAATCCAAAATTACGGTCTAGGGTGTGAATTTGGTCCCATGAAGAAATACCGAAGTTTGAATGGAGAATGACGAAGTTCTTTTTACGGTGCTTCTTGATGAATGTCTCAAACTTGCCACCTTCCAATTTTCCCAGTCTCCCCTAAACAGTCCGTACGTGCCGACTTTCAGCACAACCAGTAATTTGAATGAATCGCAAAGATTGACGAGACAAAATCACAGCTTCTGTAGATCTAGCTCTGGTCACAAATCCAAGTTGAATAAAATCACAGCAAACACTTAAACTTTCTCAAACGAATGACTGACTCTTCTTTTCTTCGAATAAAAACTAATGACTCTCCTTCTTTCTCGCATCTCCGTCTGTTTATATATTAGTAGGCTTCTTCTCGAACAATTGCGGAACTTCTACAGAACTCTAGAGCAATCCGCGCATGTCCGTTCTTGCACAAGACTCAACGTCTAGACACTAGGTTGCCATACATTTCCATTTATAGTCATATATTTGATCTACCTAATTCTAGAAATTTCTAAATGTTATTTTAAATGAATAACAACATATTTTATTGGTCTAAGCCTTGAAACAACAATATAAATATGGAAATATAAATAATAGAAATGAAAATTTAAACACAACACGACATGTTGCTGTTTACAAAACATTTACATGACATTTACATAATAAAGTCCAACATAGCTAGGTAGTTAGGACACTCACCTCAGAATACTCAAATTTCTATTCTCACCAAACATGTTTACCCTTTTAGACATGGAGAAGTTATAAAGTATGTTCCATCCCACTATTTGTTGGTAAAAGAGTAGCCTACGAGTTTGCAGTAGGTGGTTATGACTAGTTGCCTTCCCTCTGTTCTTTCACTGCTCGATTATGGATGACTAGTACAAATAGCCCTCATTAAGTTTTAACAAAATTCAAAGGAAACTCAATCAAAACACAATAAAGCAGTTGCTAATCATGGAAGTAAAGGTGAATAGTGCCTGGACCACTACCAAGTCTGCAATGCTTCAGCTACGTAATGAACTCTTGTATTGAGCAGAAAGATTGTGAAGATGGTCCTGTGGTTGACATATATCATATTTTACTTTGCTTTCACTCATATGTTTTTAGCATAATATAAAATTTGGGGAAAATAAAAAGTATATTGGTTTACTTAGGCTGCAATGTCACTAATTAAACATTAAAGAACTTAAAGTCTATCTTTATTATTTAAGAAATGTTTGGAATGTAAGGTTGAAGTAGTTAATGGCACAACATATTGGATTATATATACCTGATAAGTTCATGTTTAAGGTAGTTACATACAAATACAGACTGTCAAATAATAAAATTAGTTTTAATTATCTTTTTTTGCTCTTTCTTCTTATGTCAGACTCTTTGAGCCACTGTTATTTGTTAAACGTTAAGTTAAAATTTATGTATGTAGGTGTATATATGATATTGCCCCAGAAGAACTTTTACTTTTCAATAAACTATCTGCTATGAGAAGAAATAGTATTTTTGTGGATAGTATTCTAGAGGAAGTTAGTTGAAGACCATGATACACAATTTAAATTGAGAAAATTGTTGAACTAAGTTAACCAAGCAAAAAAAAAAAAAAATTTAAATTGTGGATTTCGCAATTAAGCTTACGTATTTTGACTACTCTCTTCATGTCTTTCTTATTGCAATATTCATACAGAAATAATTAGTTAATTAGCAAATTATGATTAAGAAATAGGAAATAATACATTAGGTAACATTCTTAACACCTTGTTTAATTAATTATTTTAAATTCTGCAAATAATTCAACATTGTGTGTGTATGTGTAAGTAATTCTGCATATATACTTGCTGGTATTTCAAGTAGTGATCAATTCAATACTTGATATATAAAGTAAATATTTTCTTACACTGAAAATGTAATTCCAATAGTAATTTATTTCTCATGCAAAACATTCTTGTTCTTTTTTTTGCCTCAAAACATTGCCAAAAAATTGTTAATGCTTAGTGCATCAATCTGTATATCCCACAAATTACATGTCACTTTTGAACGAATATATAGCATGTGACATCTTCCACCACCAATATTGCACCATTTATATTGGTGCAACCAACTCAACTCCCACTGATGTTTTTGCTCCATTCTCACTTTCAAGAATTAGCATGATATAAAATTAATGACAGCATAGTGGGGATGGAAGTTTTGAAATAGGACAGGGGAGAAAGGATTTATTGAAAATACACTGTCAGGGTAAGAAAATGTTCATTATGGTAGTATGTCCTCTTGCATAAAGCTAGAATCTCACATTTAAAAGGTAGAGGGATTGGGTAGATGTCTAACTGTGAAATCGAGCAGAAAACGACTGCCTAGTAATAAATGGTATGCTCAAAAATGGAAATGAAACAAATATGGGGCACTGCGCTACTTCTGGACACACATGCTCATTGACTCATAAGGAAATGATCTAGACACAAGCAATGAAAAAGGATCTGCATGAGCTAAGTTTGTTTTGAAAGGTGCAATCCATAGGAAAAGGTGGTGCAAGTTTGAACTATCCTCCATTACATAAAACAAATTGAAAACAGCTGGCTCTCGTAGATGAAGAGCTACTCTATGAAATGAAAACTCGAAGTAAACACGAGATGAAACAACAATTTCAGAGGCAGTTCGTTGAAACATAATGATGGAGAGAAAAAAATAATCTTCGCTATGTATCTACATAATGATGACCAGACAAATAAAGTTCCACATCCAATCCTCAGAATTAGGTCAGGATCATATAAATAAAAACATGTTAGAGAAACATAAATATAGTAGCTATGGCATGTGATATATACACAACAACTCCCACCACAAGTAAACATAGTATATATCATCAAGTAACTGGTATTACCAAGAGGAAGTTAGCATTCTATTGAAACCATACAAACTCCTAAAACTGCCATAAAAGGAAGTACAATAAACAAAATCTGGCATTACAGGGTTGTGTGATGGCTTCAACTCAAATGTAAGAAGAGAACAGTAGTTGTATCAGATATTAAGAGCAGAAATTGTAACTCACTCAACTGTAAATGGAACAAGATACATCTTGCACAAGGGCTTATGAAGAGGATGGGAAACGTTTGCTGAACCATTAGAACAGAGTATTTACATCCTGTTGCCAGTATTATGAGACAGATGAAGTTCCCCATCTTAAATATAGAGGCATGGAAGGAAACATCTTGCAACTGGAATTAATGAGAAGGAAGCCTCTACTGCTCTCGACCATGAGAACAGGGTGGTATTGTCATGAACTTAATATGAGGAGGAGGATCCCATGTAAGCTGGTTCTGGTCCAACCGACAATTGGTACACATGAGAATAACTATCTAGGGGAAAGGGAAGGATGAAACCAATCTTTATTCTCTTCTCATTGAGTAGATAAATATGTGATTGTATTATAAGGTAAATTTCTGCTTCACACTCAAGAGTAAGCCTCCCTGATACAACATCCCAGTGACCAAAAACTAGTAAGTGGTAAGGGCTTCTATACTCCACTTGGAGAAAAAAAAGAAAAGAGGGGGGCAGTAAATGTGGTATGAAATTTAAAGGAACATCTCACTGAAGAAAGTGCAGTTAGTGTCTATGATTTCCTCTTTCAAAAATCAGACCATTCATAATCCATGCAGTTAAAGGGTTTGAAGTGATGGGCATACATCCCCTTTTGCTCATGATGGTCCTTGAGTAATGGTTCACCTTTGAGTTAAACATATGGATACCTATAGACATATAAATGTATACCACTAGGCATGCCACCAGTGGTCTTGTGGAACATTCCATTTCTAATGCCAGTATTACAGATTTATTACTATATACAGAGTAGATTTGAGTAAAAGCACACCTCAACAGGCAACACTTGTTACAGAGTGGAACCCCTGTGAATATAAGAGGGTCTTTGAAAAAAAAACAACATAAATGTTGTGAAAATACACTTTCAAGTCAAAAATTAATGGATGTGTGTAGAACAACCTTGGAGAGAAATGATACTTGAGAAAAGTACAGTCAGATATTGCAGATAATGAGTGATGAAGGAATAAACCTAAATGACTCCTTCCAACAGACAGTAAAGAAAAACAGCCAAAGTGTTGTATGATAGATTTGGTGATAAGAAACATTGAGGAGAAGCAGCAACCTTTCATGGATAAGTCTGAATATGCCAGCCAAAGTAGTTGACAAACCAAACCAATGAATGTTACAAGAGATAGATCATGTGAAACAGAAAGGTTCCAGGAAATAAAAGGTCAGGAACATGAACATCAAAAGGATGCAGTAGGTGTCACCTAATTTCACATGAAGCAAACCTGATAAGGAAGACAGTTGGGATTGGAATAAGAGTACAGGTGGGAGGTGGAAGTTAAAGAAATGAGCATAAATGCTAAATTGGCTCTATTGACAAGAGATATCTTAGGGAAGAAGGACCTTTCTGGATATATGACTACAATACTGTTTGTAGAGAATGGGCACTTGCCATATATTAATGTTCAAAATTGAATGTAATTTGTGGAGTATATAGACTGGTGCACTGTGTATTAAACGTTTTTAGCAATTTTTATGGGGTAGAGAGTAGATCAAGATAGCTTTGTTTGAAAGATGGTATGACTGAATTAGAAACAGTTCATCATATAGTAAAAACTACTAATGTAGAAACAAATATTGAAAAGAGATTAATACAAATTGCAAGAGTAAAGTATGAAAAATCAATCTTTCTCTGAAACATATCCATCAAAATTTGTCTCATAATAATTACTTATTTTGAATTGCTTCACCTAACTTTCATATGTATAGTTTCTCAATATCTGTTTTACACCGTGGAGGACATTCTGTTGAACAAGTAGGAATTTGTTAGTTTATCCTCATGTTCAGTACTTTTGAACAAATACAATATACAGAGGTTATTTGATAACCTTAAATCATAATTCTTTGAAACTCAGGAGTAAAAAATAATTGAACTAATAAAAATATCAGTTGTTCAATGGGAATATTATATTAAAAACAACTGCATCTTAACTAAAAAATAAGAAAATTAAAAAGCAATGGTATTAAAAGCCAGGTCAAAAAAGTAACTTGGGATAATTTGGAATACTCTTGTTTTTTTAAAAAAAAACTTTTTTAGTGACAGTATTATTACAAATATTTAATGATGGATCAGCTATGTTCTAGTTTACCAAAATTTAGATTCTACAAATGTGTACACATTATGCATTTCAAAAAAGGAGTCAAACCACGTTAGTGAAGTACATAAGATATTTATTTTTATTATGACATGAAAGCAATTATTTAGAAATATTTTTATCTTGTGATATTTAACTAAAATCTTCAAGGATGAAGTGACTGAAGTAGGAAAAAAGATTATATATTAATAGGGAAGTTAAAAGATAGAACGGGTTAAATTATCACTGGAAATTCATTATCAGTTTCATATAATTGTTAACAAACTTAATTGCTTAAGATCTCTGAGGACAGAAGTAGATAATTTATTTGATTCCCTGTGAAATTGCTTTGTAATAATTAATAATTATTTTTCATGACAATTGATAGTGAAGGTGAATTTAGTGTTTTTTTTCCAGTTAAATGATAACCAAATCATGGTTATGTCTGAGAAATTGCTTAACAATGTTTTTTTTATTTGAGTAAAAAAATATTAGATAATTTAAATAAATATAGCAGGAGACATTCTCAGACAGATTTCTTTTATTGACTATCTTTAATAATATTAGCAAAAAACTTGAAAAAATCTGTAAAAATAGTGAGAATACATGCTTACTGTAATAAAAAAATGTAATACTGACACTACAAGTGTTTGAAAAAAGAAACTGAGGCTTCAAGCAATTTAATAAACTGTTTCTTTTACTGATTTTTCATAAGTTATGCTCAGTGACCTAAAAGTATTTAGATATTTTGCGTGTTAGATATGATGTTCTTTATCCTATTTATCTTCATACTTACACCAACTCTACTTCATATTTTTGCCAATTTTCACAGTGTTCCAAGTCGTGTGGGGGTGGAAGATGGACACGGACTGCCACCTGTATAAGCACAGCTGGAAAAAGGATGCCTGAGAGTAGCTGTGAAGCTTCTAAGAAGATTACTCTTAAAACCTGCAATAGTGAACCCTGTCCAGAATGGAAAGTTGGAAATTGGACACAGGTAATGTTCATTGGTCTTGGCTGAATATGTGTTGCATATTGGTGGTAAGAACATTACAGTATAGTTTTCACATTATTGGTGCAAAAAGTACTTTTATTGGAAATTTTAACATAAACCTCATCAATACACGTTTGGTCTCTTATATCTCATCTTATTGGTAGAGTGGATATATGTTTGTCTTGTGAGTATATGCATATTGCTAGTAAGTTTCCTCATTATCTTGTCTGTTACCATAACTGTATATTCCCTAGTATGGAATGTGGTATATCTGTGTAGTCAGAGAAAATAATGATAGTATTCTGAGTACAGCACAATTTAGTCAATACCATTGGAGTTTTGTTCATAATGAGTTCTAACACATATTAGAATATTTTAAAATATCTGAATCATTTAACCTTTATATAATAAACATAATTTCATATAATATAACCACTGACATGCCAAAATAAATAATTTTTCCATTTCAGGTTTTATACCAGAAAAAAATCTCATCTGTACCAATAATTTGAATTATAAATTGCTTTAATTCCTAAAGAGAAATCAGAGTTTTCCTGAAATATTATGTTCATGGTTAGGAATTTAAATTATTATACTTTTGATAAATAAAATGTGGTTTTTAATTTTTAAGCCTATTTCCATAATACTTACGACAATCAATTTTTGTCCACCATGGCCAGGTGGTTAAGGTGCTCAACTCATAATCTGAGAGGCACAAGTTTGAATCAATGTTGCACCAAACATGCTCACCCTTTCAGCCATGGGAGCATTATAATGTGATGATCAGTCCCACTATCAGTTGGTAAAAGAGTAGCCCAAGAACTGGCACTGGATGGTGATGACTAGCTGCCTTCCCTCTAGTCTTACACTTCCAAATAAGCGACGGCTAGCGCAGATAGCCCTCAAGTAGCTTTGTGCGAAATTAAAAAGATATTGGTCATTTCTTAGATTATTCATAATTTGTATTTTTCTAAATGTTATTCCTTTATTTAAAATGTGAATATTATGATTATCCTCTAGTTACATTTGCTTCATAACTGTATCCAGTGTCTTAGAGTTTAATTTCATTCTTGATTTTTCTTTTTCCAAAGTCACTGTGAGATGATAGGCTTTATAAATAGATCGTTTTTTCACTGGCTGCTTCAGTTATGAGTTAATCATGAAAATACTCATCAGTTGAAATACAGGCTGACACTTCTAAAAGACTTTGAGTGTATTATTAACTCAGCTGTGATGTCTGTACAGTTAACATCAATACTAGATTTGATACAGCTTAGATGTTAAATTACTTCAGTAAGTCTCATCAGTGTGAGTGGAATTAACTTTAAATATCATTTTAAGGTAAACAACTACAATTATTAAATATCTTTGATATTAATGAGAGTGCTTACATTATAATTCTATCAGATCTGAGGCATTCACTGACATTTACATAGTTACATGAAATTATTACAATTAGAGCTTTTAGATTTCCATTCATTGATATATTAATATGCTTATTTTATATATATACTTTATATTTTTACAAATGCCATGAATAACTCCTACTATCACCACCATCCTTCCCAAATTCTATAAAAAATTCCTTTCCAACGAACAAAATGCAAAAAAGTGAAATAAGTAATGAGTATTTAAAATAGATATCAGAATAATATTTAAGTTGTGTTAATCAGCATGATTAATGATATCAGATTTAGTCTGTTAAATTATATATGTTCATTACACTGTAGTTTGTTGCCAACAAGGGAATATAAGTAACTCACACCAGTTGTATTTAAATTGATTGTCAAATTCTTTCATGAAAGTGAGGTGTATTGTCATTAATGCATAATTCATCCCAAATTTAACATGCATCAGAGTTTGTTTCTTCTACCTTTAAAATCACTTGCATAGCAAAATATACAGTATCACATATTTTCAGTATACTAAAACTTTTATAAACTATCTTTACATCAAATTTGGCTGTGAGATACATGTCTAAAAAACAGTAAGCAAAACCAATACTTTTAACATATTAGTTTTACAACCACCTTGACTAGAAAACAACTAATAACTAAACCAAAGAGTTGTTCAAAATTTCATTATTTTATAAACAACTTTAATAAGGTTCAACAGAGCACTTACAGCTCAGTGACTTCTTTCATTTTTGCATTTCTCTTCATTGTGATTTATGTTCATATATAGTTTGTGATAATTTATTTATTCTTGGAAGCTTATTAGTGCTGGCAAAAATATTTAACAGCTGCATATGATATAAATTAAAAGTTTTGAAAATGATTTCTCATAATCCATATATTGAAATTTTATTTAAAGTAGCTGCAAAAGAATAATCATAACTTTTTACCTGTTTTTTATTTTAAAATTGAAAGAAATGAGAACATGTATTATGAAAGCTTTTTCTAAAATGCACTAAATAATAGTGCAATTAATAATGTTATTTTTTCATTTCACAGTGTTCTGTGTTACATGTGGAAGAGATGATAGATAAAAACTGTAATGTTAATTCAGAATGTTACTTTGTTATTCCACTTTCATTACATACATAATAAGTGAAAGCACAGAATGGTACTTTTTTTGCTCTGCAGTGTTTCAATACATGTGGGAGACCTGGGATTTGTTATTAATTCAGCATGTTACTATATTATTCTACAGTGTTCTCTTGCGTGTTGTAGGGGTCAGAGACATGGGTTGTATGGGTGCACTGAAGATCAACACCAGCTCCCAGGCACAAAGAGTTGTGTCATATGTCACTGATTGCTAGTTGGAATCAAAATGCATGTGCAAACAGAAACACACACAAACATCTGTGTGTGTGTCTTTGCCTTTACTATAAAGAAAGCTTATAAAGAAGTTAGTCTTCTAGTGTTGTTCAACAGACTTGGCATATTATCAATAAATGAAGGTTATTAGCAATAGAAAGCTTCTTATAAATTAATGAAATATTAGGAAAAATAATATTCCAAAGTATAATTCAATATTAAAGTTTTTTTCTTATCAAAGTACTGATACTATCATCACAAATTACATCAGTTAGATAATATGAATGATATAGAAAAACACACAGCTGTTACTCTACTATTGTTAATTCATGCTAACACGTCATATAAAATAAATAATTTATTTCAACTTAAATTAGTTTACATCTTATATGTATACTTCTAAACTCATATTAATTAGAAGCAGAGTTTCAGTTAAATTCATAATATCAAAGAAGTACTTTTACTCAGAAAACAGTCTTTAGGTATGAATTTGGGATTCAAAGATGAACTACATTGTACTCATCTTCTCCTTTCTAGATGACACGTAGAGGTGATATTACTGAAGAACTATAACTTAAGACTAATCTGAACATTTAAAATATAAATTTTTTTCATTAAAACTGAGATAAATGGCTATATTTAAATGATGAAACCAAACTGAGGAAAACTACAAAATATGAAACTTAGCAAGATTAAATTGTTTAGTTTGTAAGTTATGGTATCATATATATTACGTGTAAAATACCAACTCATTTCTGACAAGAGAATGTGCTTCATTAGAATTGGTCTTTTCAGATCTATTAATGTAAAAGAAAAAAAACTGATTGATATTGAGAAAATTAAATTAGGGAATAATTTAGCGTATCTTAAGTGTAGCTAAAACTTGTCGTCTGTTATTAGTCAGGCAGCATTATTGTCATTATTGTAAATATACCATTTATTAACATCGAGAAAAACTGGTAAAGAAGTTTTAGTTATATTTAAATATTGATTTAATTTTAAAATATTTTTGATACAGTTACATCACAACTGTGAGGTACTTCATTTTACACAGAATTAATTTTTATGAAACTGGAAAAAATATGATCTGTTAGAAATGTGTATATTTTACCAAAGTAGAGGTTTTCAGTTGGCTAGTTTATTACTGAAAAGTTAAGGAGAACATTAAAAAGCATAAGGTTTTAGCTGATAATAATCACACCAGTTTCTGATTGAATTAACATTTATGTGTAAAAATAGTTCAACAGTTCTTGTGTTTATTTAAAGATTAAGTAAAAAAAAAACTGCATTATAAAATAAATGTTCGCTATGATTGTGTAATAATATTGTCGGTATCCTTATGTTTATAAAGCAAGTGACATAAACATAGTTAATAACTCAGTAGTTACTCTGTTACAGTGCTCTGTTACCTGTGGAATAGGATTCAAAACAAGGACTGTTTTTTGCCAATCAATAAGTGGAAAAGTTATAAAAAAGAAGCTGTGTGATTATAAAAAGAGACCTCAAGAAATTGCAGACTGTAGAGATCAACCATGCCAAGAAGATGACAAGTCTCTGAAAATCAGCAACCATATTCCTCCATTTCTATCATCTTTCATACATAGTTCCTTATCCAAACAATTGTTTGCTGGAAGTATTGACCATGCTAAGAATTTCAAACCATTTCCTCTTACATGGAAGGTGTCTTCTTGGTCGGAGGCAAGTTCTCTGTGTTAGAAGTCAAGAGTTATGTTAGATTTTAAACTTATGTGACATAAGTCAAACATGATCTGGATTACCAGATTGTGAATTGAATTAAGTTATTTTTATTGATTAAGTTTGGAAACTGCCTTTTTACCAATGTTGAACCACACTTTATAAGAATAGTGTTTTATGTCGTATGATACAGTTACTACTCTCTTCTTTGATTATTCCGAGTCTAGTATAGTAACTTAGATCATGCAACACAAGGTGTCCCCCAAAAAATGTATACACACTTTGAATGATTATAAATACAATGTTTATTAAGATATATCCAGGTTTTATAATCCAAGTTTAAGAAGACAAGTGTATAATCTTTTGAGTTACCACAGGTGATCCAACTGATGATCGTTCTGATCCAGGCACTTCTGATAATGCAGAGAGATGGAATTGCAAAGCTTCACGAATCATGTCATTTGGTATTTGGGTGCATTCTCTTTTCATTGTTGTTCTCAGCTCATTGATTGTTGCAAGTTTTATGCGATAAACCTTGTCTTTGTGTCCCCATAAAAAAAAAAGTCCAGAGGTGTGAGGTCTGGTAAATGTGGGGGGAAATTCAATGCTACCTCTTCGTCCAGTCCATCTGGTTGGCAAGTTTTCCTCAAGATAGGCCCTCACATTACGATGTTGGTGGGGAGGTGCTCCATCTTGCTGGAAATAAAACTCCACATCTACAAATGGCTCTTAAATGTGTGACATGACATTCTTGCAGCAAATTCAGATAAACGAGACCAGTGACTGTGTTTTCAAAAAAGAAAGGTTCAATTATACCCTATGCTTATAATCCACACCATACTGTTACCCCTGGTAAGTTTACGTGGTGTTCAACCATAAAATATGGGTTCCGAGGTGCCCAGTAGGTGCAATTGTGGTGATTAACTGAGCCATTTAACTTAAATTTGACCTCATTGCTACAGACATTATTGTTTGGGAACTGTGCATCCTCTGCAGTTTTTGCCAGGTACCACTCACAAAATTCAACTCTCTGGCAAGGATAATTCTCATCGAGGGCATGGACTAATGCTGGAATAAAACTTTTCCAATGAACATGCTTCATTATGCAATGGATGCTCAATTTTGGGATTCCTGTCTCATGGGCTATTTGTCAAACAGATTTTCTTGCAGATCGGTGGAGGCTTTCCAACAGCTCTGCTTCTTGTGTGGGACATGTGGATGACCTCAGTCTTCCAGAATACCCTTTATGGATGTTTTGAACAGTTACATTTGTTTCAAACTTATCTCAGATGTGAGCAATGGTGAGTCTCATTGGTAGATCTGTTTGAAACTCCCTTCTAAACCTTTGCACTTCAGCTATGTTCTTTCACTTGCAGTAGCACTTAAAGATAAATTTCCTTTTTTCAAAGCTTAGACTTGCTTTTGCCATTACTACAAATCAGTTGCACCTGTAAAGTAAAGAAAGTTTGAGTTATAATCATTCAAAGTGTGTATACATGTTTTTGGGACACCCTGTATTATCCAACAGCACAACTTCCACTGTAACTTGCTTCTACAAAAATCTAAGGTTAATTTTGACCACGTGTTTACATAACTTTCCACAAGCCTTTTACTGTGTTTGTATATATTGGCCTTAAGGACTACATTTAAGCAGACGAGAGTCAACTGGAGCTGCATCAATGGACATCATTAAACAGAATAGTCACAAACCACTCGTATTATAAGTGTAACCATGACAACATTATGCTGTCAGGTGATCTGCAGTTGTTTTTGTTTCCCGACTGTGGTGAAGTCCACTTGCATTAACATATGCAATTAGTTTTAATAAAGTTCAGTTAATTATCTTTTATATGTTGTTACTGTTCCTGAAGAAAACTATAAGGTGCACTAAGCAAGATAAATTTTCCAGAAGTAAAGGTACAATAAAGGTCCCAGGGAAGGTTCTGTTCATTCAGTTTACCTCTTCTAGGATCTAAACATCCACCCACTTGTTTGCCGTGTGTGGCAACCCATGAAGGGGAGGAGAGGATCCTGGTGGTTGAGGGGTCCAACCACACCACACCTCTTGAATTCCTGTAGACTGGCAGCCTTGGGTCAATCAACTAGTCCACTCAGGCTATGGCCAACCAATTACCAATGTTGGATGTTTTCAACAAGTGTTGTGGACATTATATCTGATGCCATGCTTTTTCAGAACCAACGATCTACCATTGCTCCTTTTGGCCTTCTTATCTAGGCACAATTGGATGAATTAGGTCTGTCTTTGGATAACATTGCAGTATCCACTGGTCAGCCCATCCCACCATGGCTTATTGCAGTCCCCAAATGTACCCTATCTGTAAGTCATCTGAGAAAAGTAGACACTCCTGGTTGGAAATACTGTCTGCTATTTGCTGAACATCTTTTGAACAACCATCCTTTTATTCCTATTTATACAGATGGTTCGAAATTAGGTGACTGTGTGGGCTCCACTATGGTTTGTTGTGGTTCAGTGGTCGTGTGAAGAATCCTCTCTACATCATCTATGTTCACTGCTGAACTGTATGCCATTTCTCTTGCTCTAGATCATGTAGAAGCTAAGCAGTACTCAAACTGCATTATTTATACTGACTTGCTTAGTTCTCTACTGGCTCTGGAATTGCTTCACATTAGTTCACACCCTGTTTTGGCTGATATTCAAAACCAATTGGCCAATTTCTCTTTAACACATACTTCTGTCTAGTGAGCTCGCTGACACTGCAGCTAAGTCTGTCTGCTCTTGCACTATCATCACTGTGCCTGTCCCATACCTGGAGTATGATCTTGTATTGGAGGCTCAGCTCTGTGCCAATTGGCAGTCTACTTGGAGTGAGCCACGCGAAAACAAACTTTTCCAAATAAAACTCTGTATTGGACTTTGGCTGTAAGGATTGGAAAGAGGAAGTTCTAACTAGACTATGCGTTGGTCACAGTTTTTTAGCTCATTGTTTTCTTTTATCTGGAACTGATGCACCAGTTTATAGTTTCTGCAACACCCAAGGTTTGTCCATAACGTTTGACAGCATTATTGATGATGGTGACACTGTCCACCTTGGTAATGTTTTTGTTTTTAAAGGTCATTAATCTTTCTGATGCCATTTAATTTTTTTAATTTATATTTTACACCTTTTTAATGTCGCTCCCTTTTAAAAATCATAGTTCATCTAGTTAAATTTGAAATTAGAAACTGGCCATAACATTAAGTAACTTTAAACCAGGACTGGAAAGACCAACTTCAGGTGACTGATGGTGGTTTTTGTACTTACCTGATTGTCTTCCTGGCGAGTTATAATCTACAACTTGAATTATTGTAGTTTTTCTCTTGATGTTGTAGACTAGATGTAAACCTTGGTTTTATGCTATTTATTTATTTTTTAAACTTTGTTTTGTTTTACCTTAATTTCCTTTTATGAATTTTACTGAATTTACTTTTAACTTTTTACCGGACGTTTGGCACAGATAGCCTAGCTGCTTTGTGCTATAAAACACTAAATCAGCCTACCAACCAACCAACCAACTTTAATACTTAATTTGACTACTTTCTTTTTAAGATTTAATATTTCAATAAGTAATTTGTCAATCAATGTTATTGTGATTACACAACATTTAATTAGTTATTATTAGCTAATGTCAAAATGAATACAGATTTGTTTATGATCTCCTCAATCACACGACACATATATTAACCTTCGTTAGATGATACAAAATGAGAAAACACGTAATGAGTGAAAAAACTTTTAGTAGGAATAAAGAATTTTTAGAGTATGCTCACCTTGAGTAACACAAAGATCTCTTTTGATATGGTAAAAGTTTTTGAATTTTCAGAAAGCATTTTGTTGTATGTATTACAGTTTTAAGTATCATTCTTACAATTAATCATTAATATGGTGCAAACCTTTTTAAAAATTTCCAGTGTTTAATTTGCACTAATATTGTTTATTGTAATTTATTTTAATGCATTTTTCAAACCAGTTCTTTTTTTTTTCTGTTAATCTGTTGTTCATATAAGGTGATAAAAGAAACTGATAAAAACCATTACTCAACTGAATTTAGTGCTCAGTGACATGTGGGAAAGGAGTCAGAAAGAGAGCTGTACATTGCCAGGCAAGTGAAAGTGGCCACATCTTCCTCCCAGCATATGCTTGCCACCTCTTAAGCCATCCTCCAACACAAAAATCATGTCAGTTGCTAGAATGTGAGCAGTGGAAAACTTATGAATGGGGTCAGGTACATTACATTAATGAGCATTATACATTGTTGTAAATGGTCACTGATGAACGTTTCAGCACTATACAAAATTTTAAATGATGAGGCAAAAGATTTCTAATCATGTACATATTTCTAAATGGTGATAATAACAGCTCCTAAGTACTGGAAAGATTTGTAAATGATAAAGAAAAAAGTTTCTTAATACTATACAGAGTTTTAAAAATATTAGGAAGAGATTTATAAGTTTGAGCAGAGCTCTAAATGGTGAGAAAGAAAAGGTTTCCAAGTACCAAATGCTGATGGAAAATATTTCTGAGAACTATAAAATGATCATTGACAAATTACCTTACTAAATCCAAATAAAAACTTTCTCTAAACCATACAAAATATTCAATGAAAAACCTCTTAAGTGTAACCTGTACAATAGGTATGTATATTTGTTTACTGTAAGAAGCAGTCTGTGGATCTCATTGTCACAGGTGAGTATGTTAAAATATCTTGTTTAATAAGGTGGAAACCTTGAATCTTCAAGTGACACTTGTTTCTCTGAGACTTTTACTCTATTTACCTAGTCAGGCTAAAATTCCCCAAAATTTCTCTCTTTCAGCATCAGACAAGTTTCTCTTGTTATAGCTTCTGCAGTCTGTTTGTAGCATCATAATTGGTTTTATATTTTGATGAATTTGGCATTTGAAACAGCTGTATATTTATGTTATATAAGTAAATATAATGACAGTATTGCCACTGTATTTATTTTATGCGTATAGTTCACATTTACCACACAGTTTTTCAGGTTTTGATAAATTACTAACTTTTAATCTTTTCAAGATGAGAAATATGAGATTTATACTTCAGTAATAATTGTTACTTAACATATATAAGAAAACACCTATGTATATCAACTATAAAATGCCACTGTCAAAAGTCAGTAAATTTAAAAAAAATAAAATGGGGGGATTAAATCTAATTCTTACCAAGTGTAACAAATGAGCTATAGAAATGTGGATTTATTTAATTTATGTATACAGGTTATGTTTTATTGTTGATTACAATTTCATTAGTTTATATTTTGTCTCAGAGTAGTCTTCTCACTTAAATATCAAACTAAGTAGACAGTGGCTGATATGAAAATGATTAAAATCATACTTAATAATTGGTTATAACCTTAGAGACAATAAAGTTAAATTAACATCATATAATATATATCAGTTATTATTGAATACTAGTTACAGAATACAATTTCTTGCATGTGATCAAAGTTTTTTACAGTAAGTATTACTTTTGCACATTTGAATAAGTATTGCTTTTTTTAATTTCTTAAATGTATTATTTTTCATTAAAGTATATTTTTTGATATATTATTATTTAAATAATTATCCCCTCTGTGTGGATTCCTGTACATGGTAAGGGAACCTCCCAGGGAAGGTTTTGTTCTTTCAGTTTACCTCGTCTTGGATCTAAATATCCACCTACATGTTATTATGCATGGTTATCCATGAAGGGGAAAAGAAGATCCTTGTTGTTTGATGGGTCCAATCCTAACACACTACTTTGGCCTTGAATTCCTGTAGACTAATGGTTTTGAAGTGCCCCCACTAGGGTCAATCAGCTGACCCACTTGGGCTAGGGTCAACCAAATACCAGTGTTGGATGTTTTCTCCAAAGTCAGTAAAGAAACTTGGCTCTGGTGACATATTGGTGGAAACATCCAAATCTCAACACAGTGAACTCCTCTTGTATTCAAAGATGAATGGGGATGCCAATGAGTGTGAAACACATTTTCATTGCATCAATTATAATGGCTGTCACCTGTCGTACTTTCATTCTTGCTATAAATGCTGCTGCACTTTCTTCCACTACTACAGTGAGTGTGCAGGTGGATATCTCTGTGCCTCAAGAATCATTTTTAAACAAAATGAAAAGTCTTTTGTCCTCCATGGTTTAAAAGTTATTGAATCTATTTCAACACTCATCTCTGTCCCTAACATACATTTCTGCAAATCCGAAGATCCACCTCCTTTGGTTCGGAGTATGGGCATTTCTTTAGGTACATCTTCTTCTCCTGCTTGAAGATACAATACGATCATTTGCTCACATCCTCAGTCATTGGAATCCTCTTCCAACAGCAAAGACCTGCCCAATCAACCCAGTGCAAGATCCATAGGGGTCGATAGACCTCCCTCGAATAAAGACAGTAGTGAAGAAAGACATGGTTGTAAACAGAAAGGTTCTCCACCCAGTTCATTTACACATAAATAAAAATGGCCACCTTGATACAATGGAACTGTTGAGGTTTATTTTTTAATCTGAAAAGAACATACCATACTTGGATTGTCATTGTCATCAAGGATTGTTTTAGTTAATAACTATATCAGTTTCATGAGTATAAAACTGCAAAGATATTTCCACAAATGAGGCTAGAAGTAAAGTGTATTGCTATAATCTTTTAGCAAAAATTCATATTCTTAAAAACATTAAAGCTGTATTTTACCAGTCAAGACATTTTATTTAATTTTTATGTATATATGATATATAGCCAGGTATCTGCATCTTTAAGGTAAGAGCAAAAGAAACCATTAACTACTATACATTAGAGTGTAAACATGATACATTCACATAACAATTGTTTTTGTAACATTACTGGTTTCATTCTGTCTTGGCCAACCTGAAGAGCACTGAAGAGAGTCATCATCAACAATAGATACAATCAATATAGAGTGGTTGAAGTATTTTTATTATTATATGCTTATTAAATTCATGAAAATACTGAAAACTAATACTTGTGACAAGTGTAATTTAGGTCATATACAGCACAGAAACAATGCATGAATGATTTGTATAGCTTTGTGACTGAACTAGAAAATGTCCATGAATATTTTTATGTTAATACATCATAGTGAGTTGATATAGTATGTGCTTTAAAGTATGTACGTACATATTTTGTCATTGCTGTGCATCAATAAACAGATAGTATGTAAGTCAAGGAATATAGTATTATATATATGAAATACTATTATTAAAATGTTGAATATATTTATAATTCAAGTTGTTGACATTTCAAAGCTACTTACATGCATATAAAAGCATGCTCAACTGCATTATTGGTTTTATTTATCTTCATTTGTTTTGTTTTATTACCTAGATATATTATTGGCAGCAACATTAATGTTTCCTGTTAAAAATGTTATACATTTGAACCAGCTATTTTAAATATTCCATTGATTATATCTAATAGTATCAAATTCAAATACTTTTCAGATGTTCTAAGTTCTTTCCTTGCTCCTCTCCATAATTTTGTTTTCCAGTATTAACTTTTGATCCATAGATTCTGATGTACAATAAGCTGTGTAAGAAATAATAATAATAATAATAATAAAAAATTGTTAAGTAAGTGCTCTTCTGAGATTGTTGCCAAAAGTAGCTGATGTATTAAATGTATTTAATAAATAATTACCATAGTGTTCAGTCACCTGTGGTCAAGGCATTATGACACGTGATGTGATTTGTCAACTTCCTGATGGTCAGGCTGGATACCCTGGAGCTTGCATGAAAGATACTAAACCAGTTTATCAGAAAATATGTTACCTACCAGCTTGTGAACGTACGCCTCACCTTCAACCCAAACCTATTGCTCTTATTAACAATGATATACAAAGTTTTTTCTGGAGAATTGGTCCTTGGAGTAAGGTGAGAAAATCTAGTTACATACCTTGATATCAAAGGTTCAGAATCTGTTTTTTATTTTAATATTTTCACATGGATTAAAGAATAAAAGTTAAATATTGTTATAAACACTATTACTTGGGGATCCTTCTTATTTTTGTAAAGAATTGCTCTTGGATACAGGTGCACAAGACTGATTATTACCCTAAAATGATTTGGTGTACTTTTGGAAAGGCATTTCATAAATAAATACAAAACATCAATTTTTTTGGAAGATTATTTGAAGCTGAAAATGAAAAGATCTGAATATTTAATATGAATGATTTTCTGTATTATAAGCAATGAGTAATGTAGAATTGAGTTTGTAAAAAGATTGCTTGTGATTCTCTCAAGTTCTTGCTGAATAAACAGATTGGCATATAAAGCAAAAAAGCTTAACTTCTGTTAATTTGTCACCAAAATTTTTTTCTGTTATGTGGTATATGTGCTGAATATATAAAAAATAAGTTATTATTTTTGTGGGAATGAAACTTTTACTACCAATGTCTGATGAATATCTTGAATATATCCTTGAATGAATTAAAACATAGTTCAAATAATTTACCTCATAGTTTAATTAGCAGCAACCTGAATTATTTTTTCAATAAAGCACTTGCTACAGAAATAAACAAGAAAAGGGTTACCATTACTGTAACTTTTTCCTCTTAAATCCCAAGGATGTTTATGTAATAGCAAAACCATGATTCTGTGGCCCTCTTATTTTCCACTTTTTCAGTTAAATTATCATTGCCATTATAATGTACATTTAATTTTTTTTAAACAAGTTACAAGTAGTAAATTGTTGGCCTATGTATGTACATACTTCATTGTAAGTAATGTTTTCACAAAACATCCCATTTTCCTAAGGGGTTGGGTGAAACATTTTGCCTTTGTGCAAACCTTGGAAGCAAGACTTGTTCATTTGATACCATTTAAAATTAGGGGCAACTAGTTATTTAGGAGGAGTTATGTGGCACACACACAGAATGTTATGTATACATAAATGTTTTTACAAGCTTTTGCAATTTTAAAATACTCATGCATATTTGTTTTAAGTTTTATTAAGAACTTAGATAAATAAGGATTAATTGTAAGTAAAGGTGACTAACGTTGATGATTAAAATTATGCAACAGAAAGTAATTTAAAACTTGCATTATTTTATTTTCTCTCTTACTGCTGTAAATCAGATATAAAAATGTAATTTAATGCCATATATATTTTTAATTCAAAATTTTATTTTACCTAAATTGCTTTTTATGAATTTTAACATTTTACTGGATGTTTGGAACAGATAGCCTAGTTGCTTTGGCCATAAAACACCAAACCAACCAACCAAAGTGCTTCAGGATATGATTACATTATTTATTGTTAAAATATTATAGGCTTGCATTATTTCTATTTATGAAATAAATCTCAATTTATCAATTTATGAAACACATAATAGAAAGTTAGCCCTTTTTTCTATTTGAATCAAGGTGTTTCTATAAATTTGTATTGCTGTTTAGCTAGATGTCTGGAACTTTTTCCAAAGTTAAAGAAACAAATTTAGCCACATAAATTGTGAAACATGCTTTAATCAGTCATATCATTAGTTAATGTATGTGAATTCATCAGTTAATGAGTGATAAATGCTAAATGTTTTTACAGGTTTGTGTTAGTGTCAGCTAATTAGTTAATACAATATTGTAAATATTAAGCTTATGCTTTTACCAAGAAAAAAAGACATTAAAAATTAGCAATTAAGCAGAATTTCTGTTAGACACAACTTCTTTTGTGAAATTAAGCCTGTATGCATTGAAAAAGTGCCATTAATCCATCATGTTATACCTGGCATCTGGGTACTGATTAGTTGAGCTGGATTGTGGAAGCATGTCTAAGAGATCTTTCAGCATGATAAATGGCTTGTACAGGTTTTTCATCATGTTATTTGGTTTACATAACATGCAAACACTTTCAAGAGTTTATTCTGAAGGGATTTCAATGAGAGAAACACTCAGTTTATGCTGATAATCTCACACCCTTTGGGTGCTTACTCCAGTCTGCACCTAAGAACCTGAAAATGGTATTCCAATGGATAAAAGAAGGAAAGCTTGAAACTGTAACCAAGAAAATATTAGTTCATGAACATGGAACTAGATCTTACTGGTCATATTATGAGTAGAGAGGGAATTTCTGGATCTTTCTGAAGTAGCATCAGTGCAAAACTGGTTTCATCTTGTGACAACATATGAATTACACAGTTTCTTCTGCTTATTCTGGTAGTCTATAGAACTGCAGTCAATGATCTTTTAATCAATATGACTGGTTTTAAACCAGAAAGTAAGATCTAGAACAGTCACTGATTGAAAAAAGTGGCAATCCTTTGTTTCCCAGCTCCCAGGTAATGTTCACCCTAAAATGTATAAAGTACGTTATGTAATTTCCAACTTATTACCACAAAACTAAGACAGATGGAGTTAGCAGGTGTAATGACTAGAACACCAATGGTTTGTGCAACTGGAGATGATACTTAGGAATTTGAAAACTCTGCTAAAAGGTGGTTTTGTTCTTGCCTTCTGAACTATGGGGAGTTTCATAAGGTACAGTGTATGCACTACATTTTATGAATGCCACTTGATTATCTGAAGCCAAGATGCTATGTTGGTTATTCAACAAAGTTTCACAGTAAGAGATGTTAATAGAATATGAGATGATAACTGCTTGATTAACTCTTTAGGATGGCTAATGTCGTTAGATATAATGGTTAATGCATCAACAGTTTGCACAACTAAAGATGGTAGCTAGGAGTTTGAAAACTTAATTGAAAGGACATTGCAGTCTTTTTCCTTCCAAGCTAATGATTGATGTTTCTGATGCAAAATGTCTACAATATTTCATGAGATTCACTTAAAAGATCAAAATGAATGAAAATATTTTTTATGGTGAATATGCATAGTCTTTCCTAGCATGCCTAAAAGGTGTTTAACTTCTCTACATCGTGTGAGAGAGTTTGTGGTTTGTCATTGCATTTATATGTATATATATTGATAAATACTAACATTATAGCACAAGTGCTAATCTACCAAAATGTAGACTGGGTGGTGTTAACTTGACACAGTTACAAAGTTGCTTTAATTGGAACCAATGGCAGTGACTTTTAAACTATTAGCATGTATGAAAAGATGTAATTGGAACATTACATAAGGCCATGTATGATTATTTGATAAAATAAATAGATCAATTATGCAAAGAACACAACATGTTAATGAAGATTAAGTATTTGATCTGGATGTTAAGACTTTGGTGTGATGTTAACTGTGATTACTGTCTGTAAAGTATTATTTGAAGACACTGCCTATTATTTTCCTTAATACTTGTGAAAGAATGATTAACTTTTGACATTGAAATATTTGACATTTAGTAAATTTTTATGGAAAAATAAGAGCAAAGCAAGTTTAACACAGGAGCTTTAATAGATAAGACTTTGGAGTATCAAATTTAGGAGGAATCCACAAAACATATAGGCTATAATTTATGTGACATTATGAATTAGGATAGAACATGGATGTTTTACCAGCATCTTTCACTGATGCAGTAACTACATAGTAAAATACAAACTTGCAGTTAAAAGGAATTTTATTTAAAATACAGTGGTACCTCGGTTTTTGAACTTAATCTGTTCCAGAAGGCTGTTCAAAAACTGAATGAATTTTTCCTATAAGAAATACTGTAAATTAAATTAATCTGTTACAGACCTCCAAAAATTATGCATTATGAAGCATTTTAAGTAAAAATATTGCTTATTTATACCTGTATAATAATACTTACATGCATAAAGTTAGCCACAAAAACTATAAACACAATAAAAAAATTATAAATGAAAATTTAACTACACTTTACTTGTGCTGAAGGAGAGCTGATGGCGTAAATGAAAGTTGGTGAGGAACATGGAGAGTAGGAAGGTTATTATTGTTTGGAAGGGGAGTTGCCTTCCATAAAAACTTCAGGTAACTCTCCTTTTGGGATTCTTTCTCTTTTCTGTCTTTTTGGACTGCTACAACCTGCTTGAGACTCACTGGATCTATTTCTCACTAAAAACTTGTCTAATAAGGTTTCTTTCTGCCTGCATTTTAAAATGTTTCTGAAGTAAGACATGGCATTGTCATTGAAAAGACCTTTAGTCTTGGAGGTCTTCTGTGGTGAGCTCAGTGTCGTGGTCTTCCAACTCCTCTATATCATCACCACTCACATTCAAGCTCTTACACTTGCCTAGTGAGACAATATCCTTGACAACAGGCTTAACCTCAAAGCTTTCAAAGTCTCTATCTGCTACTGAGTCTAGCCACAATTTCTTCCAGGCTGAGTTCATGGTCCTCAAAGACACTTCCCTTCAGGCTTTGCCTGTGATCCTCAAGCAATGGAGGATATTAAAGATGGTAAACTCTATGTCAGAAGTCACTTTAAAGCACCTTTGAAACAGTGCTTTGGTATAGAGTTTCTTAAAGTTTGATATGACCTGCTGATCCATGGGCTGAATGAGATGAGTCATGTTAAGGGGCAAGAGCTTCACCATTATGAAACTGTACTCCTCCACCAACCCATCCTCCAAGCCTGGTGAGTAAGCATGTGCATTGTTTTTCACAAGGGCATTGAGTGGCAATTGTTTTTCTGTGAGGTAATTCTTTACACTTGGAGCAAACACTTCATGGACCTACTCCATAAAAAATTGCGTAGTTACCCATGCTTTACTCTTAGCCCTCCACATGACATTTAGTTTACTTTTCAGGACATTATTTTTCTTGAAAATCCTCAGGTTTTCAGAATGCTATACAAGCAAAGGCTAAAGTTTTAAGTACCCATTTGCATTACTACATAACAATAGAGTTAGCCTGTCCTTCATTGGCTTGTGCCCTAGCAGTGAATTTTCCTCCTTGGTGATGTAGATCCTCTTTGGCATTTCTTCCAAAAGAGGCCTGTCTCATCACAGCTGAGCACTTGTTGGGGAATAAAACCCTCAGCTTCTACATAGTCCTTAAATTCCCAAACAAATTTATCAGCAGCATCTTTGTTAGAACTGGCACCCTCCCCATGTCTCACCACATTATGTATGTCACTTCTCTTTCTAAATTTTTCAAACCACCCTCTACTAGCCTTAGAGGCATCACTTGTATTAGCACTTGTTCCAGGAATGTTTTTCAGGAGATCAGCATGCAACTGCTTTGCTTTCACACCTCTTCCATTGTTTGTGATCTTTTGCATCATCAGCTCCTTTGATGACCTCTTTATTTTTCAGTATGGTGCAGACTGTAGACTTCGCCATACCAAATTGTGTAGCAAGGTCAGACATGCAAACACCACTCTCATACTTAGCTATGAAATCTTTTTTCACCTCTACTGTGGCTCTAACAACTTTTCTTGGTTTGCTGCTTTCATTATTCTCCTTTGACCCCATGGTAGCTTATTTAATCAGAATATTTAGGAAAGAAAAAGAAAAATGAGAACATTCATAGCAGATTTTATCAGGGGTGTGGACTGAGTGACAGATGGGGGTAAAATGTTTTGGGCAAGCTTGGCATGAGCCAAAAATGGTCGAAGGGTCATTTGGGTCATCAGTTGGGTCATTTTGGGGGTTCAGGCCATGACAGCTTGGTTCAGAAACTGAGTTTATGTTCGGCAACTGAGACATTTTTTTCCTCAAACAATATGTTCGAAAACCGAATTGTTTGAGAAGTGAGTTATTTGAGAACCGAGGTACCACTGTATCAATGACAACTGCATTTGAAAAGATATGTTCCTTTGTGATTGTTTTTGCTTCCTTCCTGATTCATTTGGTTTGGATTGTGATTTGATAGGCCTTTTATTGCATATATCTTTCATCATCACTTCCTGTTGTTTTATTTCAGTAAAAATAGCATTATAAGATGCATGAAAATGCAGTCTTTGATTATTGTAGGGAGATGATGATGTGAGAAGTAATATCTGTTTTTTGAAATTTTATAAATTGCACCAAAATTGATACTGATCTTCTAAGTGGAAGAAGATTCCTAAACTTTTGTTGGGTCTAGTGGTGGAAAGTAGTAAGTGACGTTGTCTAACCTGACTCATCTTGTGATGATCGAATTTAAGAGTCTCAATCCAATTTCTCTCCTACTGGAATAACATGCTGTTTTCATAATAACCAAACAGTAAGAGGAGGTTTAAGTACTAGCCAAAACTGGAAACCAAGAAGTTCCTGGGCTCTAGGAACCTATTGTACAGGTGATTAGAACATGAGAACATTTGAACCCTGTAGAAATGTCACTGACTAAGGTAATCCATTGATTACTCTGCCTCTGAAGATACTTTTTAAAGTAGAATAATTGCTGTAATTGTGCAGCTATGGTTTCTTTTTTTTTTTTTCAATACACACACCAAAATGGCCTTCTGACCAACTGGAATTGCATTTTAAATCCAAACTTTTAAAATTTAATATTGCATTCTTTACCATTTTATAGTGTTTCATTATTTAGCATGCTAAATTTTCCAAGTGTTATCATGGAGGAAATAAGTTATGATTAAAAATAGTACAACCAGGAGTTTCTGTTTGAAGAGGAGCTAAACTTCCCTGCTGATCCTAAAATGCCCTGGCCCTAGCTGACTCTCCAATCAGTAGAACCTACGGATGAAGTTGAATGGCTAGTTAGTGTTTCATACATTCAGTATTTTGCTAATTGTCAAGTCAGTAATCAATCTGAATTTGATTAGCCACGCAGGCTAATCAGTGAAGTTTACTTCTCAGAAATCCTATCCCTTGTTGGACAGAGTGGTTGGCCCAGTAAAGGATCATTCAAGCACTACCTCTTTGCCAGTCAAGTCAAATTTAGCAGTGGCTCAGCCACAGCTGCTATGACTACTACATTATCAGGAATTAAGAAAGAAAATATTGAATGCTCTGAAATCATATACTTCTTCTCTGGTGTCCCATCAAAGGGTGTCTATCAACTGTCAGGAACCACTACATCTTGAAGTTAAGGAAGGTCTCCTGAAATTATTGTGACCTTAAGAAGGAGCCAATCAATGAGGATATAAGGAGAAGCCAGATGAAGCTCAACTGGTACTACCATCTTTGCAGTGATGACTGCAGTAATCAGTGCTGTCACTAATGATCAAGACTAGCTGGCTGATAAGGCTTTTCAGCCTGCTTAGTACCCAAGCCTTTTCAACACTGATTAGGTCAATGAATGAAGGAGTCTTGATCTCAATGGTCTACCAGACAATGGTCAAGATGTAGAAGGGAAACCTCTGTCTCCTTGAGAGCTGAAAGCCAGCTTTCATACCTAAAAAGTTTCCAAAAATTAAACCAGAAGCAATTAAGGATGACATTCTAACTGTATTCCCAAATATCATCTCTGATCACTTTATTTTCAAATGGAATTGGCAGATTGGAGAGAGGCATGGGTTTTATATATCAAGAGAGAAGAAGAATCACCTATATGGCTCAATGAAGAAGTACACTACTCATGAACCTAACTTGAAAAACACGAGAAGAGCCTGAGCTAAATCCAAGGACACAATCAGAGCAATCACTGTGCCTATTCACTTGATAAATGTCATCTTATATGATTTCCTGGCTAGTTTAAATTGAGATCAAGAGAATGGAACCTCATACTTCCCATTGGATGAGTGTTTATATTGTATGCTTTATAGAGGTTTGTATCTCATATTAATCTATCATATCTGGATTTTGATGCCACAATACAATACTCATGTAGATATAGAAGTTTTATCAATGGTTTGTTACAACGTTTGACAGTCTTGTTTGTAATTTATTATTTATACTGCTAACATTGTCTTATTTACACATTTCATAGTTTAAGGGGAATTTCAAATTCTCTAGTTTGAGCAACTGAGTGGCAGCTGGCAGAAGTAGTAAAAGTCTATTTTGCTTGTCTATTAGTTTGTTTTGCTGCATGTAATGTTTTTGATAAAACAAATGAAGATAACATAGTACTCAGTACTCATCTTCATTTATTGAATCAATAATTTTTGTCAGAAATACTTTATTAGAAATTCTTTTTTGTTTTTTTTTTATAAAATACTTGTGATGCATACTGAAAGCTTAGCGAGTTTAATGAAGATATATAAATCATATCATATTGGATGATGTATCAATATATTCATATCACTGTTTCATGATGTGATACAATAGGGTATCCTAAACAACACTTTTTTTTAAACTGTCCTAATCTTCGGGCCTAATGCCATTATGTGGATTGTGACTAAACCATTAAGACCAAAATTGAGAAAATTAAAGAAAGAAACCATTGCCTCAATGGCATTTTTGTTGAAGGAAAAATGCATTTATTTTTTAGGCTTTTTTGGACTTACTTTTCAATGTTAAAATTTGACTGAAAGATGTGTATGATAGCTCAGAATGTTAATTGTGCACTAAGTACTGTTACCTGATTTTAAAGAATAAAAATTAATATTACAGTTTGTTGTGAAGTGCTTCAAAAATATACCTGTTGTCTGTTTTTTTAAAATATGAAAATTATTTTCTAGATAAGATTTGTTGAATATATAAAAAATTGATGAACTATAAGTATCGAAAATAATTAAGAATAACCAAAGAAATGTTTATCATTAAGTAAAATAATTTATTTAAGGAGTTTACTTAAATTTAATACTTAAGAAATTATGTGATTGTTATAAGAATGAATTAAATTAATGAAATAAAAGAGATTGTAACATAATTTAAAGGGATAAATTTGGTCTTCAGCATATAATGAATGTGACAATGAAGAAAACTTGTTCATATACGTCTATTCAGTGAGAGAAAATCTTTTCAGCCACCTTAATGAAGTTTTTGGTGAGACTTTAATACTTGCCTCCTTCTGCAGTACCATTTGTTACTAAATTCCTCTAGTCCGTTGTACTCTTTGAAAATTGGAGTTTTCTTGCCATGATGATGGTCTTTTAGCGAGCTAGGTTGCAAAATTGTTCAATACAGTCAAATAAAAGCCATGAAGAAAGGTCTGTAAGTGCTTGAAAGTTATTCATTCAATACCCTATGGAGATTCTCTTGGTTTTATAAATATTGGTTTTCTTTTTGAGTAAATCCCTTGGAAGATTTTGAAAACCATACTTGGTATCTTCCTCCTGAGATAGTTCCCATACTTTTTGTTGTTGTTTTCAAAGTGAGTTTAGAAGTAAAAGAAAAATGGTTTGAAGATTGTGTGCTTTTAAAGACCAAATCAGGTACATTTTTTAGACACATTGCAACAAAGTTTAACATTAATTTTTATTGTATAAAGCTAGATAACATTATTTAGTGCATAATTAACATTTTGGGTCATCACACATATCCTTCAATCAAATTTTAACCATGAAAATATTTAAAAGATGTTTTTTCCTTGAACGAAAAAGGCCATTGAAACTGTTTTTTTCTTCATTTATACCAATTTTGGTCTTAATAGCTTAGTAACACATAATAGCATTAGGTCAAAAAGTGTTTTTTGGGACACCCTAATGATACACAAATCTTGATACTACCACATCTTTAATGTTTTAATATATTTATTTCTATACTCTGTTTTTAATTATTTATCTATTTACTTTTTTATTTATTATTTTAATTGTATATTTCATACTTCTATTTTTTGTTCATCTCTTTGTTTTGCTTTTCAGTAAGTGTATTGTTTCAAAGGATTTTTTATTTTGCATTTTTAATTTTATAAGTTCTACAGAATTATTTGTTTTGTATTTTGATTATTTAATGTTTTATCAAGAATTATGTTTTACATATTTCTGCATATTGTAAAGGGTTTTGGTTTAAATGATTTTGTAAGGTAAATATATTTAAGATGTGTTTAGTGTTAAATGGTTTTTCTTTGTGCATAACTTCTTTGTTAACAAGTATATATTGTAGTGTGATTTTGTATTTTTCTTTGATTTTGAGATTGTACATTTTGTTTTCTGGGGTTTTTTCCATTATTGAAATTTTAATTGTGAAAGTTTTTCCATTAGCTTATGTGCATATAGGTTTATGTTGAATAGTTTATTGTTGTATGTAGTCTTCAGTAAGGAGTTTACTATTGTATTATATGTAGTTTCAGCATTAAAAAGTTTATTTTTTGTTGTTGTGACATAATTATTTCTTGAAAAATATTTGTGTCAAATATGATTTTGTTACGGTGATCGTTGTTTAAGAGTTATAATGTCTATGTGCTGCTGATAGTTTTCACGAGAGAAAATCAGCATACTCCTTAAACAGAGTATGAGTTTATAGGTCATCAAGTTTTAAAGTTAGAATTAATCATTCACTTGAGGACATAAAATTTGTTAAGGAGAAAAGTGTGGTATATGAATATATACAATGTCTCTAAATTCTTGTATCATTATAGTATTTATTCTGTTTTATTCCACATATGCACAGGTTGCACATGGTCAAAAGAGACATTAAGTTCATCTCATTTTAGCTGCTTTTATTTCTTGGTTGATCTTAAGAATATAATACATATTCTGCTTGTATTTGCTGTTGCTGTGATACTTCATATTGCACAAAGGTGTTGGCAGCTGTGTATATCAGTGATAGTTCAGATGATACCTCGAGGCTATAGCCTCACCTTGTGTTTGAATGAGAATGACCAATCATGTGATTATAGCTCTGTGAAGTAAAGAATTTTGGATTTGGTCAGTCTGGAACATAGTCTTAAAGAATAAGCAGTTTCAAGAGAGAATTTTATTAAAAACGAGTCTCCTGTATCAGAAGCAGTGTGTACTGTGTTTATGTTAAATGTGATATAAACAAAGATCAGTTCATGTATCACCTTGTATCAGCTCTCTTTAATTTATTAACTCTCACAACTAAGTTATGCAAAGGTTTTGCAGTACATTAGAACAAATATCCTGCTTAAATCTCCTGTTATTCTGTCCACCTATTCTATTGTGGTTGAGTAAATTCAGTTTCACGTGGCTATACCACATAATGAACAAAGGTATCCAGTTTTTCAATATATTCAGAAGTAACCAGTGTTTTGGCAAGTTTTCAGATCACTGTTGTTATGTTAACTTCAGATTAGTGTGAAAAACAGATAGATACTAATGATGTTCAAATACATGAAACTCAGCTTGAGATTTATGTAATTGAATTAGTGAGAAACAGGCAAGTGTTTTGCTGATTATTAATTTGTACAACATAACTCTAGTTATTAGTATTATTTTATTAACCTACTAAGATGATATTTTAGACAAAGCATACATGGACTTACTCATGCTTAAAATTAATGACACTAACTTCATTTCTAATTTTATTTTTAGTGTTCACGAACATGTGATGGTGGACTGCAACGTCGGCAAGTAGCGTGTTTCACTAATCTTGGAGAAACAAGTTCTTATTGTAATCCTGCCCACAAACCTCAAGAAATTAAAGTTTGTAATGTGGAACACTGTCCTTCTTGGTTTGCCAGTAGTTGGAGTAAAGTATGTCATATATTGGCTATTTAATGTTTTTGTACTAATTTAACTGTAAAGTGCATTTTGATGGTCAAAGTAAAACAGGATGAAGATATTGTGGATAGTGATGAAGAATATTTTTTAATATAGGTTGCAAAGATATGTGATTGGCCTTAATAATAGAACTGTGAACAATATCACATATTAATTATTTATTTTTATATTTTTGTTTAAATGTTTCTTCATCTACGATGACAAATTTTGTGTAAAAAACATTAGGAACTCAAGTGATAAAATTGAAAGGTGTACTTATATGTAGTTAAAGAATTAGTTCAGTTAGTTAATCTTGAGAACATAACTAAACGAATTTTATTAAAAGTGTACTGAAATATTTATTAGTAAAAAACATGAATGAGCTTCTTTTGGCAACAGCTGTTGAAAGTAGTTGACTCGCATGTAATATCAATAAAACCAATTATGTTTATAAACAGATGTAGATAAGGAGCATAATGCACATTAAAATTAATTATAACCTTGTGCAGTTTTAGTTGAAATAATATTTCTGTATATTATTTGTTTGTTTTTTATCTAGTGTTCTCAGTCCTGTGGAAAAGGAATACAGTTCAGGGTAATTACATGTATTAATCACGTTAAAAGTCAAGTTCCTCTACATCACTGCAACTTTTCTACACGACCTGTAAGAACCCAACCATGTTTTTCTCGTCCATGTTGGCCTTCTGAATATCAAACTCGTTGGTATCTTGGTCCATGGGAATCTGTAAGTGTTTTTATATTAAGATTTATAACCATTTTTATAAAATAAAGTATTTTGAAAACCCAGCAGTAGAATTAGACTTGGAAATATCACTTATGTTGTTTTCTTTACCAGATATAAAGAAATCATACCTTGATATGTTTTTGCTATCTCATTATGTTAACAAGAAGTTGATATTCAGTTAGAAAAATGTTCATACCTGAATTGATCAGGTATTTATAACTGAGACTGCATTAAAATAATTCAGTAAATGAAAATGTTTCAAGCACGAATAAGTTCAAACAATGAAAAATATAATTCATTTAACTTAATTACTAAGCAAACACTTCTTTATCAAATTTTTTGAGAAATAGTTTATTTCATTTATCAAAGTCAGTACATGTGTAATGTTATAAGCTGCAAACCTAAAAGGTGAAGAGCAAATTAACTCTACATCTTTTTCTGGAAAACTTGAAACATGTTTTTACAGTGAAATTGTGTGAATTAAAGTTTGTGTGTAAACAAACATTATAGACTGCATTACTTGTTTTTAGTTTGAATACAGTTGATATAACTAAACTCTACAATTCTCAGCTAGAATTTTATTATTTGATGTAAGTCTCTTGTAATTTTCTCAAATTTTAATCCATAAAGCCAAAATGTAAAGAAAATGTAATACTGCATCTGGACCAAATGAAACGTTTTTATGATAACTGTACCTAATGTTAACTAGATGTATCCTATAGAACAAAATGGTAAATAGCATGTAAACTTTATTTATACTTTGAAGTGGAAAAACTCAAAACAAATCTTTCGACAATCTAAATGACAGAAAGTTACACTACATGGCATCTGGTTTTCTTGATATAGCTTGTCCAGTTACAAATAACATAACTCACAACTTTAGTTCGCTGGTTATGAAAGTTTTGTTGCTTTATTGTAAGGTAATGAGATATACTACCTATGTGTCATTGAAAAACTTTACAACAAGAAACATTTGATATATTAATCTTTTTTAATAAAAAGTTAATTTCTAAGTTGGTAGAAGGAAGGAAAATGTAATTTTGATCCATGTGATGTGCATAGTCTTATCAAAATATATACATTTTAATGAACAAAAATTAGCCTAAATAAAAATCAGAAACACTGCACAAATCAAGAGGATTCCTAGGTTTTGGAGGTTCCTGCAGAAGTAGGAGTCTCATTGCAGTGAGGATATACTGCCTATCAGTCATAACCCCTGTTTACCAGTCTCACGTGATTAGACATACAAATAATAACAATATAATCAAACAAAATAGGAATTAGGAGAGAGAGATGTGGGTACTCAAACCCACAATGACTCACATCTGTATCACTTTTCACTGCCTGCAGACAGTTGTGGGAAAGCGACTGTTCCCCAAAGTAGAGAAAAAAACAATTAATAGTAATCATAAGGTAATTGAGGAGTAAGATAAACTTACCTCCTGAAGTTGGCATTCTGTTCCCATTATTAGGGTAAGGCAGTAATTAGAAGCCCAAGAGATAAATTATGCTAGTATAACTCTTAATTGCCACCCATTAAGATCACTGTAACTACCAGTTTTCAGACTCTAAACTAGCCTTTATATGATGTTAATCTGCATAAAAGTAGTGCCAAGCTGTTTAAATATCCTTATTAACAATGAAAAATACTTATCAAGAACTTTCAGGAAAAGTTAATTAAATTTTACTTCTTTATATGTATTTAATACATTTTTATATTTACCACAAGATATTTTAATCATTTTATTTAGTTTCTTTAATAAATTTGTTAAATATTAATTTTTGTATCAAAAATATTATTTTAGTTTACATGACTGTTGAATATTAATATTCTATACATTTAAATGAATATTTTTATAATAGAGGACAATGAATTATTTATTCGATATTTTTAGCCCTTAAAATATATACATTCAAATAAATGTTCTAATAATAGAAGGTGATTTCTTTATTAAAAATATAGTGGTATTATTTTAGATTTGGTAGATAATTTTAAACAGTATAAGTCTTCATACTTACAGGATCGTATGTGTCTGCCCATCTCAAAACTATATTTTCTAGGATCTGACAGCAAGATGATGTAGCCAGCCTTTCCAAGGCTCGTTGGCTCCTGTCATTCAGTATCTTATGCCTGCCTGGCCATTTCTTGGACTCTTTTGCTATCTGGACTTCTGTTTATTCAGAACACTGTCAATTGTCAACCTAGGAATGTTTAGTTTTTGCACAATAGCATGTTCAGACATTTTACTCCCAAATGACATTCCACTGTCCTTCCTCTTTTAAACTTTATTTGATCTTTCTGTGTACTCATCATTCAGTATACAAGTGTGAAATAACTTTAAAGTGAGCTGCTGATTACCTTTATAGGCCACACTATTTGCTTATTTTGTTGTCACACCAATTTTCCTGCAACCAGAGGTGTGTTCCATGAGTTTTGGTAGGATAGTGTAGTTGGTCTTTTTAAGTGTTCTATTTATATTTAAGAAGTATTTTCCTTGTTTTACAATTATTTAGACTGAAATGTATAATAAAGCTAAATAAAAACATATCATTCAGCACAACTTCTAACTTATAAAAATTTATTAATTAAAATCATCTACACAGAAATTAATTCTCATAATTGAAATATTATGTATTCTAGACATGTTTATATTTATGACATGTAAATAGTCCATGAAAAAATGTGCTCCAAGTATTTTCCGAGGAATTTTCATAAATAATTTACAAGTTATGTGTAAAATTTGAGTTGCCTACTAAAGCAGTTGTCAACTAAAAAGCACATTTTGAAATGGAGTTTATTTGAAAACCAACTATTAATTATTTTTCTTGTTTAAAATCATTTACTTCTTTTGAAAGAATATAAATTTTTTGAATATTCAAAAATTCATTTTCATTATTGTATTTCAAAGTCAAAGGATCATTTATGAACCAAACATCACTTTTTAATTCACTGTAAAAATTAAATGATGCAAGATGCATATTGTTGTGAGATTTTTTTGATGATTGTAATGATGTATTAAACATCTGCATGTGACATTTCATATGCAGCATTTTAGTTAATATACATACATAATATATTATTTAACATATATCAATTAATTATACGTTTTTAATAAGAAAGATTTTAAAAAAAATTAATTCTGATTTGAATTTTTTGTCATATGAAACTACAGGATTAGTATGGTTATTTATCATTTATTACTTTAGTGTTCAGTAAGTTGTGGAACTGGAATCCAGCATCGGGAAGTAATGTGTATTTACCAGTTTGAAAATGAAAATTTAGTTTCTTATGATCATTGTGATGGACCATTGCCCAAAACTCAGCAACAATGCATTCAACCTTCTTGTCCTGAGTCAATATTGACTAACTGGACCGAGGTAACTTTTTATAAAATAATAATAACAATTAAGGATGGTTGAATGTATCAATTGATTGACTATCATATGAGTTACTCATATTTTTAGTTGTACAAGATTATATATTAAAAAAATTTTAAATGTATAAATAATTTTCACTGAATGGTTTAATTCTAACATTGTCTTTAATGTTTTATGAAAAGCATCTACCCAAAATATTGCACAAAATGAAACTATAAAATGTTTTTATTTAGATGTATCTATTTATTCTTTATTATATTTTATCTAAATGCAATTCATGATAACTATCTTTAAATCCTTTGACCAACATACAACACACCATTGTTTTAAGAGAAACTGAAAGTTTCTGAGCATGCTCAGTTGTTTTCTCTTATTATGAGAGACTGCAAATCGAGAATACTACCAAGCTAATAATGACTACAAAAAATTGACTTGGGCAGACAACAACTTTCGTATCAATATTCTCATCTTATTAGTTTTTAATAAAATAATGTGAAAAAGTATTACATTTACTTTGTTATTTTTTCTTGTCTTAGTTGATAAAGCTAATTCAAGATTACCTCCTTTGTGTCTGTAAAAGGTTGAAAGTATTGTAGATATTCAGGAGAATTAGTAAGTACTGTCTTCTTTCATTAAGTGATTATTGATTTGGTGTTTTGACAGATGGCATCTCAAAAGGACATGTATATAAAAAAACTTTTAATATCTGTTAATAAAATTAGAGCTCAATGAGAGTAACAGGGTTTTTTGCCTGAAATATCCTGTAATGCAAGTACATTAATATTCAGTGTCTTTGTCAAACAGAAAAATGTTGCATACAAATACTTCTTTTTACTTTCTAAGGAAGTAAGTTGACCTGATATGTCATATTTTGTATTCTTTTGTTAGGGATAATATACATATTTATGTGGTTTAGACCATGACCAGTTTTCAAGCAATTAAAAAGAAATATTATAGTCTTCCATACACTATTATTCAAGAAAATAGCTGCTTGGATGTATAAAATATCGTTTAGAAACCATTTCTCTGCTGTTCTTCTAGAAATTACCTCATTGTAGTATATACTACAGCACACAGAAACACTTTTCAGTACAGGTAGTTAGTTGTAATAAATAACATAACACTTGGAATCTATGTGTGGGTGATTAACAATCAAATAGCTGGTTGCTTTGTATAACATAGCACTCAAAAAACTTCTATATGTTATGGTATTCCTTGACAGTATCTTGTAACTATAGCAAATTTTCTTTGGTTTGATTTGCTAGGGAAATGTATGCTGAAAGTTACAAAGATCAATGCAGATACAAGTATCAATTTCTCACTGCATAAATTCCGTACTTTATCTAAAGATACATAAAAAAACGTTTGGCATATACCCTACTATTGGATGACTTAGAAATACTTACTGACTACATTATGAAACTATAGACATCAAAGAATATATTGAACTTTTGATAATCACAAAAGGTATCTCAACCTTATTTGCTCTCTAGGCATTGCCAAAAGTTATCAACAGAAAAAGACAATTATTTATAATTTAGATACAACTGTGATATTATATAGTGAAAAGAAGTTTTTCTACATGCATTAGATTTGTTCAAAATATATTATTTTAAAACAAGTGGATTGTGTTGCTGTTTATTTATTGTTGAAATATACTGCCATCAAATCACAGAAATCTACTGTGAAAAAATCCAGTCCGCAAAGTCTTACAGTCGCTATACGATTTTGAGCTTCCAATTACTAAGTGTCAACAGAAGCCATTGCATACAACTGTTTCAAGCCAAAAATTACTGATCCTTTATCAGAAGAATGTAGACTGTGTAAAAAAAAAAAAGTTAAATACCATAAGCAGCTTTGTTACAGCTATATAAGCATAATTTGTTTTACACTATAAATATACGAGGATTGACACCATCTGCACATGTGTGTGGTAGTCTTGACTCTTTTACTTCATTAGCATAATTTAACATAGTTTTATTATCACCCTCAGTTCACTTTTTTAAAAGTTGTCATTTTCAGGAACATTTACATATGCAACAGAGTAAAAAATCAGGTTTATCCCACCATGTTTTTAAAACTAAAATTGCTTTATCTTTTAGTGTTCAACAACTTGTGGATGGGGAAGACAAGAACGTTTTTATTATTGCCATCAAAACAATAAGTCAGTTGATTTTACTTTGTGTAGACTACCAACTCCATCTGAAATCAGACCCTGCAAATTGAGATCTTGTATTTTTCATTGGAAAAAGGGAAAATGGAATAAAGTTTGTATTTAAACAATTTACTTATTTCTATTGCAAATTCCCAAAGATTTATAGCCTCATAAAACTAGTCTTTACATTTGGTGTTATTGTTTATTTCATTTGTTATTTATAATTCCACATTTTTTTACTATAAATTTTCAAAATTTTTTTACAGCATGAAATGATATTCCATATTGAGATATACCCAAAAGTAACTGTGTTTTTGATATGTAATTATATACCCAATTTTTTTAACATCATATTAAAAACAGACAGTCAGTTTTTATTGTATTTTGTAATGTTCTGTTACTTCAGTATTATAAATAATGAATCTTTTGTAAAAGATAGAAAGCACTATGAACTTAGCATTTGTGTTATTGCTTCAGTGCAGTGCTACATGTGGACGTGCAGTTGAGAAACGTAAAGTAATTTGTACTGACCTCCATGGTAAAGTCGTTGAAGAAAAAATGTGCATGCCCAAAAAGAAACCCAAGGTAACTCGGAAATGCAGACATATTCCACCATGTCCATTCATATGGAAGGCTGGAAAATGGTCTTTGGTAAGTCTTAGTTCAACAATCGAACTGTAGTATATAAAGTGTGTCTGTTATCTTCATTGTTTCTAAACCAGGTTAAGCTATTTGTTGGTAGCCAGACAGATTAGTCAAGAAGGCATCTTAAAGTTGTTATGGGATATTTAAACACTTGGACATTTGCTGATGATTATCAAAATTGATATTTAGTTTAAATTTTCAAAAGTTATGTTTTCTTTATTCTAATTCAAACTATTGAGACTGTTCCAATGTCTTCATGGCACTGGATAAAGCAAATTTTCACTGTTGATGTGATATTTCTATATTATTAAAAATAATTATAACAATAACCTTATAATTTTGTTACTCTTATCTGAGAGAATGCATTTAAGGGTTGGTATAAATCAATAAACTAGAATGGGGCAATTATGCATTTTAGATCCCAAGTTTGTTCTCCCATGTCAGTTCATGTAGGGCCCTAAGTTTGGTTGAGACTGATCAGAAACTGGGGACATGAGAGGCAGACAGTTGAATATATGATCTTTCAGAGAGGAAAATGAGGTCTAATTAAATGTTGTTGACTGCCCTCTGTTACACACTCTTTGGAAGGGTTTCATGTGGGCTTGCTGAATCTGGTTCAGATTGATTTTAAAACATGCATGAAAAGCACATACTAGCTTACCAGAGTGTGGCATGGTATTCAGATCAAAATGCTAAACCCTCTATGACCATTCATGGGTTCCTAAAGGTGCATGTCAAACTTGTTTGGGATCAGTCAAAAATATATGCATGAAAAGTAAACACATAGATGATGCTTCTACTTTATATTATTATATATAGAGATCATTAGTTTTGATTGACTGTGGGTGAACAAGAGAGTTTAGCAGCTTTTATTAATTTGGATATGACATGTGCTTTATAAATTGCTAGTCTGATTATTTATAAGAGAATAAAAACCAGTACATCATGTAGTAACTAATGTTACAGAGGTGCTGGAACCAAGAGTACTGTAGCACCCCAACTTTCATATCTTTGACTTGTATAGCAACTGTAAATTATTACATTAATTTTTGACAACTTTTAGCACCTCCTTATACTTCCAATCTGTTACTGAAAAATCAGCATATTTAGCCAAGTACACCCCCCTCACACACATACACACACACACACACTTTGCAACTGTATTATGTATTTTTAATGAAATAAAAACTATAAAATACATCTGCTCTAATTTCAATGCTTAAAGCTTATTCAGAGCCACATAAATGTGTATCTAAATGTTTTGTAAAAGTGAATCAAAATGCAAGGACTTAAACATGAAAACAAGCAGACACAAAGTTCTTAATTTGGTCAATCGTGTGATGACTAGTAGTCATTTATTTCTAATTCAAAGCATTCTGACTGACTTTTTGCTTTCTTTGATTTAATATATACATACACTTTTACAGTGTTGTGTAAGTAGAGTCAAATAAAGGGTAAATTGTTATGTAGTGGTACAGTTTAGTTTATCATCATGTATCTTAGTGACATAACACTCCAAGATCTTGTATTGTTCCTTTTATGATGTCTTAGTCTTAGATATTAAGGCATTAAGTTTGGCTGAGATTTAGCACAAATGTGTGTAACAAGGATAAATATTAAAGAAGCAAAAAAGTAGCTATTTTAAAACTCCAAAAGTTACTAAATCTTGCAACAAAACCTTATGTATATACACTAAATTTGAGTTCCTGTGTTTATCACTGCAAGAAAGATACAGGAATAAGAAACTTTTACAGCTTATAGATATTTTAAAACATTTAATTATCCAATTAGGGAAACATCTTCATCTTGCAGATACTTTTGAAAATGCATGTAAGTAGTTAGTGCTAGACAGTTGGCAGGATCATTCCAATAATCAACTCAATATATGCATTGATTTTGTAATGTTTTTTTGCTATGTGATTCACATTTGCTTGTTATTTTATTTGTTCAAGTGCAATAGATCATGCAATCCAGGGATTCAGATTCGTACAGTTCATTGTTATCAGGTGAACCTGTATGGATGGATGGACCCCAAATCTCTTGCTCACCCACATGACCACAACCAAACATGGTGTGATGAAAACAGTCAGCCCAAGCTGATAAGGTCATGTAACCTTGGGAACTGTAATGATGGAGTTGCATGGAAACCTGGGCCATGGCAACCTGTAAGTGATTGTATCTACTTTTTTTTCCTGTTTCATAGCAATTTTTATTATAGTAGCAGCTATTTTGTTGCCAAATATAGAAGTTTGGCAAAAGATAAGCATTGGGTCTTGCTCTGTCTACCCATTCTTAAATTCGTATAAGATATAAATATGAAAGTGTTTTTTTTTTACCTTGCTTAGCATTTGTATTTGTCTGAAACTTGAGTCTGTCATTACAAGGAATTCTGGTAGAGTTTTGACATTCTGTCTCTGTTTGGACCCTGGAATATATCCATATGAACCTAGCCATAACAAATACTGTGTTACTTTAATAATATTTGTGTTTGAACATGAAACTTTTTCTTTCTTTCTTGTAATGTGTACTAATCTTTCCTTAATAAATATAAAGTTATGAAAATATGGTTATACATGTTTTTGACTTGGAATTTATGGTAAGAAAACAGTTTTATACACAACTAATATGTCAGTTGTGAGATACTTGGACCTGTAATTACCGTACGTAATCCACCAAGCATGCATTTGATATTTTTACTTTTTTTTAATTTGAAATTTATTTTCTGTGAAAGTGTAAAATGTGAATGTACAAATATTATTTTTTTGCTTCAAAATACTACAAATAGCTTAACAGAAAACTGTAGAAATCATATTTGTAATTTTTAATATTCTGTTGAACTGCCATTGTAATATTCCAGGGTTTAGCATACTCTCTGAAATATTAATAATTGCTAATAATGAAAGCTTTTACCCACTGTTGTGTCTATTACTGAAATTTAATTATTCTGATTGTATTTGTTATTTAAATTCAATACATTATTTTATCACAAATGTGATTACTGTGGGTGTGGAATAAAATATTTTTTTCTGTTTTTGGAATTTTTATACTTGTTTCAAGTTTAATAGAAAGGTCAAAATAGCATCATTGTGTTTTTGAAAAATGAAAGATTATACACTGTTGAAAAACTTAAATACTCATTGTTACATTTTTTATGTGGACTGAACGCAACAGAAAGACACAGATAGCAGCTTGTATAATTTATTACAATGATCTACTTATGTGATGGACACAAAATAAATTATCCAATAGCAATAACAGATATCGAGTTTCAACCTTCAAAACCACTTATAATACAAAAAGGTACTGGCCTGTGCTTAATAATATGATCCTTAATGAGTGTCCAAATCCGAAATGCAAAGTTCCAATCTAGGCGGGGAATTTAGTCCCACGGAGAAATTTTTGAAGTTTGAATAGGTATTTTCAAAAAAAAAAATCACAGTCCAATTCGTATTGACTTTCGGTATAATCCGTAATCCGACTGAATTGTAAAGATTAACGGAATAAAATAAATTCACCGCTTTAGTTGATCTAGCTCTATTCACAAATTCAATTTGAATAATCACACGGCAAACGTTTAAACTTTCTCAAACGAAACCAACTTCTTGACCCGAGTAAAAAACGAAAGACTCTTTCCCTCGCATCGCCTTCTGTTTATAAACTAATTGCGTAACTTCCCAGAATTCCACAGTACAAACACCAGGCCAATACAAGTGATCAATCTACCAAGTTCTAGAAATTTCTACATGAATAATTCTAAATGAATTCTAATTAATTCTAAATATTATTTTGAATGAATAACATTTTTTTGGTTTAAACTTCGAAAAAATAATATAAATATGGAAATATAATAGATATAGGAATGCAAACACGACATGACATGGTTGTCGTTTACACAACATTTACATAACACTCTCGACAATGTTGTCGTTTACATAACATTTACATGATATTTACATAACACTCATAATCTTTATTGTTTATGTATGAGACCACTGATCAGTACTAATAACTTATTAAAGCAACATTTAAAAACTCATCACTTGTAGAGTTGTGTAGAATCGTCTAAAACCATCTTTGCAACAAATAATCAGTAAGTACATTTCCTACATATATATACATGCAGGCATGATCTGAGGAATCTGTGCCACTGTCTCTCCATGGCAGCTGATAATTCAAAATGGTATAAAGAAATCATAAATCATGTCTGAAAGTTTTCAACACTGTTTTTCTTGATTTAAACCCTGTTAGAACCTATATAATCACTGGTCACAGATTTTGTTGAATGATGAGGTATACATCATTCAGTTCTAAAATGATAACCAAAAGTGAATATGGAAGTGAGTGAATAATTTCACTATAACAATATTAAAAGAGTTATAGAAGTCTGTGAAATATTTTCAAGTATAAGTCATCATAGATATTAGGAACTCTTTAATAAACAGATTTCCATTTGCTCTGATGACATTTTGTAGACAGTTGACCAATATTCTTTAGTAATAGGATCATGCTTTTTGCAGCAAAGAATGTGAGGTCCATATCTGATTTCAAAAGTATCAAATTTTTATGTCTTGAAATGATATACCAAATGCCTTATTAGATCACCTAGAGAAAGTAATTTGAAAAGTTACACCACAGTTTTGTAAAAATATTCATCAAAGCATGAGGAGGACATGATAGTATATATCATAGAATAAGTTATTCGTGTCAAGATGGTGCTACATAGTATTAACATGCATCTCTAAGAATTTATTTATTTTCTCTATGCAAATTTATACAATCTGAGTATGACTAAATAAATTACAAACAACAAGTGTTAGGTATCTTATAATAACTAGGATAAATAGGTCTTATTTCATTAATTGTTTGTTTATCTTTATTTTCTTTATTTTAGAATTATCAACAATACTTTGGTTTGTTTTTTTTCTTATATTCCTGACTGTCAGGTGTTCCTGTGTCTTGGTTAGATTATTTATGGTAGGTATCTGGAACTAATTGGCAATAAATTTCAATAATAAACAAACAGCAATACATTTCACTTGTTTTAAAGTAATATATTAAAGCAAGTCAAACATGTATATATAAATTTTTATTATGCTATTGGTTGTGACAGTTGTATTCAGAACTTGAAATAATTGTCTCTCTTTTTATTCCACACAGGCTATTTCAGTTATTTTAGAACACAATGTGACCAGAAAAAAATATTCTTCCTCCTCTGTTATTACAATCATAAATTCTGTGATAATTTTGAGATTATTTCTCTTTAAAATCACCATTATATCTGTTGGTTATGACAGTTGTATCCAGGACTCTTTTAATATAATCAAAAACATGTATCATTGATAACTAACTAATGAATGAATATTTGCTGTAAAAATTTTATCAATATTGTGCATGTAGCTACTACTTTGGCTGCCAAATTTGATTTTATTGTTTTATCTTGCTTACTCAGTCCGTTCTTGGCCACTTTTTTTTTTCACACCTTGCATGTTTTTGGTTAGATATCACAGTTTCTGTCAATACACACCAACAAACCATTGCAGGTAAGAAAACAACAGTCAATAGTAAGCAACATTAACTTTTGGATTTCAATTGTATTATTGTGAATAGAACTACACCTTCAGAACCAACCACATTGTTTAAAATATATGGTGATGGTTTTGCTTTCTAAAATAGTATTAATAACTCTTTATACTAACACCATGGAATCTAGGTTAACAATTTCTTGTCATCAACTCCATGTAACCAATACAGCCATATCAAGCATTATTATTTATCCTGATTGCTTAAGGTAATATCATGGGATTCTATTTAATAAGGAGAATTTCATAAAATTTAGCAAATTTTTGCCTAAACATTAACAGCTAATAGCCTATATGATTCTTTTGAAAACTTGAGCTATAAACCTGCTAATCTAGTTTGCTTGACTAACCAAATACCTATGTATCTGCATGTGTTTTACCCTACAGTTTTGCTGCTATTGATCAGTCATCTTTAACTCAATTGACAAAAATTAAGAACAGTCAATCTTTACTGTTAGATGAAAGTGTATAAAAACTTGAGACCTTTTTATTCAGGTGTGTGAATAATTTTAGGAAAGCTGAGTAGTGTTTTATACATCTTTTATGTATCTAACAATGAAAATATTCTTTAGGAAGTTGTATTCAATAAGTACATCCTATAAGACTAATTACAACTTAATTCATGCTTAAAGTTATGAGATTAAGCTTGGGAATACATATCTTTGTTTTGTATATTTGATATAGATAATTATCTGTTTGTTAACATTTTTTTATATTTATTTCTTCTTTGTACAATCTTTATATTCACAACACAAATTAATTTGTTTCTATGGCATCTGAAGACAGGCTTGTACATTTAGAGATAGTGGAAATGTTGAAATATTGCAGTAGTTCATATTTGCCAGATTTCATTACACTGAATAATTTATTTTCTACATACACAAAAATTTTAACAATAATTTTGTTTAGTATGTGAGGAAAAATGTTTTGATACTAAGACAGAAGATAAAATTAGTTTAGTCCTATTTTAACATTTATGGTAATACCATTATCTTTGATTTCATAAGTAAGTTAAGCACAGGACACTTACATCTAATTTTAATATTATTTCTGGTTTATTGAATTCAGTGTTCTGTTACCTGTGGTACTGGAATGCAGAAAAGACGTGTTCCTTGTTATAATCTAGATGGGAAAAAGATCAACAGAAAATACTGTCATCATTCTATGAGGCCAAAGAGAAGAAGAAAATGCTTCAAGAAACCGTGTAAGCTTTTCAGTTTGGAAAAAGTAATGAATGAGTATTCCCTTATGTTGTAAAAATATACCATTTTAATTTGTATTTTGAATTTTAAAAGAAGGAACATTTTTGTTAATTTTCTCTCTGTTTCATCCTGTATATTACAAGAGGTATGTCATACAATAGCTGTAATTAAAAAGAAATTATTTAATTTTGAATGACTTATGACCAACAAGTTCGCTCAACATTTATTTACATGCAAAAGAAAAAGTTGACTTTGATCAAATAATTACGTATCCAAGTTAACATTCACAATCAAACTTCTTGCAGGAAATTTAAAAAACTTTTCTTTTTAATTTTCAAAACATTTACATACTTTTTCATAAGATTTCACTTATTACAAGTGTTGCAAGTTGATGCCATATTCAAGGAGCTAGAAGAGGGAAAGAAAAACAACTATGAATAGCTGAACTACTGGAAGTAACATAAACTAGATCTTGTCTTATGTCATCTTATTTACACCAATCAGCTGGAATGTATAAACCAAATTTTACACCAGCCAAATGTTATATGTGATGTAGTCTAATGGCTATCAAGACATAAGTATAATCAATTTTTGAATTTATTAACTATCATAACACAAGCAATAAAAAAAATTTGTTACGTAATACCTCTTTCAAAATCTTAAAAACTATTACAGAGACTTTGAGACATTACTGCAACAGAACCAAGGTAATGAAGACACATTTTTTGATTATTAACTGATTCAGTAAGTTAAATGACTGGGTAAAGGCATTTGACTTGTAATCTGAGGGTTGCGGGTTCGAATCATAGTCACACCAAACATGCTTGCTCTTTCAGCCATGGGGGTGTTATAATGTGATGGTCAATTCCACTGTTCATTAGTAAGACAGTAGCCCAAGAGTTGGTGGTGGGTGGTGATGACTAGCTGCCTTTCCTGTAGTCTTAAACTACTAAATTAGGGACAGCTGGCTGAGATATCTCTCGTGTACCTTTGCGCAAAATTCAAAAACAGAACAAACTACTAATAATACTTTTATAAATTCAGGTATTGTCACATAACGTTCTTACAGCTAAGAAAATATGCATGTTAAAAGTGTTAAATATGATACTTTAAGTCTTGTGAACCACAATTACTGCTGAATCCAACTTTGTAATATTAGTAAAAAGATTTGTAAATTGAAAAGTTTTTATAATTAACAATTTTAAACTTTTTGTGTAACTATAGGAAATACTTGTCCATGTTACAGCTGTCACAAAACATGAAGTTAACTGTTCATTTCATCTCCTTCCACTTTGGAGTTTTGTATCAGCATTAACTTCTAATATTAATTGATAGGACTTTTATTTTCTTGTAAATTACTGTTACTTTATTATATATAAAATGCTAAAACACTTAGAATGAAAAACCACTAATTATCATTTAACCAATTCTTTATCTTACCCAGAGTCGGTATTGTGTTTTACGATATATATTAATGCAGTGCACATATCTGAAAGTATACACTTTCATTATAACACAGTGATAGATCTGCAAGTATCTCATTACAGATGAAAAATGAATGTTAAATTGCAATGTTGAGTTAAATACATTAAAAATATTGAAACAATCATCAGTAAGGAGTAAATATTTACTTTTAAATCATTTTGGTAATTCTGGTTTATCTCTGTGTTATTTTTCAGAGTGATTTTAATAACCATTTAAGAACACTGAATTGAAAAAAGTTTTTAAAAGTTGTGTGCCTAACAATATTACTGAAGAATGGCATGTTTTCTTAAAACCACAAATGCAAAATTGTGGAAGGTAGTTTCTTTAAGACATTTTGAAACGATTGATCCACATATTTTGAGGTTAGTGTCCACTACCAACAAATACTGAAGAAGGGGGTTGTTGAATTAAGTCTGAATTATTTAATCATTTTAGAGGACTTATGTCATGACTTTAAAGACTTGGCATTTACTGTTCATTTGTTATTCCTTCCTGTCATTTAGTTAGTTAGTTATGAAGTTTTGGTTATATTAAACTGCCAACTCACCATCCAGCAGACAATGTGGATTTTGAATAATTATGGATGTTTTATAAAACTGAAACCATTTTTCCCTAGTAAATATGTACAGATATTACTTTTGCCAGGAGTTTCAAAGGATGTAGTTGACACAGTACAGCTAAAATGTTATTGCTCATTATTACTTGATTATTGTTGATCTTGTAGCTGTTTAAATATGGAATATTGTTATTTTGGAATCAGTTTTTTGTATTATTATTATTATTATTGTTTGTTTTGTTTACTAATTTTTTTCTATACTGAAATAATTATTAATCCTTATGTCTATGTTGTAACTGTTTATTGACATTAGTATCAATTCCTGGCCAGGCACATATTTATTAATGTGTTTTATAATAAATTTTGTATTCCAGTTGTTGTAAAGCTTCATTTTGTATGTCTGTGGTTGTATTAATAATTTTTTTTTCAACTCAAGAGGTAGTGACTGTTTGTTTGTTTTTTAGACTGTTACAACTGGGTAAAGATTTTGGGTATTATTGGTTTTGAATACCCATGTATTCTTGAAGAGTGGTAATGGTAAAATCCTTAGGTACACCTGATCTATATGTGAAAAGAGTAGGTATTATTGTACAAGACTTTCATTTGTGTTTACTCTACAGAATTAAAATATTGGATAGTTTATTCGTTATCTGTCATTTTGGATAAGCTGAATCTCTCCTGATGATCTTTATTTGTCTTGAAAAGAATAACTAGGTTTTCAACTAATGATTGAGATTAAAAATTATAGTCATAACACAATAGCATAAGGTTAGTTTTTAATCCACATCCATTACTATGTCTGGTTAATTGGTAATAAATTATAATCTTTTTTCAGAGAATGATGTCTAAATGTTAGAGGTATAACAGTACAAATATGCTTAATAGTATTCAACAGTATTAGATAACTTCAAATAATGTTATGATTTGTAACCCATTATCCTTTGCTCATGTTTAAGTTCCCCTCGGAGTGGATTCCTGTACGTGGTGAGGGGACCTCCCAGGGAAGGTTCTGTTCTGTCTGGTTACCTTCTCTGGGATCTAAAGATCCACCCACGTGTTTGCCGTGCGTGGCGACCCGTGAAGGGGAGGAGAGGATCCTGGTGGTTAAGGGGTCCAACCCTAACACACCACTTTGGCCTCGAATTCCTGTAGACGGGCGGCCCTTGGGTGGCCCCCCTTGGGTCAATCGGCTGGTCCACCTGGGCTAGAGCCAACCAAGTATCAGTGTTGGAAGTTCTCAACGGGTGTTGTAGACATTGTGCCTGATGCTGGTGTTTGGGTATAGTGCTCGCGAAACCCTGGCGTTGCTGCATTGTCCTTGCATGACTTTGTAGTGCGTCCCCTTGTAGGGCTCCATGTTGGGTGGGGTCAGTGAGTACCGAAACTTTTTCTCTTTCCTATGGATCCTACAAAAAATTTAAATAAAATTGTAAAAAAACAGTCAATGGGTAAGCGACCACCTCTTGAATACTTAGAACAGCAATCTCCAACATCAGTAACTCACGTACCTCACTTTCTGATATTGCATTCTCTTTCAGAAAAACCTTTAGGGCAAATGTCCCCTTTTTTTATTCAAAAGGGGCTAGAGGGACTTGCTGGCTCTCCAAAGTCAGTAAAGAAGCTTCGATCTGGTGACATATTGGTTGAAACATCCACATCCCAACACAGTGAACTCCTCTAGAAATCAAAGGCAATTGGCGATATACCTATTGAGGTTACTCCCCATGCTACTTTGAATACTTCACGAGGAGTTATTGTTGAAAGGGATTTGAAGAATGTTCCCTAATCAGAGATTCTCGCTGGTCTCTCCACTCAAGGAGTTTCTGCAGTGAGGCGCATCTCCACTCGCAAAGGTGGAGTTACACTGCCAACAAATACCCTCGTTTTAACATTCACTTCACCACGTGCACCCGCCACCATTCAAGCAGGTTATCTCATTTGCAGGGTTCGGCCATACATTCCAAACCTTCTTCGATGTTTTCAATGTCAGAGAATCGGCCACTCAAAGACATCTTGTCGTGGTTCCCTGACATGTGCTCATTGTGGAGGCAAGGACCACGATGCCTATGATTGTGACATAAACCCACATTACGTCAACTGCAATGGTTCTCACCCCTCTTACTTTCATTCTTGTCCAAAATGGTTGGAGGAAAAAGAGGTGCAGCGTTTGAAGACGACACATAACATTAGTTATCCTGAGGCTCGGAAATTGCTGTCCACAATCCCATCTCGGACATATGCTGCTGCACTCCATTCCACAACTACAGTGGAAGTGCAGACAGATCTCTCTGTGCCTCCAAGAGAATCGTTTTCAAAACAAATGAAAAGCCTTTTGACCTCCGTGGTTAAAAAAGTAGATGAATCGACTTCCACACCCATCTCTGTTCCTCCCATATCTTCCAACGAACCTCAAGATCCATGTCCTTCAGTTTCAAATACAGGCATTTCTTCTGATACATCATTTTCTCCCACCACAATAAACAAAACAATTATTCATCCGCGTCCTCAGTCACTGGATTCCTCTCCCAATAACAAAAACCTGCCCACTCGACCCAGAGCAGGATCCATGGAGGTTGATAGACCTCCTCCGAAGAAAGACAGTAAAGAAAAAAGACGAGGTCGTAAACCGAAGGGTTTTCCAACCACTTCACCTGCCCGTCCTTAAATATGGCCACATTGATACAATGGAACTGTCGAGGTTTACGTTTTAATCTGGATGATATCAAAACGCTGATTGCTTCCTACCAGCCTGTTTGTCTTTCTCTACAAGAAACATTTCTCAAATCTGCTGATACAGTCTCCATTCGGCAGTTTTCTCTGTACAGAAATGACAAGTTGTGTGATGGTTGAGTACATGGAGGGGTGGCACTGTTGGTTGATCAACATGTGCCCACCCTGTCTTTGTCACTCAACACACCCTTGGAGGCCGTAGCCATCCGTATTTCCTTGGGTCGTACCATCACTGTTTGTTCTCTGTACCTGTCCCCTGGAGAGACATATGATCAATCAGACCTTGATGCTCTCGTTGAACAGTTGCCATCTCCATTTCTAATCCTGGGGGATTTTAATGGACACCAATCCCCTCTGGGGAAGTGCTGTTATTGATGGGAGGGGTCGATCTGTAGAGCAGATGCTCTCTGATCACAATCTTTCTCTTTTCAATACTGGTTCTTCCACTTACTTTCATGCACCAAGTCAGTCCTTCACTGCCATTGATCTCTCAGTTTGCTCCCCTTCATTATTCTTCCATTTTTCATGGAGGGTTGACAGTAATCCACTAGGCAGTGATCATTTTCCAATCCTTTTGAGAGAGACTGGCCGTGGTCGATGCCACCCTACCTGCATGCCCCGGTGGAAGCTGGATCAGGCAGACTGGTCCACTTTCACTGCTCTTGTAGAACTTGATCCTGCCATCGTAGATCAGTCATCAATAGACGACTGTGTTGCAGCGGTAACTGATTGTATTATACATGCAGCTGCTCAGTGTATTCCTAAAACCTCGACACGTTTCCCACGATATCCTCGTCCATGGTGGAATTCTGCTTGCAACTTAGCACGGAAGGCTCAAAAACGAGCCTGGGATACTTTTCGTAGATATCCCACACTTTCAAATCGGGTTGCTTTCCAACGGGCCCGAGCACATGCTAGGTGGGTAAGACGTCAAAGCCAGAAAGAATCTTGGATTAAGTTCACAACCACCAGTTCCAAGATCATATGGGACAAGATTCGAAAGGTTAATGGGCACTACAATTCTGTTCCCCTCTCGACTGGCCCATTTCTCATTAGCAGCTACTTCAATCCAGTTTTTCTGGATACCAGGTTATGTTGGTATTCATGGGAACGAGCTTGCAGACATGGCAGCCAAATATGTCTGCCTCAGCACCATCACCCCTATGCCTATTTTGTACATGAACTATGGTGTTGTCTTCAAGGCTCGGCTCCGTGCCAGTTGGCAGTCCACTTGGAGTGAACAACGCATCAATAAACTTTTTCAAATCAAACCCAAAATTGGAGTTTGGCCATCTAGCTTCCGTAAGGTTCGGAGGGAAGAAGTTGTTCTCACTAGGCTACGCATTGGTCACAGTTTTTTAACTCATCATTTTCTTTTATCTGGAACTGATGCACCAATGTGTAGTTTGTGTAACACTCAAATCACTATCAGCCACGTTTTACTTTCTTGCCATCGTTACAATTCTCACGACAGCAATACTTTAAACATATTTTATCCCAGGGTCAGTCCGTAACATTGGACAGAGTTATTGGTGATGGTAACTCTGTCCACCTTAATAACGTTTTTAATTTTTTAATGGCCGTTTATCTTTTTAATCTCATTTAAGTGTGGTATATTTATTTATTACACCTTTTAATTGTGGCTCCTTTTTTACAGTTTTATTCTCTCTCATTCAATGTGACATTACACAATGGCCAGAACATTAAATAACTCGACACCAGGACTGGAAAGGCCAACTTCAGGTGACTAACGTTTCTGTTTGATCTACTCGTTAGTCTTCCTGGCGAGTTACTATTATACTTCCGCTGCATATCATTTCACACTTTTACAACCTTTTTGTACTGGCCATATTGACTCATAACCCAGAACCAGGATGGAAAGACCAACTTCAGGTGACTGATGGTGGTTTATATACTACCTGTTAGTCTTCCTGGCGGGTTATGATCATTCCCATTCTGCTACAGGTTGTCCTTTACAACTTTGTTGACTGGATGTCGTCATTGGTTTTTGCACCATTTCCTGTTTTAATTGCCATTTTCTTCAATTACCTTTACACATTTTACTCCATTTACTTGACTTTTATCTTTTTACTGGACATTTGGCTACTTTTTATTACGATTTTGCTGAGTGTCTTTTAAAACTTTTATTCCATTACATTTTGATAATAGCTACTATGACACATAACCCGGAACCAGGACTGGAAAGGCCAACTTCAGGTGACTGACGGTGGTTCTTGAACTTATTCGTTAGTCTTCCTGGCAGGTTATGATCATTATTATTATGCTATGAGTAAATAGTTTATAACTTTGAAGACTGAATGTCACCATTGGTTTTTACACCATTTTCTGTTTTAATTGCTGTTTTGTTATTACCTTCATTTACTTTTACAAATTTTACTCCATTTACGTGACTTTTCTCTTTTTACTGAACATTCGGCTACTAGTTACGATTTTACTGTTTGTCTTTTAATACTTCTATTCTTTTACATTTTGATACTGGTTGCTATGACACATAACCCAGAACCAGGACTGGAAAGACCAACTTCAGGTGACTGACAGTGGGTCTTGAACCTGCCTGTTAGTCTTCCTGGCAGGTTATGATTATACCTTTTTGCTAGTGTAAATACCTTACAACTTTTTACACTCTGCCTTCTATCTTAACCTTGTAGACTGGGTGTCAACATTGGTTTTATACTTTTTTTGTTTTACCTTCATTTCCATTTATGTCTTTTACTACATTTTTACCGGTTGTTTGGCGCAGATAGCCTCGTTGCTTTGTGCCATAAAACACTAAATCAATCAATCAATGTTTAAGTTTCATTTAGATTTCTTTATAATCAACACCTGATATCACAGAGGAACAACTTTGTCTTCTCTAGCTATTCCTTAGTTCTGTGAACTTATTATCACTATCTATTGCATTAAGAAGAATTGTGGCCGTCTTAGTTATAGTTGCATATTGTGTCAGTATTTTTAAAAGTAATATCATGTTTAGTTAGTATCATTTGTAAAACTTGTAGGCTTATTTTTTGTTCATGTATGAATTTCACAGAAAAGCTTGAGAAAATGTAACAGAACATCTTAAATTTTAAAATTGCACTGTCTCTTTCTTCTGTCTTTGAGCAAATGGCTGATAATGTCAGCTCATCTTGTATACTGTAAAAACCACATGTCATGTACTTGAGCTATTAAAAATATTGATAAATGGAATGGGAGCTAATTATATGCTTTACATGTAGTTTTTCATCTTGTTCTGTTGTGAATATTGTACAATTACATTCACTGTGGTATGTGAACATGCTCATTAATTCATACTATAAATTCTAATTAGTCTTTGTACAGTGAAATAAATACTTGTATCCTGAGACATTCATGTCTGTTGTTTGAAAAAACTAAATTAATGTTTTTTTTGTTTTGATAATTAGTGGTACACAATTATTTATGTACTAATTCAGTAATTAGATTACTAAATTGTTATTTCTTAGGAAATATCAATAGAAAATATCAGTGTACCTTGTGTAGCAGCTGTCTGTATGTCATTTTAGTAGTACACAAACTTATTCTGTGTATGTGTTACAAACTAGAAATTTAATGTGTTGTGAAGAACCTACCAAATTAAATAATTAATTCAAAATACAATAACAGCAACTTTTACAGCAGATAATCTCTGATTTTAATAACTACAGTGTTTTAACCCATAGTACAGCAATTTGAATATAGCTTTTATATTATGATAACTCTTTGAATCCACTGTTGTATTTGTACTTTAATTATTATCTGTAAGATACTTTTTTTAATAACTAAATTTTTGCATAAGAAAGATCAAATTTATATTATGCAACACAAGAAAAGGAGTTTCTTTAGTAGAATCGTTTGTTGCTTCGACGCAGGTTATTAGCAGTTAATGATACATACTCATAGCTGAATGTGCATTTCTTCAATGGAGTGCCACTACTATTACCACCATAGTAATTAAAAATACAGCAGTGCTACTGTTGTTGTTATATATTTATACCGATGGCAGTACTGTCACTATTGCTACCGATAATACTGGCATTTTTCATAATATTTCTTTGGCAATAATGAAACATGCAAGAATGAAAAAATACAAATTTATTAGTAAATAATAACATAATACAAACTCATTAAAACAGCTTATCCATATTTATGAATGATGAAGAGAAAGTGGCTAACAACTAAATAGCTTTTAATATACATTCAGTGATGGTACTTGGAGAATACAATTTCAAAAAATAAATTAAAATTATGACAGTAAAATGATTGTAACAAATGAATTAATAAGTTTACAACAGTAACTGCATCATATGTAAGTAAAATGTAGTGTAAATATGATTTTATACAATACACAAAGTTATATAATAGAATTGTATAATAATAATATATATATATACATCTGGAATTTTCGTGACTAATTATCTGAGATGAAATATAAATTAGCCAATTCATATTAATATTTTGAATTATCAGTTGAAATGTGTTAATCAAGAAAAGATTCTGCCATAATTTTCAGTTCAGAAATTTAATAAATATTTAATATTACTTCCAAACTAATTTTTTTCCACAAAAGTAACTTAACATTAACATATAACAGTATCATAAATGAATACAAAGAATGCTTTGTTTATAAGACAAAGTATTATTTTAAAAACATACTTATCTGCTGATGCATAGCTATTTCTTGACCTTCACTTTGTCCATCTAAACATTGGTTGTTCATCTGATAGTCATTTTGATAAAATTAATTAGAAAATAAGTGAAGAGTTGTTGAAGATTAATCATTTGACTTGGTATGAGGAAGTAGGAATGGCTTAAGTAACTGTGTGAATAACAAATATATGGGTTTGAGTATGAAGTAGAGGCATTGATCATTCTATTCAGTTTGCTAACTTATTTCCCACACCTATAGAAATAACTGCTTTTACAAATCTTTTTGTGACACCTTGTCAAATGCTTTCTGAAAAAATTGGATACACCAAATCTACACTCTTTCCCTTTATCTACACAAGTAGTAACCTTTTCAAAGAATTCATAAGGTTTGAAAGGCAAGATTTTTCCCCTTGCAAAACCATGTTAACTGTCCAGTAAAATTCTAAACTTTATGAAATGATTTTGGAAAGTCTGATAAAAGATACTTTCCACACTAATGATGTAAGACTTATGAGTCTATAATTACTGGGAGTTGTATTAGAAAAATTTTAATCCTCTGGTACCTGCCCACTATTCAATGACTGAAAAAATAGTACTAAGCAGCTTGCATATACAGTCTTTAACTTCCTTTAAAACTACTGGGTAAATATCTGGTTCATGATGCTTATCTTTCATTCTTTAAACTTCTCAATCTTTCCTTAATCAACTCAGACTTTGTTCAGTCATCTTGTTTGATCTCATTTCCACCTATCAGCTGTTCCAGATTTAGAATATTACTTGAATCTTCATTAGTAAAATCTGAGGAAAAAGCATAATTTTAATAACTCGGCCATTTCACACAACAGACACTTTATCATCTTTCAAGTGTTTTACCCCTATTCTAATATTTTGTTCACTTTTAATGTATTTAAAGAAATACTTACTGTTAATTTTTAAATTTTTCAGCCAATTTGTTCTCATACATTTTTTTTATGTATTTCCTATTTTATGAACTTTCTGTAATCTTTTGTCATATCAGTTGATTTAAATTTCTTAAATTAATGATGCTTTTCTTTAATCTTTCCCTTAAATCTTTTATGAGCCAACCTGTTCTTTTTTACTAGCTTCTATTTTGTTCTTCTTATAAAGAATAATATAAGAAGTCTGAAGAACTCTAAAAATACTCAAATGCTGTTGCCAACATAGAGAAATAAAGTATATACATGAACCAAATACTCAAATGCCTTTAATATTCCTAAGCAATGTGTATGTATTTTTTTAGAAAAAAAATTATTGGTTTCAGCTGTAATGTAATTTACCTAAGATATATGTAAACATTTGAAGTATTTGTTGCTAGAAAGATATTATCTAATGTAATAAATGCTCATAATTCTGTTACTTATACAGAATTATATCCAAAATTCTTTGAAAAGTGTATTGCATAATACAGATGGTAGCCATTTAAATTGACACTTCTTTAGTTTGAACAGTTGCTAGCTTGTCTTTATCACTATTTTCAACTTTCATCTGTTGTCATTAACAACTTGTTAGGTTTCTAGATACAAATATCAACCCAAACCTAAAACATAACCTCTTAAATATTAATAGATAGGATATTCTTTGCATTGTATAAATTTGTTTCCCAGTTCAGTTTTAACCTTTTATCATTTCCATATTGATTATGTGTAAGTGTATTGATTGAGGCTAGTTTTTTCCACTAATGCTAATTATTTCACTTTACTGACCCTACAATTTACTACTATATATAAACTTGGGTTATGTCACTTTCTCTTTATTTGTAATTTATACATATAATTCTTTGTTCAAATCTGAGCAGTTATATGTATTTTTTATTATTAATTCAATTTCTACAGGTTCCACAAATGTATTATTACTAGTATTGAATATTTTCAAATCACCTTCAGTAATAACCTGGAATTTTTAGCTACCTATCTCATACTAACTAAACAATAACAAATTGCATAAAACTTTATTTGGGTAGGGGGAATGTTCTTTTCTCTATTTCAGGTGTAGACTCCTTCACTATGGACTATTATTATTTCCACTTGTACTGTTTTTCTCTCTGTTTACTGGATTCTTTTTCTTTTGTGTTTCGTATATCAGCCATTCATTGTTATTTAGCCTTTCAAGAGTTATGCTTTAGTTTTATTGGCTATATATCTTGTGCAAATAAATTATTTCACCAGGTAAAAAAGAATATTTTCATGCTGTACAATTTCTCTGTTTGTATTTAGATACTAACACATGATACCATATAGTACACAGGATATTAACCTTAGCTTCAACTGGTAATTGGTGTTTTTCTATTAAGATATTTTTTTCCAAATGAGCCAATACTTAAAAGTAAAGATGATGAGCTCATTACTTTTAAAGAATCAAACTAACATGTGGTGCAAAGTGAATATGTTTGCAACCTATTATTTTTATTACTGGGACAGTTTTTTTAAACTGTCCATTCACAGTATGAACTATTTTTGTGTTGTACACATTGCATTCTTTTCATCAATATAGAAGGTAACCCTTGTTTACAAAATTTTCTTTTAAGGAGTGCCTGTTCCGCAAACAGTGAGAAACTGTGTAACCTACCATGTCATATTTAAGCATGATTTTGGAACATTTCATTGCTTTTCATAAATCTACATTTAAATTTTTATTGTATATGAAACTTAGTTGTATTAAAATAGCTTTTTCCTAACATCTTTTCTACTTACAACTTTTACTAAGTTATTGTGTAACTCTGATTACTTCTAGGCACCTAAACATGCTTTTTCCTAAGTTTACATAACTTCTTCTCTATTTAGGTTTATCAGTATAATGATAGTAGGATGAACAAGAGTGATCTGGTCAGTGTTTTATCCCTTACGTCATTATTGTAATCTAGCAAATTGTACAAATTGATGGATTGTGCATATGATGACCAAGAACGATGTGGTTGGTGTGTGCATAGGATGAACAAGAATGGTGTGGTTAGTACGTTTATAGGGTGAACAAGGATGATATGGATAGTTAGTGTGGATGTACTGTGTATGTGGTCTGAGGAAGATGGCCTTATTGTGTGTACAGAAAGGGGATTTAGCTCTCTAGGTTAATTCAGATTTTTACCAGTAATGTCAATCCCTCCACACTCTCTATAAAGAACTGCTATATTTTGTTTTATATACACATTCCTATTGCATTGAAATTGTTTTCTTTTGTTTAGTAAATAAAATGTTTCTGTTCCATTACTGATATGGTAGCCAATCCTTACTTTCAGTTCAGTCAGGTAGGAAACTCAGTTTAACTCTGGATAAGATTTTCTGCCATAACTATTCTTATCTGTAATTGGTTAACTTCAGATTTCTACAATAAACAATTGATGTGTTCAGCTTGAATCTTTTCTGTTCGATAGAGCTAGGCAATAAAATTAATGTAATAAATTACCTATGAGCATTGATTACATTGTTTAGTGTTGGATAAAATAATCAATGTTATGAAAATAATTAACTAATTAAAAATAATTTTTGATTATTCTAACTGTTCAGAAATTGAAATATTGCTGTTATTGTTATTTTTTAATTCATATTTGTTCAGCTTTATTCATTAGTGTTATAACTCATGAGAATAGTCAGTTTGTTCAAATTAGTATTTCTAAGTAGGACTTCAACTTTTTAAATAATCAAAATATTGCCATTATGTTTGTTGTTAAGCACAAAGCTACATAATGAGAGATCTTTGATCTAACCAATGTGGGTATTGAAACTTGATTTTTAACTTAGAAATGTATGTTTTTAAATTACATGTTTAATTCTTGTTGAAGGTTGGTTGGTTGGTTGTTTTGAATTAAGCACAAAGCTACACAATGGGCTATCTGTGCTCTGCCCACCACGGGTATCGAAACCCGGATTTTAGCATGTAAGTCTGCAGACATACCGCTGAGCCATTGGGGGGCCTTGTTGAAGGAAAGAGAAAAGTTGTCTAATATATATATACTTCAAAAGCTATAAACTAGATCTTGGTGGCTTTGGTATCTAGTTTTGTTTTCAAATTGACAGTAGTTCCAATAGTGCATAAAAAAATTGTTAGTGAAAAATATTTTAGTGTAGTAACAACTTCCATTAATCATGATGGGCATTGTTTTGGTTTCCTGTATAAAAACAACAACAAAAAGTGTGCAAATAGCACTTTTATGTTGTTTCTTTAGCATACATTTTTATGCTGATAAAAAATAAAAAGACACATTATCTTGGTGTAAAAAATATTTGCAACATTTAGAATTAAGCTTGCATATATAATTAATTCCTAGAAATTAACAAAAGCAGTAACTATAATGAATGAAAAGGAAAGATGTCCAAGCAATTATATCAGTTGTTAAATCTGATTACTAATAAAAAATAAAACAAATGATTAAATATATTAATTTAAATTTATTCTGTAGTGTCAGCTGTACTTATAATCTTATCATTGTATTGTATCTCATTAGGTAAAGCTACAAGTTGTCAGGATCATCAGAAGAATACATTGCAAGATGGAGAGCAGGATATTGTAGTCAGAGGACGTTTAATTAAAGTTTATTGTTCTAGAATGAATAGTAGTCATCCACAAGAATACATCAAATTGCCAAGTGGAGAAAGTGATAATTATTCAGAGATTTATAATAAAAGGTAAAATTTATATGATGGTTTTTAAATTTAAAGTATTTGGGGCAGTTGTAATTATTCACTGCAAAAGAGAACTGGTTTTAAAAGTGTTGCACTCTAAAACGTTTAATGTTTATATATTTGAGGAAATTATTATTTGCCTACCATGTTAGTGCTTGATAAAAATGATATATAGTTGATGGTAGGAAAGCTCATTATTTTTCCTAGATTTAAGAAACCAAAAAATGTTATATAATTTTACTGCTTTGATTTTCACCTTAAAAATAAATAAGAAACAAAATCCTCATATTAAAGAGTAAAATGTCTCATTAGGTTTCAAGTTACATCCACCCCCCTTTCTTTTCACAATCACAAAATATGTTGAGAAAGTATTAATATCAACATACAAAATGTAACAAAATAAGAATTTTTCAAAGATTTTTGTAACTACTTCAAAGATAAAAAATCTAAAGTTATCCATTTTATTTTGGCACTGCCACAGCAGGAATTCTAAAACATTCATTTATATTCATATGGTAAATCTAATGAAAAATCTAAATGAGTTGAACCAAATTATGGGCTATAGGGCTATATACTTTTGGGGTTGAAATTGTGTGTATAGTTTTGGATAATTTTGACCAGCAAGTCATTACACAGTAGGGGTACCATTATTTGGAAGTATAGGGCTTCTACTTATGAATTAATCATTTTTTTAGCAATTAATTATTTGTACCTTATGTTGGAATATTGCAGCAAAAAGCAAAGTCAGTAAATGTTCCTTTAAGAGCATTATTGACTTCATCTCCCTAATTTTCAAAACCTCGTATTCCTTTTTTTTTACTTCATGAATATAAATCTTCCAATAATATAGTGTAAAAACTAAATAGCATTTAGATTAAAAATTTTTGCAGTTTGTTTTTTGTGTTATTTATTGTTTAGGTATTAGAACAAAAAGGTTGAAACATTGTTCTCTGCTTTATTTTGGTAAAAGTGTTAATACCCATACCAGCCATCCTGAGATACATTTTTGCTTCAAGTGGATTTCTCATCATCACAAATGTATCAATTAGCCCTTGTTGGCAGAATACTTGTAGTATGCAACTACTAGATAACTTACTTTCCTGTCATGTATATACTTTTTATAAAAAAAATTTCTTTAAAACGTGCTAAATTTAGTTGAGGTCATGTTTTAACTTCAGTCTGAGGTATCACTTTCTGTAGCAGGGTTCAGTCATAAAAGTTATCTACTGGATTGTGGAATAATAGTATAGTATTCTGCTTTACATCTTTCCATCAGAAGAAGTAAAAATACTTCACAAATCTTGTGATATGCCTTTCTTATCATTCAGCTACAGAAAGAATATGAATTTTAAATGTAGATTTGGTTGTTTCAGGTAGATTCCTTTTTATTCTTTAGATAGAGATTCTTTTGTGTCCTGAAAGAGTCGAGACTTGCTCTTTAAGTTTCACTTGGATTTAAAGCTGTTATCTGGTAATCTTGCATTTCAGATTTTTAGTTGTTATGAAGATGAAATAACTGTGTGCTTTGTTTAACCATGAAACGACCATAAATAACTTCAATCAAACAAATTTTAGCACCAGCAACAAGGTGTCATCACATCCTCAAAGGTATACTTCTCATTTGTACTCCTTGTAAAATATTATCCAAGAAATGTCTTTGAATTATAGCGAGAATGTAGTGGCGAGGAAGTGAGCCTTAACTGATCTGAAAATAAAACTTGGAAAAACCCTGTGTTGAGTGCTGAGTGCTTCCCTGCATAACCATTCAAGGACTTCATCTTCTGCCCACCTATGAATGTGACTGAATAGTAGCCTTGTCTATCAAGAACCTCTAATAATGTCAGTTGTTCTCATGCAGATGAGAATATTGAAGGAAAGTCTCTGAGAAATGTTTACTGACTGTAGTTATGCTATGAAAATCTGGGGAAGTCTGTATAATAAGCTAAATGATTGAACACCAAGTGCTACTAAATCTTTGTACTGGAAGGATTGCTTGTAAATGAGATGCAGTGGACAGACATTTTTTGCAAATATGACCCTTCTGCTTCCAGGTGATGTGGAGACCATTACATCCTATGTATGATTTATCCTCAATCAGTTAGGAACTTCTTATGGTGAGAGAAGTACCACATGTGGAAAGACATCTTGTGTTTTAGTGCCCTTGAGTACATTGCCATGGCTACATAATGTTTCAAGTGAACCCAAGCTGTAGTTTCAAAAAAACTATAAAATGTTAGCTATTAAACAAGAGAAAGAGGAGACATCTAGTGACAATGTGGTGCATATGGCTGCATGGTTATGATAGTGACATGGACTTCCTAATTTTTACAACTTTTAAGGTAGTCGGTTGAGAAATAAACAGCTGTAAGAACATAATCATCCTTACTTTCTGAGATATCTTGTGAAGAAAGAGAACTTCTGCAGCATATGTATATTTATATATTGAAATTATCTAGGTGATGTTAGCTGTAATACCCGGAACATCAACATTTTATTTGAGAAGATTACAGGAATTTGTAAACTGTTTTTAAACTAAAAGGAAGTTAGTTCTTTTAATTTTCAAACTGTTGGATTGAATTTCACAGTAAGTTATTTGTACAACATTGGTGAAATGTGGTTTTATTTTATATGGAGCCAGTGTATGGTGATCACTAGAGAACCTAGGACATCAGTGGTTCTAAATCTGTTGGCGGTCACTGATATTCCTGGAAGACCATGTTCATAATACTTTTTTAATTGTTGTGTGTAAATTTCATTTTTGAGTCTGACATAATTTCAGTATGTGGGTGGAGAATTATTCCACAGAGAAACAAAACTTCTAGTTTTATATTTTACTTGAGAAACACTTTTAAACATATGTTTTGAAGTAAATAAGAAGTATCTGTAGTACTCTTTTTGTTCCTGTGCAATAAAGTTTGGTAACCATGTAATGCACACAGATATTAATTCTGGATCTGTTGAATGATAATCTACATTATTCTACCCTCGGGAGCTTCCTTACTTTTTTATAATTCTATTTATAACCACACTTTTCCTCTGATGACTACACCTTGTCTTTCATCTCTGTCTTCATTCTGAGTGTATAAAGATTGTTTTGCATGTTGTTCAGTCAGAAGTTTGTTATTTTCTTTTTTAAATTATGTGTGTAAATCAACATTTTTGTTTACATGTGATATAAATACAGTTGGTCTTTTTTCCCTTACAAACAGCATGAAAATATCAACTTATGTCATCCTTACTAAAAATATTCATTAACATTAGGAGCAATAGTAAAACCTTTTAACGTAGTAGTCAACTGCAATCTTTCTATATGTATTGAAATCAAGACAACTGGGATTTAAAACTAACTAATGATGTGTGCTACATTCAAATACAGACATTGAAATATTCAATAATTTAACTTTGTTTGTTGTATTTGTGTTCTGTTGGAAATTTTAAGTGTTTAAATAACTCATAAAAAATGTATTAATGAGGTTTATCTGAAGCTGATTTGATTGTCAAACACTTTATGCCAGTGGCTCATTATGGTAGACTTTCAATTTATTTACAACAGTCAATGAATTATGTGTTTGAAATACTGATATGTAGTATCAGTTTGTGGTATTAAGTACAAACATGACATATATAACTACTAGCACCTGACATGAAGTTTATCAACTCTTAGTAATTTTCAAAGTTATTGATACATCAAAATTAAACACACATTCCTAATGATAAATTATTTAAGGTCTCAATAATACAGTGTATTTCAAACATAATATTAGCTTGTGGAAAAACATCAACCAAGATGTTTCAAAATTAATTATTATTTTACCTTTCAAGCTATACACATTACAATGAATAAAGTTTTAAGCTGTCATCAAAGTGCCAATTAAATCTTAAATTGCTTACAAAGCCCTGTTTCAAACATTTAAAACTTATTTCTCAAAATGACTTACTATGAGTGACATAACTTCCAAAGTGTTAGTTGTTTAACTGCTGTCATAAAATGTTCATAGTCAAAATTTCTGTATAATTATATATGTGTGCTTAATTTAATGTGGATCATTTTAATGGATCTGCTAATGTGTATATAACTAGCAGTAACTAATTTTTTTTCTCTAATCTGTTCTCTAGCCTTTAGTAGCTTACATTTACATGTAGCCTTTCCTTTGTTTTAGATTAATTGAGCCTGAATCGTGTCCTTATAATGGAGCTCGCCACAGATTTTGTTCATGTGTTGAGGAATGGAGGATGGGAGCTGGTTATACAACCTTCAGCTATATAGCTGTAAATATTACCAGTCTTCAAGTCTTGAGTAAGTAGGACTTGGCATTTCTGTTTTGTTTGTATAATGAAGAATAGCTGAGGTATCTGGTTATATAACCTTCAGTTACAAGACTTGAAGGCTGGTAATAATTACAGATATATAACCTTTAGTCACATAACTGTAATTATTACCAGCCTTCAAGTCTTGAATAAGTAGGGACTTTGCATTTCTGTTTTTATGCATTGAAGAATAGCTATGGGAGCTGGTTATATAAACTTCAGTTACATAGCACTAATTATTACCAGCCTTAAAGTCTTGAGTAAGTAGGGACTTTTATCTCCTCTTTAAACATCAAAGCAAATATCAACTTAGGAATTTTTGTTTGTGTTTGGAAAATGCATCATCTGTATTTGTAAAAGAAAACCTTGAAATAAATTATTTATTATTGATTTAAAATCTTTTTCAATATACTTTATTGGGAAATGTATGTGTGTGAAATATAAGTTTAGCTTATATTTGAATTTGGAAAATCATTCATTAATCAACATTGAATGATAAATACAAGAAACAGATTTAGTACCTATCGAAAATATGCTTGACAGAATTTATTTTAAAAGAGAAACTAACATTGTGAAAGCTGTCACTACACACACTAAATCAGCATGATAAAAGGAATGGGCATTATATAATTCAATGGCTTGGCAAGGCTATCTGGGTTAATGCGTTATACTCGTATACCGAGGTCCACAGGTTTGAATCCCCGTTGCACCAAACATGCTCACCCTTTCAGCTGTGGGAGCATTATAATGTGATGCTCAATCCCTCTATTCATTGGTAAAAGTGGGTGCCTTCCCTCTGGTCTTACACTGCTAAATAAGGGACGACTAGCAGGGATAGCCCTCGTGTAGCTTTGCAGGAAATTCAAAAAACAAACATACAATATAATTCAAGTAGGTGGTTTATAATAAAATGTATCATTTTATAACAAACTAAAATATGAAATCAGTTTTATCGACTTGGAAATTCTTATTCTGTTGTTTATGCACTAAACTTTATTGCGAAATTCAGCCAGCTATATATATCAATTTCTGTTAATAGTACTGATGTAGTTTATATGTCTTTCCTTTGGAATTCCAAACTGGAAACTATACTGTATCATAATAGAGGTTAAGATTGAACATTAAGTCATATGTTTTGAGCATTTTCTTTTTCTTATAGAAATATATGAACTTCATTCATCATTTGTCAGAGATTCTTCCAAATGTGCAGTTAATATAAATTTTAGATAATATAAAGTAATTATGTTATCTACACTTTAACCTAATATTGAGAAATTGTAACAAAAAGAAAAAATACTTCTAAAAGAGAAAATAGTTATTGTAAATACTTATACAATTTCCCCTAGATTTGTAAGTTTTTTCGTGTGTTTTTTTGCTAGCTGATGATTTTGCCTTTTCAAACACTCATCATGGATATCCAGTCAAGTTTGGAGAGGCTGGAGATTGTTACAGCCTTGTTCCTTGTCCACAAGGTACTTTCTCCATCAATCTTATTGGTACAGGATTAAAAATTTCTAAGAAGACAAAATGGAAGACACATGGTCATTATGCTACAATGAAGATAGACATGCTAGAGGTAAGTTTTAAGATAAATTTTTAATTGTGTCATACAGTGATGTAAGGAAGAAACTCGATGAAACAAAATTTTGTCATAATGTGCAGTACTTAGCAGTGAAAGTATATTGTTCAACATATTAATTATTATAATCATATTCTACCTAAAAAAAAGAAGATTGGTAGGACTTTTTAAATTTGTTATACTATCACTTTGATCTATACTATATTGAGTAACATAACCCTGAGCAAAGGTTTTAAGCCCTTTTATTTCGAGGCCTGTGAAGACTGAAAACACTCTGGGTTACCTTGACTTTCATTGGAATTTGTTCTACGAAAAACATTCTCAAGTATAAGCAGTACTGTGTACTCATATTTATTACAATAAATGAAAATTTTGCCAAAATATTCTTTATACTGGTGTTAGGGAAGAATATTTCTACATATGCTGAGGCACACCTGAATCTTTGAAAAAAAAAAAATTATTGACTAAGATCAAGCAGTTGACACTGGTTTTATTATTACTCAATTGATACTCTGTATTGAAACAGTGGAATCACAGTGATTATGTTTTTTATGATAAATACACCACTTTATTAAAGATTATTCATAATTAATGTAATTGATTTAAAATGTCATGATACCTCTCATTGAACATCCTGTTGCTATTATTTTTGGCTAGTTTCTTAATAATAATATTTTTTAATATCTTAATATGTCCTTAATTTGTAAGTAAAATATTTAATAGTGTATAAAAGTAGTAATCCAAATATTTAGACCAAAATGTGTTTATTTAATATGATAAACTTATTTTAACTTACGTAGATAAATATGTTGGCAACAGTCCTGCTTACAGATAATAATATGCTGCAGTGTAAATGTGATAAAGATGCTACAGTGTAAAGAAGTTAGGTCTTTAAAGTAGGACGAAATTTTCTCTAAAACCAGTGGTAACTAAACTGCCACTCAAAGTTTACTAAAGAAAAATTAGGTTAAAATTTTACTCAGCTTTTTCTTGTTGCCATTTCTTATTTTTAGTAGCATATTTTTGCTCATTTATTACTTTTACTAAAAGTTTTGAACATAACTATTAACGTTAGTGTTTTTCTGATGTGGCATTTTTTGAGAAGTTGACATTTATTTGGTTTAATCTGAAGTTATTTCCTGTATTTGTGAATGCTATTGAGAAATATCATTGTTTTGATATTTAAACTCATCTTGTATTTCTTTAAATATGATGAATGATTGGTATTTATTTTTAATATCTTGATAAAAACCACAACATGTCTAAAACTTAAGGAATTATTTGTCTATGTAAGGATAATTTATGCTACAAAATCTTTTACATAGGAGGGACAATTAGTTCATGGAAAATGTGGGGGATACTGTGGAAAATGTAAGCCAGATGCTGAAATAGGTTTGTTGCTGGATGTAGCTTCTCCAGGAATTCAGTAACTTTAACCTTGGATGCAAACACGAAAGGTATTTCTTACTTAAAATTAAACTACTAAGAGACTTGTGCTTCTGTAATATTACTTTCAAAGTGTTTTTCTTTCAGATGGATAGTAGCTTTTACAGAACTGTTGAGGCAGAGGTATTATAATCCTTTTGTAGTTATGTGTATTCAAATTTTAAGCACAACTTATGCATTCACCACTCAAAAAGTATTTTAAATCCTGGCTTGATTAATTTCAGTATCAAAGTTATAATAATAGCAACAAAAAACTGGATTATTTCTGTTAAAGCAAATGTGAAACTATTGAAATTTTATTTATTGGTTTATGAAAACTTTAGGTGGGAGTGAAAACTAAAAAATAAAATCATGCAGTTATGGTGAAAATAAAACAAGACATTTATTTAGTTATATTCAACCATCAAAGAAGAAACTAATTCATACTTGTTTTCTGAAAACTTAAAACTAAAGTTAAATTGAGAAGTCAATTATCAATAGAACAGCATTGCTTTTGTGAAATATTTAACAGCTGTTGTTGAGTCTAAAAAATACAACTTATAATTTATTATTTAATGTGGTGATACATTTGATTGGTGTTAATTACCAAGAAAACAATTATGACATTTACAAACACTTCATCAGAATACTGATAATGTTTGAGTGTTTGTTTACCACTGCAAATATACGTCTTTGTTAAACTTAATATCTTTGAATAGTTACGACAGAACTGTACATAAGAACAACTATCATGTAAATAATGAAAAGAATATTAGTTTCTGTTAATTAACTGTTAATTTTCTCTTTTTGTTTAGTTTATCATTTTAATGGTATTAACCAAATTTATTAGTGAATTGACGACTAACATTCCAGACCCAGCTCTTGTGAATTTGTCATTAAAATTCTTTCAGATTCATATATTTTGCATCAAAATTACAACAAAACAAACACATGAAATTGAAGATTTTGATAAAAGTTTCATTCTTACAAAAGAATAACTATTTAGGTTGATCAGTCAGAATATGACATATGACAATGAGGATAAAAATAAGTGAGATTGATTCAGGCAGAACAAGTAAATTCAAACATTTGTCAACTGAAGTTGATAATAGTACTACTTACTTCATACAAAGAAAAGAAATTGGCAGGCATAGTAGAAACAATTGCCTGTTGTACTGCCCAAACATAAACCTGGGGAAAATATTGTGAAATTCTTATTTTTTTGTTCCCTTATGGCAAATGATATTAAAAACACTGGTAAGAACAAAGCTATCTTATTAGATAGGAGTGGTGGAAGCTCAGACTGGTATTTCAATAAGAAATCGGCTGAGCCCTGAACAGTTTGAAGACTGTTATGTATATGTATAAATATTTTGTAAACGACAACATGTCGTATTGTGTTTGAATTTTCATTTGTATTATTCATTTTTCCATATTGATATTATTGTTTCGAAGTTTAAACTAAAATATGTTATTTATTTAAGGTAACGTTTTAGAACTTTCTCGAATTAAGTAGACCAATCACATGTTTGTAAATGAGTGCTGGTGACTTCCGTCTAGACGTGTAGTCTCGTGCAAGAACGGATATGCGTGTATAGCTCTGGAGTTGTATGGAAATTGCGAGATTGTTCGAGAAATAGGCCTATCGGTATAAAAAAGACGGTGACGTGGGAGTAATCAGTCATCAGTTTTTATTCGAAATAAATCACAACACAAAACGGTACTGGCCTGTATCTAATGTAATGATCTAAAATTAAAGTCTCAAATTCCAGTCTAGGGTGTGAATTTGGTCCCACGAAGTAATTCCGAAACAGTTCACAGTTCAATGAAATCGCCGTGTCTCAGCTCAAGCAGTAATTCAGATGTATCGTAGAGATTGACGAAATAAAATCACAACTTCCGGAGATCTAACTTCAATCACGAATCCAAGTTGAATATTCACAGCAAACATTTAATCTTTCTCAAATAACTAAAACTGATGCCTGAATCTCACTCTTATTCTTCGAACAAAACTAATGGCTGAATCTATCTTCTTTTTTCGAATAAAAACTGATGACTGATTACTCCCACGTCACCGTCTTTTTTATACCGATAGGCCTATTTCTCGAACAATCTCGCAATTTCCATACAACTCCAGAGCTATACACGCATATCCGTTCTTGCACGAGACTACACGTCTAGACGGAAGTCACCAGCACTCATTTACAAACATGTGATTGGTCTACTTAATTCGAGAAAGTTCTAAAACGTTACCTTAAATAAATAACATATTTTAGTTTAAACTTCGAAACAATAATATCAATATGGAAAAATGAATAATACAAATGAAAATTCAAACACAATACGACATGTTGTCGTTTACAAAATATTTATACATATACATAACAAGACAAGACATTCCAAAATCTGGTAAACTTATCATTTCATTACAAAACCAAGTGAAATAGTCCAGTGATTTAAATTTAATTCATAGCACCAATAAGCTAATAAAACTGTTGTTGACTACATAGCAGGATTGTGAAAATGTTTACGGGACTGGAATCACAGAGAAATGCTAACATGAGTGCTGATAAAGAGGTAGTTTGCAGCATAAATGATGCCATAATTCCAATGCAGTTGTTTACAGAGAGAGATTTAACATTTGAGAAAGTATAAAAGTGGTTTAAGCCATTGAATCTACTAACAGAAGTGTAAAACATTTACATCTACAGTATAAAGATGTCTCCAGTATTAATCTATTGTTCAAAAGTCACACACAACTGTAAACAAAATGATCAGTAACAGAAACAACCTGTAAAGGAAAAGAATTACATATCTGGGGGTTTCCCACAGGATTGCAGGCTTATGAACAAAACTTTCTTATTATTATTATTACAGACCAAAGAATGAAAACAAAAATTGAACACCAGGAAGGAAAAGACAGCCTAGCCCTAAAACTTTCATATTGTGGAAGATAAAGCTATAAGATTAAAATGAGTTAAAAGAAATGTATACTGTGACACTAAATTACAAAAGAGACAACTACTGCATTCACGATGACTGCAAGCATGAAATTAGAGATCGTCACAGAATGCATTAATGTAACAGAGTATTCATAATTATGGAATATGGCAGTTCTTGTGTGTGAAACATGTGCAACTAATCTAAAACTTTACACTGGAAAAATAGCAGATACATCTGGAACATCTCAAGTAATAGTGAAATATCAAGATACAGTTAATAAACTACCTTTGGTCGTATTAACAGGTACAGTATCCAATCTTCTAGGCAGAAGCTGGATAATTGAATTACTCTTTAACTGAAGACTAGATAATGAACTTACAGTTACGACAAAAAGTGTTTGTACCCCTGTGTCATGAGTAGTTTTTTTTCTCATAATGTAAAAAGTATCATGATTAGGATAATGAAAGTATAATATATTATAAATATTATACTAACACACATTCATAAATATTTATGTAAATTGAATGACAAATAAATTTTATAAACAAATAACCAAACATAGGAGGGGCAGAAAATGTTTATGCGTCCACTTTAATTGTCAGTTGTGTAACCTTCAGGTGAATTACTTGCTGCAACCTCTCCTCATAGCCCTCCATGATCATTTGACAGTACTCGACTTCAACTCTTACAAGTTTTTCAGATAAACCCTGGTCTTCAACTCATGCCAAATGTTTTCAATTGGATTGGGATCGGGTGATTGCGGTGGCCACTTCAGAACTCTTATATGGTTCCTCTGCAACCAGGATTGCACATATTTCGATGTGTGCTTAGGGTCATTGTCGTGCTGGAAGATCCAATGATGTTCTAGCCGCAAGTTCCGAGCATCATTCTTGATATTCTTGATATAAGTGCCTGATATATCAACGTAACTTCTTTTTTCATGATTCTGTTGACGTAGTGAAGGCTATCTACACCAAAAGAGCTGAAAGAACCCTATAGCATGATTGAGCCACCTTTGTGTTTAATTGTAGTGATGGTGTTCATTGGAAGATTTCATTCCACCTTCTTACAGAAAATGTAGCAAACATCATTGTGGCTGAAAAACTCAATTTTAGTCTCGTCTGACCAAAGAATACTCTTCCAATAGGTAAAGAGTTTATCTACATGCTTTCTTGCATACCTCATTCGTGCTTCTAAATGAACAGGCTTTAAATATGGAGTTCTACGAGGACAGCATGCTTTGGACCCAGAAGAGTGTAACATGTTCGTAACTGTAGAGGTGCTTACTTCAGCCCCAGTTCCCTTACCAGTTTCTGTGTGCCATTACATGTTGAACAACAGTTTCTACTAACTTCTCTAAGAACCTTCTTGGTTCTCTCTGGAATTTTGGTGGGGTGTCCAGAACGAGAGAGGTTAGCAGTTGATCCTGTAAGCTTAAACTTGGCAATTATGCTTTGAACAATAGATTTTGGCACATTAAGTTGTGTAGCAATACCAGAAAGAGACACACGGGACTTGCATTTTACAATAATTAGGTTTTTTAAATCACTGGACAGTTGTTTCCTGTTCACCATGATGACCAAGCAGATAATGACGGTGATGGTGCTAAATTGCCGGAAGTACATTTTTTGCTGGCTAAATTCTAATAACTATGAACCAAGAGTCTAGTTCTGGAATGGTATAATGTAGTTTATTTGCCAAACTAAACAAAATTTTTATGGGAATATCAGTTTTTTTACATGTTCTGAAATGTACAAACACTTTCTGCTCCTTGTATTTTTGGTTATTTGTTTATAAACAGTTTATTTGTTGTTTAATTTACATAAAAATTTATGTAGATGTGTGTTTTATATGTGGTAATAATTATAATATATTATACTTCTATTAGCCTAATCCTGATACCTTTTATGTCATGAGCAAAAAACCACTTGGGATGCAGTGGTACGAACACTTTCTGTCATAACTGTATAAAAGTAAGTTACCAAGTATAGAGTGCTAGAAATGCATGAAAGAATATTTTATGAAGAAATATGCACTTTGCATGGAACTACAGTAAAAATATCTGTTGAAAGTATTTATGTTCAAACCAAGATCAGCTACGTCCACCAGGAAACCAAACATCAAGGCTGAGCTTGACCACCTTCTCAAAAAGAAGCTGTGTTACACGTATGTTTTCCATACTGGCTTAGTGAGAATATGTGAAGGTATTGTATTAACAGTCAGTAAGCTGCCATACCTGGAACAGTATCTACTTTCTAGGACTTAAAATTTATTTGCAGCCCTAATAGTGGGAGAATGATTTATTACCAAGAAATGATACTTGATGAAATTTCAAGAAGTTTGTTACTATGAATACCCACAAAGGCTTTTTCAGGTAAAATTTGTTGCCTTTTGGTGTTTCATTATCTGCAGCAATCTTTCAGTGGCTCATAGAAGGTTTACAATAAGGGATCCTGCATGTTGAAATGTATGTGGGTGATATCCTAATAACAGATTAAATGAAAGGAGGCATTTTCATAATTTGAGGAAATGTTAAAAAGGCATGAAAAGGCAGAAATTTGTTTACAGAGTATTAAGTGTATTTTTTATAGAAAAAGAAGTAGTGTTTCCTGGACACAAAATAAATACAATGGGTTTACAATCTGTAAAATAGAAAGTACAAACAGTTCAAGACACACCTACATCTACTAATATGTCAGAGTTAAAGATCTACTTAAAACTGTTAAATTGCTAAAACAAGTTCATTCCAGACTAATGAACTTCAAGCACCACTGCTTAAGCTATTGTGGAAGAATGTGAAGTGGCTTTGGAGGTCTGAACAAGAAAAGTTGTTTGAAGTTTCAAACCAGATGTACATTAGTATGAAAAGAAATAGCTCATACAAACTTATGCCTCACCTCATGGAATAAATACCACATGTATTGAACAAACCTGAGCACACTTATTCCCAAGTAGACAAAGAAGGAATAGCTATGATTTTCAGAGTACAAAGATTTCATAATTATATCAATGGAAGAAGATCCATTATTTGTACTGATCACAAGTCCCTGGTTTCTTTCTTGAATAAAATGAAAGCTATATCACAAAATGGCTTCTCCAAGGATCCAAAGGTGGGCTTGTAACCCTTAGAGCCTATAAATATGTAATAGTGTATGAAGCAGGTTAAAAACAAAGAAATGCTGACACTTGACCACATGAATACTTCTTCTGTAACAGCTGCTTAGTTCAAGTCTTGGTGGGATATGAAAAGACCCAGTATTGTACAGAATCTGTGAGTATGTTTTTATGGGATGGCCACATCACACTGTAAGAATCTAATTCACACCATCCTTATTAAGAAAGTGAGAGCTCAATGTATGGGATGGATATGTTTTATGGGTAGCTCATGTTCTTATTCCACGTCAATGTCATCAGTCTGTGAATGAACAAATACATCAATTTCACCTTACCATCAAGCAGATGAAAGGGCTTGGTAGAAAATACACGTGATGGATGATTCTGATATTAGCATAACATAATGACAAAGTGTTTTTATATGGTTTGGATGTGACATGCAATTTTATTAAAACATGTATTTGGTTTTTACTGCCTGTGAAGAAATGTTAATAAATTAACTTAATATTACTAATATTATATATATATATTTTTTTTTTTGTAGACTATGGACCAGGTTATTTGGAAGTAACAAGCAATACATGGACCTCAATATTGTTGTTGCTAGATATTAGTTGTTTCATATGTACATAAACATTGTTTTAAAGCCCAGGATCAGTATGGCTGGGTAAATAACTTAACACTGAAAAACTCTGAGTTTTTAATGTGTACCACTCTGTTTCTTTTAACAAATTAACAGATTATCACTTTCATTATTTAATAATGTAAGTTTTTAATGTGTACCATTCTGTTTCTTTTAACAAATTAACAGATTATCACTTGCATTATTTAATAATGTGTATGTTTAGGGAATTATAATTGGTATTAACTGTTAAAAGAAATTAACCAAAGTTAAAATTATATGATTCTATCATGATCAACAGAACAAATTAAGTTAGGTGAAAACAACTGAGATAAACTTTACACAAGTTGCTTATTTCTTTTTCCAAAAATTGTAAATAATCGGACGATTATTTTAAATCTTACCATTGACACACCTGACACGCAGAATGCATTATATGTTAATTTTATGTTTAAAAAAAAAACTTAAAATAGTTAGAAAACATCACACGAACCACTGTTTTTTATATCCGAATTGTTCTAATTTTTATGCTTTATGAAACACAGACGTTAATGTTGGTCACATAGGTTTCACCAAGTAAGCTATTAAACTGTATAACTGTATTTAAAAATTATTTTTACAAAGTAATTTTGAAAACTGTACTAGTCTTAAGTTCCATATTGTTATTTTAGTTATTGCACTGCTACTTTTTTAAGGTGTAGATTCGATAGAAAAGGATTATTTTTAATAAAAAGCTATATATATAGTACAGTAATGGTAAAAACTTTTATATGTTAACATGTGAAATATTTGTAGATTTTACTTATAACATTGTATTAGTAATAAAATACTTCTGTGCTAAACATTCACACATCCTTCATATAGCTTTACAGTACTGGTAAAAATTACACTTTCTCATTACATATACATTTTTTTATGTTAGAGGTAGAATTCTTCCATAACTCAACATGTCATTCATGCATGCTACATATTGTTTTATTTTTGTGGCTAAAAGTTAGTCCACAATTTAAGATGCTAACCATTTATACACATTAATTATAGATTTAGAATGGTTAGTCTGAACTTATATAATGCTTGGGGTGGGCACAGCACAGATAGCCCACTGTATAGCTCTGTACTAGTAAGCTTAATGACAAACAAATTTGCAGCAGATGTAAACATTCTTTTACACTTTAACTTCCTAAACATCCATGCACACTTTATAATAATTGTAAAATTATTCTACATTTTAACAACTTCATGTTTACATCTTTACAACAGCTGCAAAAATTTTTCTATGCTTTAACATGCTAAACATTTATTAAAACTACAAACAGCTTCACAGGAATGGTAAAATTCTTTTACATTTTAACATGCTAAACTTTCATGTATGCTGCCTACAGTTTTACAGTAGTTGTTACAGGTTGTTAGTTGTTACACAATGATATATCTTTCATCAGGGTACCACATAAAACATTTCTTGTACTTGTATTTTCAATTTGTACTACTCTCTAAAATTAACCATGTAATACAAGACACCAGTAGTGTATGTTATTAATGGAAAATCAAATTTTAATGCTACAGTACTTGCAATTTTAAACTAACTTATCAAGACCTTTACAACAGGGAAAGATAATTTCTTTTTATATATACATAAATCAACACATCAAAAATATGTAACAAAGTAAATTACTTCACATAAAAATTTGTCACTAAATCTTTTACCCAGTTGGATACAGTGTCCATCAAATGTCATTTGTCGAGATTCAAACTGATTAAGAACATGGGAAGAGTTAGTTTATATGGTGTTACTCCATAATGTCCTACAATAATACTATTATATACCCATGGCTTGTAGTATGCACTGTAGTAGCATAGAGAAACTGCTTCTAAGTTGCAATGAAAGATTAAAAAATTTAATATTTTGAAATGACAAAGGTGTCAGTTATTGGCTATTGATGACACTGTTGGTGATGAGCTTTCATACAGGCAAATGTAAATTAAACTGCAAATTTAGCATTTTAAGCCCTTGTCTTTTTAATGCAAACAAGTCATTGCCTAGAATCTTAATGATATGTATATGAAACTTATATTCCCAACAAATTAAATTCCTGAAACACTACAAATAAAATGTTTTTTAGCTTTGAGTTATTGTTTATGTTATTATTCAAGAAATACTAAAGCATAATACTCACTTCTGTGGGCTTAATTAACTTTCGTTTGAATGAAAAAAATATCTTCAATGTTTACATGCTTTTTGTTGTTATTTTTCACACAGTGTATGACATATTTGCAGTTATATGTTAATTTTATCATGAAACTTTGCCTTTAATTGTGAAATGGAAAAATATTTTTTATAGAAAAATTTTATAATTTTTGCTTTTGTGCCAATGTTAGTGACTTACGAATATTTGGTGTAGTAAAATGTATGTGAACTAAAAAGATGCTGTTTTTTGTTAAGCATATTGAATAACCATATTTCTGATGCAGAGTGTATTTTTAAAATTTGGTATTTATTTGATACATGTATTTTGTGAAAAGTATTTCCAATAAAATATGCTTGTTTTCTTTTTGTTATTTTATTATCTAAAAGATACTTGATTGTGTTTGTTCTTTTATCTTGTGTTGTTTTAAATTGTACATTTTCTGATAAAAATGTTTTTGAAAAGTTTTTTTTACTAAATACTACTTTGTTATTGTAGCTACTATTAAAATATGTGATTAAGTTTGATATTCATTCAAAAGGTGAATAAAAAATAATGTTGACTAACTTCTGTACATATTGTCGGTTATTTAAAGCAAACAAATATTACATATTTCTCCATATACCAGTACATAATATTATAAACCAGGAAAGAATGATTATGAAAAATTTTTGAGCATTAAAATATGATATTTATATAGTCAAATCATGAATACTTTGACTGGAATGCCTGAATGTCTTGTTTCTGATATATTAAAAAAATAATAAATTATATGTCAGTTTGTTCATTTATCTTTATATTGTATTTTTTTAATAGGCAACTTCACAAAATTTTTGGCTTTAAGTGTGTCAGTTGTCTGAAATGAAACTAGTTGCAGTTTTTGAATTGTTAATCATTGAAATCTTGTTTAAGTAGTAGTATCTCAAGACTTTAGAAGTAATGTCCATCCTGTATTGCTTCCAAGACACTTGAAAGCAGTGACCAAATTTCATTTAACACAGAAAGAGAAGGAAGAAGTTATGCAGGACCTAGTGAAGAAGGTTGAGAGTATGCCCACCAAAAGAAGGCATTTAACTAGAATGCCATTATCTAACAAATCCCAGTGCTTCAGTATGCAAACATAGATATTTCACATGCATCTTCTATGTGTGTCTGCATTACAATATTCTATTCATGCCAAATATTTTTTTTTATTTTTAGCCATAAAATGTTTTAACCCTTTCACTGCAGCTGGAATGTGTGTTTCCCACTGCATTGGGAAATATATGTGCCATTTCACAGTGAAAGCATAAAGGGATGCTTGTAAGTAACTTAATTTTTTTTGTGTGTGTAAGTTAAACAGAATGAAAAGGTTTCATATGTGAAATGCTTTTATTAGGAACAGGTAGATGACATATGAAAGTAATTTCAAAGTAATGCCTTGCACTCACAGTAGAAATACTTAGATTTGGTTTTTTGTATTACATATGTAGGATTTAATAACAGTAATGCATATTGTTTTTGAAAAAGGTGAGCTAATCAGAACAACTTAAGTGTAAAAATATGCAGCTAAAAAACGACTGAATACTCAATTTAAAGGAATGAAATCAAATTTGGCTAAACTTTTAACTTTGACAAGAATTTTACAGAGAACATTAATTTTAGGCTGCATTTTTTGTTTAACTTCATGCATGATGGTAGGTAAAAGAAAATGTGTGGCCCTGCTAAATATTGAATGAATATTTGGTGCAAATTTATTATGAATAATATAAATGTAGCTACTAGTTTGATCACCAATTTTTACTTCATTCCTTTACATCACACCTAAGTTGTTTTGACTAGACATAATGACTTTTTGTCAATACACACCAACAAACCACAGCTTTAAGATCACAGTTTTTTTATTTGGAACAGATCTATATTTTACAGAACAAACCAGATTCTTTAAAATATGTGGTGGTAATTTTTCTCTTAAGAACTTCCTTTACATGCAGTTGGTACAGCCATATCAAGCATCATTATTTATGATAATATTACATGATGCTGAACAGTCTTTAATTATGAGAATTTCATAAAATTTAGCTAAAGGTGGGCATAAAATTAGCAATGAATAACAACCATCCATCCATATGATTCTTTTGAAAATCCAAGCTAGAAACTAATCTAATTAGCTTGACATTACCAAAACTTACATTTCTGCACATGCTTCTGCCATATGATTTTGCTGCTCTAAATCAGCCATCTTTAATTCAAATGACAAAAACTATAATCTGTGCACTTTTACCCTTCGGTGGAGATGTGACAAAACTTTCGAACTTCTAGCTCATGTGATATTTTGCATAGGCATGCACAAACAGTTTGGCCAAAATTGTGAGGTTTTGTTCAATAACTTTGCTTATATTTAGACAATAAATGACACCTAATTGTAGGTTGTAAAGATCTGTCAGTGTACCAAAATTGTGAAACATTAATGAAAGTTAAGTATGTTTTTTTATTAAATAAAGTTCCTGTACTTTTCTTGGAGAAAGAAAGGAAAAAATTTAGTCAAACTGGAGATGTTACATATTATTTCTTAATGGGTTGCCTTATTCCTCTATTTAAAAGGATTTTGTTTATGTGAGGTGTATGATGCACTTGTAAGTGTGCATCTACTCTTTTGTATTAAGGAACTGAAGCCTTATATATAATATTAGGGTTTTAAGATATGGTATTTAGAAAATAATTTCATGAGTTTTCACCATGTATTTAAACAGCCTATCACATTTTTTTGCTATTCTACATCTGTAAAGGGTGAACCAGTTAACCTAGCAACATTGTACACACAGCAATGTGTAATGGTTGTTTTTAGTATGTGTGATACAATTTGCACATATTTTGTGATTTTTCATGCAATGTACTAGCCCAAATACTAGATTTTGAAAACATTTCCCAACCTAATGAGGACTGTGTTTTCCATGTAGCTTAAACAAATTAAATTGGGTTTGAAATTAAAAGTATGCTGGAGCTATTTTCTAAGGAAAAGGAAAGTTCTAGATGGTACCTAGCATATTTCAATATTAAATGTAAAACTTATTCTTTTTATTGCATTTTATTCTGAAACTCAAAATTTCAGTGTAAATTATGTGGTAAATTTAATTATAGATGCTGTCCTTTGTAACTGGAGGCCAATTAAAACATGCTATTTCAATGCTATTGTAATTAATGGCTGATCAGTTGTGACTGTTTTATGGCTATCATATGAGAGAAATTTTCAATTTCTGGTATTCCACTTGCAATCAGATAGCTATAAAAAATAATGTGGATGTCATAAAAAATGTTTCATGAAGTTCATATTAATTTTTGATCCAAAAAGAAGCTTATAAACATCTTTGTACTTCAATGCTAACCACAAGTAGTATTTTTATTGTAACTTTCACATAGATGATTTTGAAGTGTGCATGTAAAATGCTTCAGAATCAATGAGAAAACTTTAGTGGTGCATTAATTATATATACAGTTTAATCTGCTTACAAGAATAAGTATGCTTGTAATTAGAATTAGGTTTTAGCCAATCAAAACAACAAAATAATGTCAGTGATACACATCAACCTACAAAAGTGTCTGTAGGCGATGTTATTCTTAGTGACATGATTATATGGACATCAAATTCTATTGTCAACATCTATTTGCTATTTAAGTTGAAAGTCATTATAACTGTTATTTACTATCAGAACAAGTGTCCAATCCAAACAACAACAAAATGATTATAGTTTTAGTAAATGTGTATGGAAATAAATTTCATACAAACTTAAGCAACAACCAGTTTTTTATTCTTTCATTTTTATCATATGAATCATTTCACATTACAATTGCAACTTGGAAGTCCAGCCTCTAATATATAAATAAAACAAAAACTCGTATGTCATAAATACTTTACTTAGGAATGCAATAAGAGTTCCATGTTTTGTTACCTGTGAAAGTTGTATTTAATATATACATTTTCACAAGTAACTACTTTGATATCATTCAGTCCTTCCTTTCATAACTACATGAATTGCTAAAACTCTGATTGCAAACTTTATAATAACATAAAAGCCAAATATTTAGCTATTATCTTTACATACATTGTTTTCTGTTGTCTTTAGATTTTGCTTGTAATATTCGTAAGTTAACTCAAATTCATACTGAATTAACATCTCTGAAACTGTTTGCCAAATGATGCAAAAATCTCTACTTTTCTGATTACAATAAAGATAATTTCCACTTTAACAACAAACCTTTATTCTTTCTCTTTATACATAATTCATAAAACAAAAAAATGACGAATTATTTTTCACTGTTCCTACACAAAATAAATTATAATGTGACAAAAAATGAAAAAAAAATGTTTGATAGAAAAAATGGATAAAAAAATAATAGTTCTGTTGATTAAAATTACACTTTCAAATAAAATTAATACATTTAGCTTTGAAAATGTACCTGATTAAATCAACAACCATTATAGTAAGAGACAGGAGCATATTGTTCTTTGTTGGATCACTAAGCATGTGTTGTCAGCAGATAGAAATGTGTTTAGAGAAGACCACTTGTGAACCTGGAAAGGTTATTGCCCTCAGATAAACAAAAATAACACCCAAGTTGGCTTCTGCACCATGGTTGAAATTATCTCCATATATCCAGATACAAAACCCAAAAATTTGAGCACATTTAAAAGATGGATCGCTCTTTGGAAACAAGCTGATTAAATTAAATCTATTTGTTAAACCTACATGTTTTTCTAACATTATGAATCCATACATCCAAAGCCATTCAACATAAAAAAAAAACACACAACCCCTCCCACTGTATATAGTAAATATATTCTCGTAATTTTTAAACCAGATTGTAGATGATGTACTGTAGTTTCACTAAGGTTTGATGTTTTCAGTATCAGATACTCCAGTGTGACAAATGCATGTCTGGAGTTTGTAGTTTATTTGCACTAAATGACAGTGGTTATGTTGAAAACAGAGTGATACATGACATACCTAGCACTGATACCATATCTGACAAGTTGGACTTTGGCATGATTTCCATGGGACACGGAGTACTGTGAACTTGAATAAGTGTGCTTGACGAACCATAGCAGCAGCAAAGAACATTATTTGGTGAAACAAATGCAAGTTATTTCTGTCAAGTGCATGGATAAAATGAGTAATATGGCAACTTTCATATTATTCTAACACATGTCCAAATAAAATATTCTGAAGGTTCACACAAGGGATGCCATTAACAATATAAAATCAAGTGCATGTGGACTAGACAAAATACAATATCACTGAAATGTGCAGCCAAACCAAATTTCAATCACTGTTTTATCAACAACTGTATTTGCAAAAATCTAACATATATGAAGACACTTTATGGAGAAAACTCCACATGAAGTTAGTAAAGGCCTATTGTGATGGAATATTTCTCCATATCCATTTGTGTTGATTTTACTGCTCTAAATATAAACACTACATATTATGTTGTTCAGCATATGTTGGTATGAGAAACTTTAAGTGTGTTAAAGATAAACTCCTTGAAAAAGATTTGGAACCAGTGGTGAACATTTCAGCTTACTTTACTTTATGAAAAGTACAATAGTTTCTAGTCAGTTGGATCTACTCTATCCAAAGACATGTTCAGAAATCAATAGCTGAAATGGATGCTTCAGAATCATTTTGGAGAACAGATATCATTTATGCAACAATTCAGCCTCACATTGTCCCAGCTAGTTTGTAACTTCTCTCACATACAGTGAAATTATGTGTGTGTGTGTGTATATATATACACATATATGACACGTCAGCTAATCAGAGCAAGAGATGTTGATTCTAAGCATACAGAATCTGAAAACACTCTTTCATAAAGATAAGATTTTGCAAACCAATACAAAAGAAAAGATTGCCTTATGTGTCATTATGAGATAAACAATTGACATAAACTCTAAAAACAAGTAATGGGTATTAACTTCTGATCAACATAACAGTACTACACCACTCACAACAGGTGCCAAAATGTAATTAATTATATAATTAATGAACAAAATCATCTACTTAGATCATCATCAAGTAGACCAAGATATCTATATATATATACTGGTCTTACACTTACAGTTTGTCAGTTGACTAGTTTTCTAAAGCTACCGAGAGTATTTAGTCACAATGTATAAACCAATTGAATAAACATGAAGAGTGTGGTCTCATTTTACCCAATAATCCTCAAAAAAGGGCACACTGTAACCAATACAAATGCTGTTATAAAAGAAAAACTAGATGGCTACAGTACAAATTAAGCATTTGCAACAGCAAGAGATCACCAGGATATCATCTGATGCAAAGTGTGTATCTCTTACATGATATTGTATCATTGAAAAGATATTAGTATTTCAAAAACTAACTATTATACTTCTAAATCCTCAAAACAACTCAGGAGTTTGAATAGATTTTTCCCTCAAATTAAGGCCTCTAAGGATTCAAAAGTTGGTTTGAATCCATACACCACAAACCAAGGAAACAAGCAGAAAAGCAAATTAAACAATTTTCAACCATTAACTCCTCTGCCTTCTGTTTTGCTGTTAAATATTGGTTATTACCAACTAGACAAATATCTGCTACCACCAAAACTAACATCAACAATTTTAAACTCTGGTCAAGCTAAAAAACGAGTCTCAACATACTTTCTAACTTTTCAACATGTAAGGAGAATAAGCTTAAAACTAATCTAAATAACAAATGAATGAAAGTTTTTAAATGAATTAGGGTTTAACAGTAAAATAAACATAAAAGGCATTGATAAGTCCCATGACAGACAAGGAGTCAACACTACTAAATGAGGGCTCACACACTTTACTACAACGTGACCATACTAGTAGATTTCTATCCAACATAAAACACTTGTTAAAGCACGTCCCATTCTTACATCTAACCAAAAAATTTCTCTTGTTCCTACTAACTGTCACCCCTCCTCCTATTTCTGGGGTCCTCTAAAAATATACAAGGGAAATACATCATAATGATTTAATATAGGTTCACCTGTACAAAATGTTGCTGGATTCTTAAATCAAATATTTACTTTGTAATTAGAGCCTAACACTCTCTCTTTTAAAAACTCCATTTTAATATCCTTTGATATAAAATCTTTATACTTCTATACCTGTAAAACAGGCCCTAATCTGTTTAAAAGCCAAACTGGAACAAACTAAACTTGATTCTAATGATATAAACCACCTTACTCTTACTAGCTAAACTGAATACTGTGTCAACAACATTTACTTTACCTGTGAAGATAACTTCCACAAGCAAAACAGTGGTTTTAACCATGGGATCTTCCCTTGGCTCCCTATTTAGTAACCAATACATGACTGTATCCAAAGAAGACCTTTTTGAAAATTCTTTCACACACACAAAAACGCCTAATTTGGCTACATTACATGGATGGTATTTTTATCACATGGTGACATGGTAGAGACAATATACCAAACTTTGCTAAATTTCTAAGTAGCATTAGACCAAATAACCTTTACATAGGAAACAAAATCTGAAAACTGCCTGCCCCTTGTAGATGTTAAAAGTTAAAAGAGAAAACAAAAATATGATTAGCAATGTGAACAGGAAAACATTTTGCTATATCCATACTTAAGATATAATCACTGTATGTCAAAACAAACTTCTACACATTATACTCTCGTAAACTATGCAACAGAATTTTGTAACAACAAAATGGACTTAACTACTTCAAAAAAATTTCAATGCTGATATCACAGACAGAGCTATTAACAAACTCAAAATCACAAACAATTCTACACTAATTCCACGCTTTCCCTTCACTAACATAAAACATAAGTTTCTCATTTCCTTTTGTTCCTGAAATAGTTACTAAAATATTTCATTTATTTAACAACTTATAATCCGAAGCTAAAATTTTATATATACAAAACCCTTCACGTAAGCTAAGTGCTTTTTCACCCACCTTAAAACAAGCTCTAAAGAATGAAAAAAAAACAATGTATATATAACATAGAATGTGGTAAGAAATATACTATATAAACTATTTGATCTCTTGAAATTAAATGAAAACACCCCCAAAGTCATAGCCTTATAGAAGATTTTGAAAAATCCATCTTAACACACTGTCAATTTCAAACTGGTCATAGAAATATTTTGAAAAAAACAAAAACTTGCACTGACAAAAACATAAACTAGAATGAAATATTCTCAAAAGCACTAAAGTTGTAAAAACAAGTTTTACGCTTAAACTATGACAAGTCTCAGAAACTTTAAATTTATTCAAATAATTTCCCCTCTCTCTGACCTTTCCATTAAGTAATAATTCTGTCACAATTTATTGTTGTCACGTGATAATACCCTCTACCCCTGATCCATAGACATTTCTGTTCTGTGTATGACCCTCTTTGTTTAGATTTGTATCATATATGGAAAAGACAGAACAAGGCTTTATTGAAACATATATGTATGTACTAAAATATTAGGCACACAAATTGTTGATTTCCATATACGTCTCCTAGCATAATATGTTTCCCTACACAAATTGTCACAATTAGTTTAAAAACATTGACTGCAATGTGATGAACAAAATGTGTTGTATCACATAAATTGTAAATAATCAATTGGTAAATCTTTTTCTACATATAATGATGTGGTCCACTTCCACACAAGTCTTACTGCATCTAAGATGATGTGTTGAATGCTCAGAACACTGGAACAAATGGCTAAAAAAAAGTTGAATATCAATGCAAAAGGTTTATTCAGTATATTAGTAAATAATTTTACAAAGCATAAAAACTATGAAGGTATTGAAACAATAAGTGTAAACTGTCTGTTTATCTGTTTGTCATGACAAATGCTCACTATATTGATGTCAGAGAATTGCTAATATAGAAGCTTTTGCCTATCCTATAAGCAATGTAAAGAAAGTAATGGCTCCCTCAAGTAAATAGTAAAGTCCAAATTACTGAATGATATGGCTGGAAAAATACAGGTTGTAGACAACCTGCCAATGTGTCCACAGTTTGAATGTTATTGGTTGGCAGACACTATAACCATTCTAAAGATGATAAACTCTAGTGGTAAGTCCTTCCTAGCCTTCAGAGACAGCATTAGGTCTCAGGAAACTACTAAGAAATGGACATGCTTTCAACTAAATGATATTTAACCAGGAGCACATTTCAGTCCCCATCAAAACTGGTGGAAGAACTGGCCACTGTAGTAAACACATATGGCCTGATGCAACAATTACCAAAACATGTAAACCAAATTCTTTGGTCTATCTATAACTATATTTATAACATGGAATTGCCAGACGCCTAGTGCAGTGGGTATACCTCCACATAAATGCTAACAAGAGAAATCATAAATGGTCAATTAGGCAGCACTTGATAAGTGTTGCATATTGACATGCTCTTTCTTGAAACTAAATGTAGACTTCTGAATACTCTTCTTCAGTCATCACATTCTAAATAAAATGTCTTACATGTTCTCAAGTAACATATAAAGAAGCTGATTAATTTTGTATGTCCAAAACTTGTTATTTTCACTATCTTTGTGTTCACGAATATTTTCATAAATGAATACTGGTTTAAAAAAAATTGAGTATGTTTTTTTCACCTAACTTCTAAAAATAATGACAAGAATGTCAACTATGCTGCTAATAGTACATTACACAAATGATTGTTATAGTATAAGTTTACTGCCAAGTGAGGTAAAAGCCTGATAATGGTATTTGGTAGTTAACACAATTTTGAAAAGTTTTGTTGAGATGTTTTTGCAGATAGAGTTATTTGTCACAAACCAATATTCAGTTTGATTGTTCACCAAAACACAGGAAAAGAACAAACTTGCCACTAACTTACAGTTCTCTCTCAAACTGCATGGTTATTACCAGACATTGGAGAAACACAACAATTTCTTTAACCAGGTATATCAACTATGGCTAAGAAAAGAAAAGCAATGAATATCCTCAAATTCCTCAACTGATGTAATTAAATGCCAATGTGACCTTGACAAACATGGCTGCCATTGAAGATTTCATGCACAAATACGTGATTAACATACCTACGTGATGCTTGTAGACCACAAAAAGTTCTGAAAACAATTATCAACACTCAGACTTATGATAATAGCAGATCTGAAGTAAACATTGACTAAGACTAAGTATGTCCAATAAATAAAACAGTACACATTTCTCATATCCATACTGCTAGATAGAACTAGATAGTTTTCGTGTTGGAATACTGTTAGATATACAGCTGAAAGCTTTTGAAAACCTTTTTCTTTTGGGCCATATTAAGTCTTTATAAAATAACTGAAATAAAACCATAAAGTTATCACATCTGAACTATGTACCATGCATAAGGGTAGTAGCATAATTAGAAACTATACATTTGATTAACACCAAATTCCTAACTCAACTGTTAATTTGGCCACACTATTTTTTTTTTTTTTTAGAAATAAGATTCATACATAGTTATACTGGAATATAAAACAGTTGTTTTTATTAGAATGATGTCCAAAGAAATCAAATCACAACACTCTCATCCAACCACACATCTGTCACTCCCCTTGATTGCAGTTTTCATACCTTTGGTCAGTTAAAGTGGTTTGTTTAAAATTAAGCACAAAGCTATGCAATAGGCTGTCTGTGTTCTGCTCCCTCATGGGTAATGAAACCCAGATTCTAGCATTGAAAGTCTGCAGACGTACCACTGTGCTACTGGAGGTTCAGCTTAAATGGACTTTTGAAAAGTCAAAGTCCATTTATAACAGATAGTCTATGAAAAGTCTGCCAAGATGAGTGATTTAAGGCTGACAAGGTCTACTTTTGCAGAAGACACTACAGCTTTCACAGCAGTGTATAATCACAGCATTTAGACTAAACATAGATGATGGAAGAAGTAGCATCAACAGAATCAGCAGATACTAAACATCATTCCCATACTGCAACTAGCCCTTAACATAAGTAAATTTACCTAGTTAATTAGGGAGGAACTAAAATTTTTATAAAAAAAAACTGATATAAAGTTTTACTGAATAGATACAACTCTCTTGTAAGAACAGCTGAAAACACTTTACAAAAAATGCAAGTCTTCAACAATGTTTTCTATAATTTTCCAATTCATATGCAAAATAAATTTTTCTCATGCATATCAAGGCAATGTGTGGATGTTTGCTTCCAATTTTTTTTGGTGGGTGGGGGAAGTAATTTTGGACAATTGGCCATACTGAATCATCTGACTGCTCTACAATGCCACTAGTTAGTTATTTGGACTTTAGCCTATTGATTGCCAAGGTCATTAAAACTGTCAATATGTTAAGACTCCTCACCATTACTTAGAATGTACATGGTTTTAATAATAAATTGCACAGCACTTGATTGATTGTTGTGTGGCCACACAGCCTATAGGAAACACTGGTCTTGAGTGTCTCTAAATGAGATTAAAAGAAATTGACAGTACAACTGAAAACATTAGATGGTTTGTAATTATTAAGTTTCTATTAGCATTACTTAATACTGAGAATGCAATAAAAAAATAAGTCTTCTCAAAAGGTAAAATTCAAATGTATTTTCCAAATGATATATCTGCTTTGAAATTTACTTAGATCTTTAATGCTCAGTTATAGTATTGTGCATTTTTTTTGATAAACTGGTGTTATATAGGGAAATGCTTTATTATTATTAGTTGATAACATCAGGCAAATTTTGATTTAATTTCTAATACCAAATGGAACAGTACAGAACATATAAATCACTTTACAATCACCATCAAAGTACAGTTGTTTTCAGGTGATTTATCAAATACATTTCCATTTTAAATGAAAAAAGTAGTCTTGAATATTAAAAACAATATTTTTCATTGACATGAGAATTTTGTATTTGTTTAAAATGTATCACACATACACAATGCTTAACTTAATGAAACCCTCATCTGCTTCATGTGGTATCTATGGTAATAAATCTCTTGTCAAAACTCTAATCCACATGCATTATCTTTATAACAAGCCTACTGTCAAAACTCCAACTCACAGAGACAGCATTTCTCTATTGTTTCTTCTTCCAAACACTTTAAAGTTGACTGACATTCTTTCATTTCTTGTAAGATTGACTTGAAACTTAGTAAGGTTATACCTTGGTCAAACATGCTTAGACAGCTTTTTCATTTTTTTTATTTGGGACTTTTTAAGAGTGTTATGAAGTAAAAAGCCAAACAACCCAAATGCATGTTTTGGGCTCCTGTGCATTTGTATTTACAACTATGAAAATGAAAATTGGTACAAATAAAAACTTTCATGTACTCAACACACTGACATACAAAAAAGTTAGACTTGCTCATTTTGAGTCTTTTTAAAGATGTCAGAACACACAAAAAAGCATAATTTAGGGATTTTTGATCTATTAATCAACCATATTCTTACCAATTTACATGGAATTTGTTAAATAGATATTTTTCAACAGATCCAACACAATGACAAACAAAAATAGTAGAATCACCCATTTTTAGTATTTACAGATCAAGATTAGAAAAAAAAGTATAATTTTTGACAATTACTCCACCATATTTCTGCAAAATTACACAAGATTTATTCCAAAGATACTCTGTCTACAGGTCCTAAATACATATGTACAAAAATGTGTTATTTTAGAGGGTCAAAAAGTTTAATGAACCAATAATTCTAGGAGTTTTGGTCAAGTACTTAGTCTTGTTTCAATTGATTTACATAGAATTTGGCACAAAGTTACTCTTTGCATGACCCAAACAATGATGAGAACAGTTTTGGGTTTTTGTCTTTTGCTAAATTTTTCAGCAAGGAAAGTACAATTTGGGGTTGTTTTAAACCATTAATGTGTTTGTTACCTACTTACATGGATGTTGGTACAAATATACTTTCTTGCCGTCTTAGATTTTTCTGGTGTCAAAACTAAACATGTTGGGATTGCATGGTGGAAACATGTTCATGTTGCATTCACCTGTGAATATTTGGTCTTTTTAATCATGATAATAAGTCTCCTCTCAAAACTCTTATCTGCATGAATATCTACAATGACAAACTTCCATTGTTGAAACCCTAACAATGTGCACTGTAGTAATAAATCTTCTGTCAAAACCCTAACTCACATGATATTAATGATGATAAACTTTACTGCATAACAATTTTGATGACAGACTTCTCATTCTCTTTACTCTCAGATTATTAACTCTTAAAATCTACTTCAAACAAGAACCTGCAACTTTTTATATGAAATTAAAAATTGTTCATAAAAATATTTGTTAAATATCTAATGGTTTATTTTCAGAGTGAGATGAAGTATCTGAGAATTCAGCTAGTTACTTATGAAGATTATCACTTTTCCACCTGAGAATTCCAAGTGAGGCTCAGTACTTCACTAATGAGAAACATGACAGTAGCATATACGAATACTGTTTCTTATAAAAAATATTTAAGAAGAATGGATTAGAAAAAAAAATCCAAAAACAACAATCTACAAATATAAATCAATAATAAGAAAACCACAGGACTCAATTATTCACCAACAATACAATCCTACTTGACCAATATTTTTAGTACATTCATATGCCAAGTTGATTACAGTCACCTTTGACATTTTCTAGAAATAAAATCTTATTTTCTAGTTAGTCAATTTAGTGATATGATTTAACTATCCTTAACAAGTAAGACTCATGACTCAAGATCAATGTATAAAACAAAAAACAACTTCCAACAAATGATCTACTACTGGGGAAATTACTAAACTTGTTAACCATGACAGAAAAGATGTTTTTATGTAGCCTGCCTTCTGCACTGCTAAATAGTCAATAAGAATGAAAGAAAAACTAGTAAGCTACATCTAAGAATTTTGCATCCAAAGGTATTAAACTATATAACTGCCATTTGTTATTCCAAGCAGAGAGTCTTAAGCATGTGAAACCTACTGTCTGAAAGTGCTTAAGGACCAACTAAATACAGAGACCTCGTGAATTTACCAAATGTAATTAGATTAATTACAGAAGGAGTATTTCATAAACTTCTTCACACTACCAAACAGTTTTAACAGAAAATTATTATTCCATGTGATAATGAACAAAAATTGAAAGAATACAAACTGTGGAATTTATTTTTCAAAATAGCCATGTTTCATATGTAAATTAACTTTTATTTTAACTGTTAACAAACATATCCATTTCTAAGCACTGATTTTTTATATTTTATTGAGATTATACATCTCTCCATTTTTTAAAATTATATTTACTGGAAAGAAAACTCACATTCATAAATCTCTGCTTTAAAAAGAAAAAATGAAAAAAATATTATAAAAAGTTTATATTCATGACTACAGGATGCCAGACTTCTAACACCACATATTTTTAATTTATATCAGTAACATGCTGTTGTTTGTAAATATAGCCAAAGCACACATGACAAAAATCAAAAAATGGTCTGAACATGTTATATCAGTTTCTTCAAATACAGAATATTTAACAGTTTTTAGACTATTTTTGTAACTTCAAACCATCACTCTTTTGATACTGGAAGTGTAAATATATATTTTCTTATAGCAAAACTACATCGGGCTATGTGCTATGTCCACCGAGGGGAACCAAGGTCCTGATTTTACCACTGTAACTCTGAAGACTTACCACTGTCACAGCATGAGACTGGTGTAAATATATGAATTATTTTAAATATATTGCTTTTATAACCTGTATGGACCTCAAAACAAGTGAATGTTATTTTGTAAGTTATAAACTATTCTTTTTTTATTAATAAATATAGCAATAATAATAATGATTTAAGCCTGAAAATGCATTTGAATATTTATGTAACTAACTTTTACAATTATTTTTATACGATTTAGAAATATCTTAAGCTTATAGAAACAGAGGAGATACTAATATTATGACCGAAATTATTACTAACAGATGATTCAACACATTTTAATTATAACGTTTTTGTTTTCTATTGAACTTGTTTATGGCATTAAGTTTATTAATATACGGGTTTATATAGCTAAATTAATAAATTACTTTTTAATTTTTTTCTGTATAAATAGCTTACTTTTCACCTTAAGTAGTAATAACCATTCATTCAGAGATTATGTGTTTGGAATGGATCTATTTTACAATTAACAAAGTGCTATGGAATGGATAAAACAAAAATGTTATTGTATTTTTAGATGACTGAGGTATTACTGCAGCAAAAATGTAACCATTTATATAAAAAAAATACTTTCATTATGAGTGATGAGGCAAATGCCTTTCCATAAGAATTTGTACGCTACTAGATCAAAGTTAGCACAAGTACCAAAATTATTTTATTCTAATAGATCTGCTGAAATGTTTACACAAGAGAAAAACATTTTAATACAGTGAATAAAACTCTTTCCTGTTCAAGAATGTGCAGTCAAAAAATAAAGTTTTTAATAAGGGTTTTCTGATTAGACAAATGACTAGATATATGTATATAAAAAAAAATAACCTTTAGAGACTATCACATGTTTAAACAAAATATGTGTACTTAACGAAGTATGACAAAGAAAACAAAAACCTAAACACCTCAAATCACATAAAAATATTAAAATAAGTGTCAAACATTTCAAGCTGGTGATTATTTTTTAATTTTCTGGTGTTACACAACAAAACCTAAATATATTACGTTACCAAGTTTGAGATAAAGAACATTAAAAAAAAAGTTTAAAAAAAGGAAAAATTCACACTGACTAGAAATTCAGAATATTAAGCTATATTTCAGTAGGAATGGCACTAATTTTCAGCAATTCCTCTCTTCTACTTCTTCATCCTTCTTTCCTACTGCATCTGGATTGGCCAAAGGATCAAGATCAGCAAACAAATTAAACCATGCTGATCTATCACGTTTCAGACCCTGTTCACAGAACATAAGAATCAGAAGTGGAAATAATGGTCGAACTTCAAGAATCAAATACATTATTATCTTTGAAGCTAAAGCTATAAATATAGCATAAATGTTAACAGTTTCAGCTATCACAGTAACTAAACATCTCACAATATAAATGTTCTCATGCAAAACTTCTGAAACAAAAACATAAGTTTCACATTTAAGTGTTATGTACAATTATAATATTGGTTTTCATGAAATTTTCTCAGTAATTTAGTTTCACAGTTAACATAAAGGTATAATATACATAAAAGGCATACATGCAAAACTTAAAAGTTAGTTAACATATCTTAATATCATAATTAACATTTAAGGCTTAAGTTTCTCAACAATGTTATTGTATTGTGGTGGATGACACTCTTCTTCCAATGTGACCATGGTGTGGTTGAATTCAGTACTTTTACATCAACTTCAAAATGTAGAAATTTCTCTCTATAATAGTTTTAAAGAGTAATAATCATGAGCAAGACATAAAAAAGAAGAATGAAACATAACAGTTTTCAGTCTTATACACTGTGGCATTCTAGGTAAACTCTGCTACTATGAAATGCTTAAATGGAAAATTAGATTTTCTGCATGTTTGTTGGTTTAATTTTATCATCCAGCTACTTCCTATATAGAATTAAATTATGGGGAATTTTGCATACAACTGTGACTTTCTGATTTTAAAGAGAATAGGAAGGGTTTTTTCATCTTGACACTATATTAAGAGCAATTATATCTTATTACTGTCTTGCATATCTTGTGAAACATCTTAGCTAATACTCGCACAGAGTAATTATATAAACTCTACTGTGTGGCAAGTTATAAGCATATTTTAAACTCAAGTTTCAGGCCTTTTTCAAATAAAAATTGTTAAAAGGACTTATAGCATATTAATTTTTACCAGAAAAAAAACTGGTATGATAAAAGAAACATATACAGTTATATGGTGAGCCTCTGAATGCTTAATAATAAAAAAGTAAATACAGAAGAATGAAAAGTTTTCTTGGGGTCTAAGTAAAACCTTTCTTTTCTTAGATAATTATCAGCTACCATATTATTTAAAAAATTAAAATGAAGCCTAGTTTGTCTATACTTCTGAGAATCTTTGCATTTGATAAATTTATTTAAGACATATTACACTTGTATCTAACTGGATATACAGAACACTTCTTCTTCTCATTATATTAAAACCATGTAAATACTACATCTACTGCAATACTCTTAGTTGTACTAAGAATGCATAAAGTGTGCATAAAAAGTGATAAAAATTTATGTCACACTTATATTCTACCTCTTAAGAATAAAAAAATATATGCATAAATACTAACAATATAATAATTTAAAATAAGTAGTATTTTAGCCACTTCATTCTTTCCTTAAAATAAATATAATAGCTTTGAAGTGGAATCACTTGGCAAGGTTCAAGTATCTTTTCCCAAACTTTGTAAAGAGAAATATTTACATGGGAAAATCCACAAAAAATAAAGCAGATATTAAAACAGCACAGTACAGTCAATGATGCCATAATAGTAATAAGTTTGTAAACAATGGTTAATAAGCATAATGAAATAATTTAAATTCACAAATAAATCATTTCATTATGTTTATAAATTGTTGTTTTCCAATTTATTGTAATACTAGCATAATGTGGCTCCATATTCCAGTACCAGAGCTGTAATACATGTACATATTAAACATATTCAGAAAGAATACTGACCATACAAGTCAAGTTTAGGGTTGTTAATTAACCCTCTCTCTACTGGTTTGGTTCATTCGATCACACTTGAGACACCAAAATAACATTTAGAATTCCCACACTATGCATTCTAATACATGATGATGAGAAACCCACTTGAAATAAAAATGTATCTGAGGACGGCTGGTATGTTACCAAAATAAAGTAGAGAACAACATTTCACCCTTCTTAGGTCATCTTCAGGTTAACAAAGAACTGTCCTGAGATACATTTCCATGCTGCATTTTAACGTGTTTTGTGAATTTTCATGAACTGTTTGTTTTGAATTTCACTCAAAGCTACATGAGAGATATCTGTGCTAGCCATCCTTAATTTAGCAGCATAAGACTAGGGGGAAGGCAACTAGTTATCACCACTCACTACCAACTCTTGGGCTGCTCTTTTATCAATGAATAGTGGGAGATTGACCATCATATTATAATGCACCTACAACTGAAAGATGGAGCATGTTTGGTGCAATGGGTATTCAAACTTGTGACCCTCAGATTACAAGTTGAGTGCCCTAACCACCTGGCTTTGCTGGGTCTATCTTCATGGAATTTTGCAAGCTTTCATTAAACATTATAAGTCTTTTAATAAACAAAAATCAAGAAATGTTAGTGAAGTATTTTTACTGAAAGTTTCTCCAGGAATACATATAGTCAAAGAATTGACTAATCCAAATGTAATTTTCATGACAAGATTAAAAATATTTTTTTATACAAAAACTGTCAAATTTCCCTTACATGATCTTTAATACCTCCCAAATAAAAATTTTATTGAAAAAAACATTTTATATTTATCTCATGTTATTTTTCACATCCTAACTCTATATATATTTAATCAATTTGTCCAACACTGTTACTACCATCAAAATATGAAATAAACCTAATTTACCCATTGTTTTTATTTCTAGAATGACTGAAAACTGTAACATGAAATCATAGTTGTTTATACATAATAGCTTGAAGCTCATGATAGCATAAATCTGTTTCTACATAAAGTTTATCATTTTACTGCCTTTTCAACCATGTTACAAAAACTGTAAATCACATCGTGAACATGTAGCTCACTCTACTGTATTTATTTACATAATGCACGAGCTACTTTCATGAGCATACTTTGTGAAGAATTTTGATTACTATTATTTTTATCTTACTTAATCTAACCTTATCTAATGTAATAAGTTTTTAAACAAGAAAATAAAGTATTTACCAGGGTCTCTCTCTCTTCTTTTTTTCTGTCATCTGCCAGTAAAACTTAACCCTATTTTTTATACTAATGGTACTACATTATTAAATTGTCCATTTAATTATATAGTAGACTTAAGAAGACAGAATAAGAGCACATAAAACAAATCATGTCATAATTGTTCTAGTTTTCTAATTATGCAATAAAATTCTTTACAATTTCATCTAAGCCAGTTGATGTAATTCCCATGAAATAGACAATTCTGTATGGAAGCATAATGTAATATGTCATTTTATAGATTGAAACTTTAGATTTCTATTGGTTATAGATGATATAGCAAAAAATATCAGAAAACCAACTGTTAACAATTTGTGAAAAAGCAAATGTGAACAGGTAGACATAGCAAGTTGGTTTGATTTTCTTGTTTGTGGCTTTGTAAACAAATAGGTTTGAAGGCTATAAAAATTATACTTTGTCTAAGTAATGATTATATTATAGTAAGTAATTGGTGATAAATAACTTAGGGAAAAAAAGGAAGACCTAGAGAGCAAATGTCACGATTCTCATACTAGCAGAAGATTAAGGCATTTTTTAAATGTTTCTTAATAAAATTAAAAATGTGAAACTTGTATAATATTTAAACTTGATTTATTAACTACATTTGGATGCCACACTTTTGTGTATACAATTATACATTTCAAACACTGTTAAAAAATAGATTTCTGGGAAACCAAATGCATCCTTTACTGCACATGTCAAGAGGTTTCAGTGACTTGCATTCTAAACTCAATTACTAATTTTTATGCTATACCAATTAGTAAAGCATAAATTCATAGCTAATAATCCATATTTTAATAGTATTTAAGTTTTTCAATTCTTAATTTTATAAGACAATATTAAACAAAACCCTGAACTTCTATTGTGAGAAATATTACAATCTCTCTTAGCATCCTCTCTTTTCTATTTAATTCACCACTCTTCCAATACACATGAAATTTATTGTAAATTACTCACTAAAATTTCTTGCTGAGAAAAAACATTTTTATAACCTTCAATCCTGTCTGGTTACATCAAACAGGAAGTTAGACCCCTCTTGCCACACCCACCTGTCATATCCTCTTTCAGTCTCTATGACTCTCTTAAAGTAACTAAATGCCTCATCATCTAATTATTGACTCGCATGAACGGATTAATGAGATTCCCACTGTCCCCATCTACTATTTAGCAAAACCACAGTCAAGGGAATGGGTTTGATGAAATCAATAGGAAGCTAGTGATTTCACCTACCAAATGACTTATATTATGATATGTTCTGAACAGGAAATTGTCATTTTGTCTGTTAGTACAAGTTTAATTCCATTAGGAAAGATAATGACTAGTTTAAAATGAGCTTGTAAAGCCAGAGAAATTGTCTACTTTTTCTAAGTTATTATTCTGTGTTCTTTGGTTCATTATATAATTAAATAAAAATGATTTAGTGCATAACTACTATTAGAATAAAAACACAGGGTTAAGTGTCATTGACAGTCTATAGAAAAAACAACAAAAAATTGGTTAAGTACTTTATTTCTTGTTTTTCATTTTTCAAGTTTATTATTTATTATTATAAGAATAAGTAAAATATAGAATTCAGATTATCTTTTGGTTATTTGAGGTCAGATTTGGTAAAATAAATAATATAATAAAAATGTTTCAGGCCCTCATGTAAGCACAGGCCAAAATAACTCATAGGTAGTGTAACTCACTCAATAAAGTGAGCTCCATATAAAGTGATATAGTAATAGTTAGACATGGTTCAAAGAGCAAAAAATGCAAGTAAAAAATGATGTATACTGCTAGAAGTCTATAGCTACTTAGGATACAAAAGTGCAGTTTCATGTTACAGTCTGAAGGGTAATTTAGTTTTACTTTTAGTTTAATTTTTTTGTGGTTATGAGATAAGTCAAACTGTTCAATGTTGTATACTGGTAGGGTACATAAAACAGATAAAATGTGAAGTTTTATTGAAAATAAACATTCAACATGTATTTAGAGGTTTTTACAAATTATGTAGATTTCATTGATATTTGAGATGAAGAAAAGTATTTTAATCTTAACATTGAAAATCCCTTTGTATGTGAACTAGTAGAAAAAAATACTTCACTGAAAATATTTTTTATATGTAAAAGATTTAAAATGTTTACCGAAAGTCTGTTAAAGAGTGTGAAAACATACCTACTATATTAAAAGTTAGAAGTATAAAATTCATGAAGACTTTAAATGAGTACAAAGGGATTATGTAGTTGGTCAAATTGAACCAAACCCATGTTGAGAGTTATTAATGTGTATTTGTCTCAAAATCTTAACAACAGTCAATATGGCTGGTTTTACAAAATGACTGTACCAGAAATAGTTGTATTGCAATAACAGTTATTGGTTGTTAAAGTACAACTGAATAATTTTTAAGAATTTCCTAATTTATTTAGCTTTAAAATATATTTTTATTTATGTAATACCTATTAAAACAGATTGCAAGCATTTATTTTCCTAAGTTATGTAAAATAAGAAATCAGTTCATAGAACCTTTAAATAAATAAAATAAAAATAGAAAATTTTATTTACTACAGACATACTTCATTCTATATACATCATACTGCAGTTTCCGTGTGTTCTGAACATGCAGATATCCATTACTATCTATATGTGCATGCACATGTAATTCATTTCAATAGGTGTAAAAAAATGTTCATGTAAATATATTTTAGTAGACATTTTAAACAACAACAGATTTAAAGCTCATCAAATTATTCAAGAAAATCAGCATTCAGTTGCAGGTAACATGACAATACAGTGGAACCCCTCTACGTGGCCACCCCTTAAAAGCGGTCATTCAATCACAGTCCATTTTTTGTTTACATAATCCCTAATTATGTACTGTGGAACACCTCTAATCAGGACAGTTTGTGTCAGTCCCAAAGGTGCCTGCTTTAGAGGGTTTCCACTGTAGAAAGTAAAGTTTAGCCCTAACTAAACTAAAGCATCAAAAGGTACACAAGTAAGTTTGTTAATTTATCGCTTTAATGAATATAGGTTGTACTTAAGGCCTTAACTGATTAAGGCTAACACAAGTGGATTTGTAGATTTTGATACTCAAAATCTTGTATTTAAAGAAGTACTGCCATAATTATATGAAACTGACTACAAATGTTCTGTGGGTATCTACTAGTATAAACAGGTTTAGTAATATTCATATTTTTTCAATTGTAAAGGTCAATATTCATCCAACTTTTACCCAATAAACAATTGTTTATCTATAATAATATTTTTATGAGTATAATAAAATATGACACATACATATACACACACATACCAAGTTATGCAATCAGTAATTTTATTTTAATAATTTAGTTGTCACTAAATTTCTCTGAAATACTATTCAAGCTCTTACCATCTTCTCTGAGGCTGACAGCTTGACTGGTCTAGAAATTGGTGACTGAGCTATGTTATGGTTTCCATGTGACTCCTGTTCATTGACTGATGGTACCATTTGAGACTCCATACAAGTATCTGTGGTAGAAGATGCTGCTAAAATAATTAGAAAGAATAAAAAATCTCTACAGCATTGGACTTTATGAAATGTATATTATGTTTGTGCAATTAATTATAAAAAATACTAAAGTTACATACATTTATACAGTGGTACACCTCTGATATTAGATTATCACTTGACAAACCAATATATGTTTTATAATAAAGTTGAAGTATGTGAAAGAAGTGTATTATGTCAATTAAATGGTATTCAGACAGTTCAACTGGTCAGGCAAAATGGAGATTGGATATGGTACTAGCAGGGTGCTCGGCTAAGAAAATACAATGTAATTTTGATCAGTAGTTCTAGATGATTCTCACTAATATTGTGGTTTTCTTTTTATTCTAGAGGAATATAAAGTTCAACAAAAGCAAAATATGGATAAGTCAAATGTACATTTGTCACATTAACATGTGGAAGCTAGCCTCAGTGACTATCCCTGAGATAATGAATAAAGAACACCCTTGAACCTAAGTAACACACTTTTAAAATCACATGATAAGAGGTTATATTATCTATTTCTGTAAGTTGGCAAAACTAACAAAGAGAAGTGCTGTTGTGTTATATACGATACTGAATTGTTACATTACCAAAATATAGAAAACTCAAAATTTTTAACATAGACAATGTATAAATGACGTATACTACCAAAATATAAAGAAACTAAAACTGAAACATATTTGGAATATCTGTTCAGATCACATAAATATTACTGAAAACACACAAAAAAACTATTCAAAAAAGTATAAAAAAATAAAAAATCACAACAGAAAACAACCTTCTGTCAATAAAAAATCAATAATAAAAATGAATATGAAAACAAAATAGCAGCCTACATAGTGAAGGTTATCCAGTTACACTTTATAACTGAGGAAAGTGAAAATCAGTGAACAGGCAAGATCATTTTTCAACATTATCTGTAGGATTTTGAGTCTTTTACTTTACAGTATAGTAACTAAAAATAATTTTGACATGTGAATCATGTTACATTTGTACAAATTTAATATTATTCAGTAGACCTAGTGTTTAGTGATTATATACACATATATTTTAAAGATTTTTCGTATTCACTGAAGGTAAAATTGAAAAAAAAAAAGCTGTGATTTAGAGGTCTAATGCATTCTTCAATTGGCTATATCCTCTGTGGTGGATTGTAACTTTGCCTATTCAAGGCTCATCAGCACAGCTTGAGTCAGCAAATCAAAGAAATACTATTTTGCCTATTATAAATGTGAAATGTATGTAAAATACCGTATTTATGGGTTTTGAGCCTATTTTATTTCACCATATAGTAACTTGGTGAAAATAAAAGAAATTGTTAATGCATATATAATACACTTTATCAGCATTCATGATTTCACTAATTTTTATAAGCTCAAATATGTTATAAGATTTATAAATAGAATGCAATTAGATTTTTTTGTTTAGTAATAAACCATTTTAAGCATATTTTACTTTGAGTTTACATTGTATTTTCAAGTTAAACTTTCTTTTGCAAATGATGTAGGAGCAAAAAAGTATTATGAAAATATTATACTTATAGTACAAGAAAGTTACATTATTTAAAGGAAAAGATCAGGTGTTTTTTTTTTCAAATAGACACCTCAACTCTAACATATTATTCTATAATTTTCAAAAACATTCTACAAATTTAACTACACTTCATATTTCAATATAAAATAATAATAACTTTTCTAACCAGTATCTTTCAAATGGAGGTTTGATATATCAGTGGTCATATCCAGGAGCTGAGATGGCAAAATTCCACAGGCTGTAGTACCATCTGACTGATGACCAAACTGATCCACTTCATTGTTTTGTTTGGACAAAAGTGATTTCTGTGGGCTCTGGGGAATGTTTCCAAAAGCAGCTTGCCACTGGTGATAAAAGCTGTCTTCATTTTCAGACATATTTGGAATAAAAGGTAAGCTGTCTTTGGAAGCATTTAAGATTTCATTGAGAAGTGTCAGGTCATCTTTTTCACTATCTTCAATTTCTGGGTTGTCAGTCAAAAAGTCTTTCTGCCCTGGAAACAGTAAAATACATTCACAATTTAAATTTGTTTTACAAAAAAAAGCTTGTTAATTTAATCACTCAAAATACAGTTGCATTAAAAATGTAAAGCAATAAATAAATAAAACCAAATAAAAACAGTAATTTCTCATTTACTTTTGTTCACACACAAATGCTATTTTACTGCATCATATCTTGATTTTTTGCTGAATATCACAGTTTAAGATTGATTAACATAAAAATATTTAAACTGGAAACTCTAATACAAGACAGGTATAAAAAAATAACTTAATACTTGAGTTATATTTTTACATACATCCTTTAGCTGCTTTGGTTTCTTTAGCAGATCTAGTTTGATGAGAATGTATTGACTGGGTTTCTTCAGACAGTTTCAGTAAAGGCATATTATCATCAGGTTTTCCTGTAGAATCAATGCCTATTAATTCCTGACTGGAAGAAAAGTTAAGATTCTTTCCTGATGGCATTACTTGTTTTTTTGGTGAGGGCAAAATGCCTTGAAGATCAGAATGTTTCTTCTGTAATTTCTTTGAAATTTCTTTATTTTCCTCCTCTTCATCATGATATTCAGACTCAAAGAAAAGTAACCTGAAAATACATTGAATAATTTTACTAACAGACAAAGCAACAATTATACTTCAATGATGCAGACTTAGATTACAAAGACACACTGTTATCAGTCATACTACACCACTAAGTCTATTCGCTAAGACTATCAGTTTAGAAACATTCCTAATTTTAAACAGAATGAAGGCAGCTAGTCAATGATATCTGCAAACCATAAATGAATGGTTTATTGTTAATCACAATGGTGCACAATGAGATATTTGAACACTGCTCCCATCAAGTGCAGGAACCAAATCTGTTAGCATTATAAGCCCTCAGACTTAACACTGAGAGGGAAGAATGTTTCAATAAACTGTAGAATTTGAATGCTATTCTTCTCTTAGAGATGAGCTAGTTCCAAACTGTGAAGTACGATTTGTGGTAAGGGATCATAAACCATAAAACCCCAGATTAACAGTCCAGCAAACTAGCACCACTAGAAAATCCCAGCTTTTAACTAGTAATAGCTGTAATTATAGTTGGTAATATATGCCTTTTATTTTTTAACACAACATACTGTCCTTAACTTGGACAGAAGTTTAATGTGTACAACAATAGCAATTCCAAATGCTAAGTTCTTTTTTTCTTTAACACGATATACAGTAAAATATTTTTACTCCAAACCCATTTGTGATGAGTTATTTATTCTAGATGAATGACACATCTAGGAAGTAAAATCAGTCACTTTGAATACACTAAAAACTATTACAGGCATAATCCACTGATAAATGAATGTAAGGGTCTGAAACTGGTTAAGGTGGGTATGAACCTGGTAAACAAAAAGCAACTGTACATGCAATACAATTAACAATTATTACTGTACATGTTATCAACAGTTATACAAATTGCATAATCAATGAGCCACAAATCATCGCTTTGTATAAACACTTTCAAATGGCAATTTTTAACTAATATTCTATAAAGCAACTTAGTTAGGGTTTAACCTCACAGAAAGTAAATAAAGGTTTTGAATCTATGTGTATCTGTAATACTTTTAGATACAAACAAAGAAAACACCCATGTCAAATTTCTAATAATGTCTGACAATTTACATATTGTTCTAAACACTACTAAGAGTACAGTTTGATAAGCTAATCAATTACTAAAACTGAGTACCTGTGACATTAATTACTGCCTCATAAGTTTGTTAATTAACAAAAATTAAGCATTTATGATTATTACTGTTTTTACTTTTTCTTTCTTTTCTTTAAATACTGTAGCAGGAAGCCTACTGTTTGTTAAATGTATCTTGTGTTGCTTCCCTTATTTACCAACTGTACCAAAGAGGCTACTGTAGGTTAGAACATACTTTGCATCACTTTTCCTTTTTTATTTATTTAACTACTGTACAAGGAAGCCTACTGTTGAGTAAGATACTTTTTGTGTTATTTTCCCTTTTATATTTACCTACTGAACCAAGAAGCCTACTGTTGGATAAATACACTTTTTATTACTTTTGTTTTTTAATGGAAAACAAAAATCGTTTTGTTGATGTGTCATGTTACTCACAAGTAAAAAAAACCACCTGGAATAAAACACTTCTCTGGTTTTGTTTGGCTTACAGTTGTTATTTTTTTCACATTATAATTAAAGTAATCTATGTACTACTTTTACAAAGATGAAATAAAAAATAAACATTGAGCACTCACTGATCTGTATCTATGTTGTTTTCCTCCAAAACTGGTTTCTCAGAATTGGATGTTTCTTCTGCGAGTTTCTTTGATGGTTCAGTCAATTCCTTGGATGAAAAAAGAAATTAATATTCATAAAAATTATTTTAACTTCTCATTACTGAATTACCAGAAGTTAATATAACTCATCAATACCAACAACTCTTTGTGAAATGTAAAGATGATTGTTTTGATTTTGTCAGTCATGAGGTTTGTTAACATAATGTCAGGTCAAAAGAAATATTGGTAAGGTTATAAACTTATGTTACAGCATAATAATCTCAGACTATCTTTTGTCATGAACCATTTAATTTCAATTCAAATGATAAACACTGTGTTTAAAACCTAATAAATGTTGAGTAAAAATGTTTGAAATTTAGTAAAGAAATCCTTTTTATATTTAATACTGTTTATCTGTCAACATAAGTCTGTCATTTCAACCACCATGTAATCACAAAACTATAAGTTATAATTCTGAATTTAAATAAGTAAATCTTTGCAAAATTTGACAAGCTTTCAGTGAACAGAAGTTTGTTGTGCACACACACAAGAAAGGGTGTTTTAATAAAGTACTATTACAAAGAATTTGCATGTGAATATATAAAGCCTTTACTGAGACAATCTCAGTGAAGGTTATTTTCATGCTAAGAATAAAAATACTTTTTATCTGACAGTTTTCACTTTTTATTTGCAAAACCTCTAAAGCCTCCTAAATTAATACAACTTCTTTACCATCTTTCTAGACTGACTGCAGATCATAAAATGCAATTATGATTATTTATTCTAAATAGTGTCATGCTTCTTCAGGCTTCACCTTTGCTTTAAATTAATTTTGTTGTTCATATTTCCCTTTGAACCATGTACAAGTACCATAGTTAGGTGATAAACCATCTGGTGGAAATTAGAATAAATAAAATAAATAATCTATTGAGTTACATCATGCATCTGGTCTTCTAACCTAACCTATAAACAGTTTTGGAAATACCATTAGTGCTTGAAGCAATGTTTTTAGTCTAAACACATTGAACTCTGTATTGCCACTAATAAAAAACAAAATAGACCATTATTTGATTGGTGAAGTATATAATCTGCTCTTTCTATTAGTTATAATGATGTCTAATGGCAATATCAATATAACTGCCAAAAGAGTTGAAAAAAAAATCTAAATTTCTATTTTTATTTTCTTTTTAGAATTACATTAAAGTAGAATGTGAAACTACATTTGTTTATCCTAAGTATCTTTAAACTGATAACAGCGAAGATCTATTTATACTTAAATTTTACTGTTTTATTGCCCTTTGACCCATGTCTAACTACTCATTATATGCCAGCGGTTCCCAAACTGTGCACCATGGCATTGTAAGAACTCACAGGAGTGCCGCAGGATATTTCAAAGGTAATGTCAACATCTGTCGGACACCATGCAAACTACTAGCTTGAGACAATTAAGTTTTAACATTAGATCACGCTACATTCCTTTGGTGATGTTTTCGAATGCTTGATATGTATTTGCTTATTTGTACTTCTGGCTAGGCCAGTAACTTCTAGAACTTTCTCACTTCTTAGATTTTGTATATAAATACCTGTCAACTTTCCAGATCCATTAGTAATCAAAATAACTGAAGGGTGTTGTGATCAAGTGTCTGCGAGGTCTAGCAATGTTCAGTGAATTATTTTGTTGATTTTTAGTCTTTGTGCATAAAAATGTAAATATTTTTTAACATTAATAAGAAGTATGAGAGTGAAAAAAAGGGAGGGCGAACCATAGACCAGTGGCAAAGTTGTGAAGACACAGAAATATTGGAAATATGACGATAGTTTTCTAGATTTTTGTTTTATTTTGGTAGATGTCTATCACGAAGAGTATCTGCAGTGTGTATTATATCTAAAAGTTTTGGCTCCAAAGAGTGCATTATAAATGCCACTTAGAGACCAAAGTTAAAAAGAAAATGAGCTGAAACTAGAAAATTAATATCTGAAATCAGTTATTTTACATCTATCAGTCTTTACTAAAATTAAATTATCGACCAATAGTGTTATATAAATATCCTGTGGACTAAATAATTTCAAGTGAAAAATCTTCAATGCTTGAGCTATAATGTGGTTACATTAACTAAAGTCAAGTGAATTGACTGTTTAAAAATAAGCAAAAATTAATTGGATCTCAAGCACGTAAAAGAATTTTAATGAAAAATATAGCAGTTATAAATTGTAATGATTATTTTATTTCACTATACAATTATGCCATATATTTACTTTTCACAGAAGAATAAAACATACTACCTACATAGATCAGAACTCAAAATCAACATTGTTAATACATAAGTGTAATCAAGAGTAGAGCTAAAATACTTTAAAACTTATTAACACTAAACAAACTTGAATTTAATCAGTTAATTGCATTTTACATCTTTGAACTCACATCACATGAATGATTGGGTTGTCATAAGACAACTCTATAAATTTTCCTATGCAATATCCTTCATTAACTTCCCATATTACTTCTATCACTCATTGCATAGAAGGAACAGATTACACAAGCTCTGACTAATGATAATTTTTATGACAATATCAGGACTTCATCAATTATAGAAAACCATCAAGTAACAGATGACATATTTTTGTCAATCACTAATATGGATTTGAGTTCATTTTAACATTGATATAGGTAGTTTGGTTTGTGCCAGTATGCTCAAATTAGAGAAGTTTTAGGCACTAAAATGGTTCAAAACTTGAATTCAAATGAGTTTTAAATAAAACTTTGCATAAAATTACAAAAATCCTTTAGATATCCACTTTAGATATATTAAATGATCTTCATTTTTGTATCCCTGATTACAAAAGATATTTCTTTTTTTTAACAAATTTATTGAACTTCAGTTTTTAAGTAATGAATTATTAAGACACTGGCATAGGTGGAGGAAGACAAAACTGCTCATCAAAGAAATGATAAATATTTCGAAATTTTTCCTTGTCATTTTATATACTCATCTTTGGTCACTAACTAGGTGTTGGTAAAAAATATACAGTATTAATAAGTTTTCCAGTTTACCAGACACCTCACTAGGCTTACACTTGCATCTTTAACAGATACATCACAGATTCCTTCCAATACCTATATCTATGTATCTTGTTTATTTTTCAAAAAATGTTAGGGAATATTTAATAAATATTTTGTTATTGGTACAATGCACAAGCATTTTTAAAGTAAAAGACTAAACAATGCATTTTAATCATTGTATGTAACAATTAATAAATTATGCAAATAATGTTGTATGAGACTGGTTGAATGATATAAATAACAATTTCAATCCTTCTTAAATGTAACCAAAACTTCACCATTGTGAAGAGTCACTTCCAAACTTTCATTTCTGATTTCACTTGCTTGCTGATCTCTTACAAACTGCATCCAAACAAATCAAAGTATTTGTATATAGCTCTGTATGCACTGATACCTGTCTTATGATCACAAGTTTATGGAAGTAAGATAAAGCTATATATTACATATTGAGAAACACTTCCACGAAACATATATATATCTTCTGATTTCTATTTCATGATCACGAAATTACAAGCTATAGATTAAACCTTAAGAAAATATTTCTCAGAAATATATATATGTACTTATACTGTTATGACAAGCATTTTAACAGTAAGTTGCATCATGAAATCAAATATTATTATCTTACTAAATATGAAACATCAAATAACCTGAAAGAGATTAGATTACTATGTAACAAAGTTCTGTGTTGATGTTCAAATAACATCTGAATATTTTATATTGTAAATCAAAGTTTCAATCTCAATTTCTCCTTACACAACACCCAAACTGAACAGCTCAGATATGGCTAACTGAAACTTATAAGTATTGATTAGAGAAAAGACAACCAGTCAGCAGCATCCACATATTTCTAACTAAATAACAAGTCTAACTGTCACACTTATAACTCCCCACAGCTGATAATACAAAACAGTCAATAACATACTGTAATGCTAACTGGAAATCCTCTGATATGCAGCTTAGCATGTTAACCACTAGACCCTGTCTGGCCCCATGTTCAAAAATAATATTCTCTTGGTATCTTACCTTTAACATAGAGAACTCATAATGTTGATATCCTTTAAAACTTTCAGCTACAGCAGACATTGTGCGAGAAGTTTTCTCCCAGAACTGAAGCAGTGTACATTGGTATGTAGCAAGAGCAAGAGAGAGCATATTGCATCGAGAAGCTGATAGTAGATCAACCTTTTGAAGAGTGTCAACCTTCATTTTATCAAATCTGGTTTTTGTTTTTTTGACGTAACTCTGGACCTATTACATTTGAAAGGAGAAAAATAATGAAACTTGTGCTGTATGGCAAGATTTTAAAAATATTCTATCTAAAACTTTAACATAATACTTTTCTTTGTGCAATGATTTTGATTTCAATAATTTAATATCATATCACATGAAATGAATAAACAGAAGGTTGTAGTCAATATCTGTGAATGAAAAAATCTTTCTAACAACAAACAGTAGTAACACAAACATGAAAACAATAAATAAATTTGAAACTCAAGTTATATCACCACTGTGTAATTTTCTCAAGCCTCAATTTTATACTGTCCAACCAGACACGTATATTTCCTGTAATCAAAATTCTAAAAAAAAGGTTATTACTAGTGCTGCATAACTGCACACCATATAACTGATAAGGTTCTTAGTTTTCATTAATTTCACTTCAATAAGTCAAATCTCACAACTTATTTTCATGAATTTTCCTGAACCACATTAAAATTTATAATTTCACACTATTTTGACATTCTTTATCTACATTCTTTTATAGCTAGGAGACAAATACACTAACAGAGTATTTATAAGTGTTATATTTACAGAGATAAAGTTCTTTGTTTTAGAGCAAAGTCACATAGAGCTATCTGCTGCATCCCCTATAAGGAATAAGATTAAGAAAGGGAGAAAGTATCAGCTTTGTTAGTTGAACTGTAGGTCTATTTATGTAAACAACTATTATTTTCCTTGTAAAAAAACAGTGAAGAAAGCTATTTATGAATATCATTATTTGAAATGAGGTCTCAAAATGTTTTACAACATGATTAATAGACAATGATCCATTTTTCTTATTAAAAAACAAAACAAAAAGAACTCAGTGGCTATAAACTACATTATATACAAGCAGTTTTTCCTGAAAATGATCTATAAGACTTTTAACTTCTTGCCTTTCAGAGGATGGAGATGACAGTGGTTAATGTTGACTTACTCTGGGTAAAGAAAGGGAATATTAAGAATGTTTCATGAAAAGTTGTGACACATAATATTGTCAGAAAGTGCACGTATTATGAAATATTATCATTATACATTATACTATGACTAAGAGCACAGCTGGCAAGATGTAAAAATCTCAATCAAAAGAATTGAAAGCATTTAAGAAGAATACTTGCCAAAAAGGAATACTATATCCACTATCAGACAGTGAAGTATTTATGAAAAATGTTAATGATGTAGAACAAAGACAGAGTCCTCATTTAGCCAGAACACATCAAGGATTGATGTTCCTTTCAAAAGCTGGCACTGCATTAATTTGTAATCAAGGATAAAGAGAGGCAATTAAAAACTTCACAGAAGATGTCAGAAATAACCTTCAAACTTTCCTTAAGAACTGAGAACAGATAGAATAGGTGGAATAAGTTCCACATAATAAAAAACAAGATTAGGTGCTATAAGAACTTATCCACCAAGACATTCCAAGAAGATTGCAGGCAATGAAATTCACACTGTATGGCAGTTACAAACCCTGTTTATAGTTACTATTTACTAAGATTTTTAAAGTTTCATGACAAATAAAATAATAATGCTCTGAAGGTTTAGCTACAAATTGTTATTTACTAATCTTGTATAATGCATCAAAAAGGCAGACTGAAGTTTTCTAACAACCTCATGGGGATCCACACCCTTCTTTAGTGAGCTTTGTTCATCTAATTTCTCCCTTCATCATAAAAAAAAACCAACCACACACTGAGAAAATAAAAGCAATTCTCAAGTATATTCTCAGAATAACAATAAGAATTGTATAAATATATATTAAAGATAACTTATAATATGAGTAGCAGCAGAAAAATAGTACCATACAAAAGTTCATAACTTGTATATGAATTTATGAAAATCAAAACAAACTCTTAAGTTTTTTGTTGTTGTTCTTTTTACTTTCAGTTTATTCTCCACATTATGAATATACCAAGAATGTTTACATGACACTTCTAACATTAAAAAGCATTTCATAAATAAGTGATTTTTTGCATTTTAATTATTGCTTTATAATACAACATTTTAAAATGTTTTAACAAGGCAATGCATGACATTGGTTTCTTGGGAAGTAATAATAAACTCTAGGCAGTAGAAGTCCAAGACTTCACTAGCATATTACTCAAACTCTAACTCATAATAACCTGGCAGAAATAATTAAAGAATACCCAATTTATTAAGATAATGAAGTTGTCTTACTCATCAAGTGGCTTTGTTGTAAGTGGAAGATTTCACAAATCCATTGATATTTGACATGTACCACAATATATTTTTATAACAACATTATATTACCTAACAATTACACTTTAAATGCTGAAAGATGAAGCACCCAAAACTAAATATAATCCTACACAATACTGACAATTACAATTCAACAATTTATTGTACTTCAGATTTAAAAAGTTGAATTACTTGAATTACAACCAGTACCATGTTTGTCACATTCCAGTCAGCTTGTTGAATCCAGGTATAGAGTAAAAGGCTTTTTTTGTAATGGATGTAACAGGCAAAGTGTAATTTATATATAATTACATTCTTTACTTTCATTCATAAGTTTTTATAATCATTTATTTTTCTGTGCAACAGGCTCAGAGAAATTAATTCTTGGATGTGGGATCCTCAGATCAGAAAAAGACATATACAGGATTTCCTGTTTAAGCCACAAACTTAAGGACTCAGTAGCAGCATAGAACTTTCAAAGGTGTTAGATGAGATGTCTCTCCTAACTTCACTTTAAATAAATGGAAGAATTAAATGAACACAGACCACTATGGTGGTACAAGATCTGATTGTCCAAAGACTAAATAAGGAAGTTTCTACAGAGCTCCACATTTGTCATCAATCAGTGTTGATGGACTTTGCAAGGAGGTATTTTATTAAATGTTAACTTCTTTTCAAAGCATGTTACCTATATAGATCAAAACTTAAAATAAACCAATTGATAAGTATATTAATTTAATAAACCATTCTTAGTGAAGTGATAAAAATATATTATTTCATTGTTTGATTAGTTCAGTATATTTGCTGTTCACAAAATTTTCCAACATGAAATTTACTAACCAGAGCAACTTCACACTCAAGTGAGAAAAGTATTTCTCAGAGTAAGAACCTTTCCAAGAAAAACAGCAAGCTGCTATATATTGTGTGGGGATCTTTATTAAGCACAGTAAACTAATGAAGTGAATGGTGAGAAGAAAAAAAGCTGCATGCTTGTATAAATGCTGGTACTTTCAGTCACTGAGAAAGGAAATAGTAAATCTGTTAGTGCTTCAAGTGCAACAGCTTGGAAAATGTCAAATAAGTAAAACTTGAATCATTTCTTTAACAATGCCATTTTTAAACTCCTTTCTGCATGTCACTGAGATACATTCAAAATTGTTGTACATACTGGTTGAATTATCATCATTGGTGGCTTTGTTTATGATAACACTTCAGTTGTTTTTACCTAAAATATGTTACACCTGTAGAAACGATTAAACTGTATTTAGGTTTTATATTTTACTCAGTTATGCATTATTCCTGTTTTAAAATTCATATTTGAAAGATTTAATAATTCTTATAAAATGACCAAAGCTTTCCTTATTCTGTGAGGTTTTACTATCAAGTGTGTATACAAATATTTTTCCTGAGGTTAGGGTATTTCTACACTTCACATGATTTTGTTGTTCATGGGTACCTGTTGACATGTCATTGGTAAAGAACAAAAAAGGAAAATAAACTATGAAAAATAAATTAAAGTAAAAAATGGAATAATATAAAATTATTCATGTTCCATAAAAGGCTATTCAACAAAGAGTTAAAAATATACACACATTTTTATTTCTTAATTTTAAGCATTTCACTCTGCTGTCCACCAATGATAATAGGTACACATAGTGATATGGTAAAGAAAACGGAAAATACAATATAAACATTTACCATATAAAACTTTTGTTATTTATTTTGGAGGTTCTAGAGATTATGCAAGAGAAATATAAAACTAAGATAATAAATAGTATTTTTATATTCAAAGTGAAAATCACTTTGCAAGTGAATTATTCAGAGTCTCAGTGCAAGCAACTAAAATAACTAAATTTTTATTATGAATATTTCATTTTTTCTCAAACTACATACTTTTATCAAAGTTCTTGTCAAGTTTTGAACAATTTTATCCAATTATTTTATTTCTGACAGAAAATATACTGCAAATTACATAATGTGTTGTACTTTGCAACATGTAATAGAATTAAATGTTTCAGACAAATAACTCCTTGGAACAGATGAACTCAGATACATGGTACTTGAATTAACTGAATGTAAGGTTAAATAGTCTAAAACTTGATACCATTGAGTATTTAAACAAGAAGCAGTTTAACAGTTATGACATACTGATAACTAACTTTCTCAAAAGGTACCACATATTAAGGGATATATAAAGTTTTAGATTGTGGGCCCTGAGGTTTTGAGTACACAAATACTATTTCAGTGATGATTCTTGATTATCAATGGTAATAAAGTATTATTGTCCTAATGACTGTGTATGAAAATATAGGAAAAAATAAAAATAAATAAAATACAAAAGCAAAGAGGAAGTACACAGGAATAAGGAAGTGGACAAACAAATGAGAGTGCCTAGAAGTTGAAACTGTAACTCGCATAACAAAAGTAGATTTTTATGAAAACAGTACAGTTAAGCTAAGAGGACAAATTCCATAACAATTAAATGGAACTAAAACTTTGCAGTTAGTTATTGTATATATCACATTACATAACATGTTGTACACTAAATATTCAATAAGTTTGTTTTTGCAAACAGGCCCATTCACACATGTTAAAGATACACTTTAGTCAGCACACAGTACCTGCATTATACTATAATAACTAGAAATAAAATATGCTCTCTTTCCCTGATATATACATATATCCTATTTTACAGTTACTTTAAGAAATAGTTGACTGTTAACATATAGTTACAAAACTTAATATTGTATTAATAAATAAGCTTCTAGTCTTGGAACTCATTTCAAACACATACTTTATCATACTAAAAGAAGAGATTGCATACATTTCAAAACTAGTGGGTTTGAACTGCATTATACTGAAAAAGAACCACACTTACCTTTTAATCTCCCTAAAGTTTAGGGTCAGTATAACATCAATAAACTTTGAAACTAAGGTTTGAGGGTCTTACTTAGAAAATATCATAATTTATGTCTTTCCAATCAATGAACTAAAGAACTTCCAAAGTATGGACCACTGAAGAAAACATTTAGAAAGAAAAGTACTTGTTTGAATGAAGTAAGAAATAAAAACAAAAACTTGAACCTGTTTTTAGAAGTTTAAAAAACTGACTTTTATAATATCCTGACATCATACAAGACTTAAAGAAAATCATACAGTTCATACTCCATCTAAATGAAACAGAAAGTTATTTAATATTTTGACTTTAACTGAAAGTTGTTTAATTGCAGGTTCTACTCATAGCATATTTTAGGAGAATTTTGTGTTTTAAATTAAAGACCTAAAATTTGTATATTACCAACTTCCCATTTATTGCCAAAAAAAATGACTGTAAAGAATAAAAGAAACTGATGCATATGTACACTGGTGATGCACATATTTCTTGATAATTCAAAACCTAAACTACTAAATTTCATGATAAAGATAACTGAAAAATCATAACAAAACAACATTTAAAGATTTTTTAAGAAAGGTAGAGATCTCTTCTAAACTACTAAATTAAATGTGAACAATACTAATAACCATCAACCTAAGCTAAGCCAAGCCAGTGTGCTCTACTGCTAGAGCTATCTCACTGATGTCTAACCAATGCCATATCACTTTTGTCTAATAAGAGGAAATTTCCACAGCTCTTATTGTAACAAACAATCATATCTTCTCTATAATGCACAATGCTCAAGAATTACTATTAATATATAACACAATGGTTATAAATTTAATTGATTACATATCTTTTAAGCAATAAACTGAAACATTGGAAATATTACTAAAAATGTCAAAATCAGTTCTCCTAATTTTAAGAAATTTTATAAATACATGAGAAATAGAAGAATTTGTTACAAATTTATGTACATATTTTATGAAAATGACAGTTACTGTCAAAGTGCAATTGTGGAAATCATGGTGGTTAAAAGATACTTTTCAAAGCCAATTTTTTCATACAATAATTTTCAAGTAATATTTTCTTGTATTTATTCATTAGCTTTCATATACTTACTAAACTGCTAAACTGTCATGTGTTCTTAAATGCTGTCCTGTAAGTTAAACTTTTGCCTTAACGGTAGACCTACAAGTTCAATTTTCCAGTACAGAGCAACTATTTAATTAACCCTCTCACCATGTCACAAGAATTTTTATTGTTATTCCCAAAAAACTAGTTATGTCCTTTTCATGATATACCAATAAATATAGCACAAAAATGTAGCTAATTATATACAAGTTTCAATTTCAATACAAAAAAACAATTTCCCCTAGTGTGTATTTGCTTTCTGTCTTATCTAATTTATTGATCACCCATCCAAGAAGTACAAAGTTTAACATAAATTGCTTATTATAATATTGTCACTGCTCAGGCAAAACAATTTTTATAGCCTTTAATCGTGTCTGGTTACAGAGTTATGAAATAAATAACCACATTGAATGTAATAAGTTATAAAACAGAAACTAAAACAAGTACAAAAGTGGTTACAAGGTCAGTCAGTTGAACCAACTTCATCATGAGAGAGTAAACAAAAATATTGAATTTCTTGGTATATATATACCATTAAATTTCCAGAAATAAAAACTACAGTTTTTATTGTAAAATCTAAGAAATTTAGTACTTGTAAATTATAACTGAGATTTGAATCAGGTTTTATTTAACTCCAAGAGACTGACCTCACAGCCGTTTTATTCTTGTTATAGTTTCGTGCTATAACTTAATATAGTATATCTATGTTGACAAAATTTTTCAAGACTTTTAATAATCATTACATGTCCTTTGCATACAAGAAATCAGTTTTTAGGGGAACATTTTTACAAAAGATCCATATATTAATATATCAATTTTTTTTTACCAGTGCAAGTGTAAAGTGAATTTTAAATTAACATTAAAATACTTCTTTGTCTCAAAATCTCAAATTTCATGTGTAATCTCTAAAACCCTCCTTAATAAACAAAACTTTTTCTCAATGAAACTTTATATTTTGTTATTTTCTATGTTAATCTCTTTACAGGTTTGGTCTATTTGACTGACTTTGTAACCACCAAAAGCCATTAGGAAATAGGTCTAAATTTTACTTTATTTGTTCTAAAATGACAACAGTTTATAATACAAAACCACAAATGTTTATTCAAAATAGCTTAAATCTTGTAACATTATAATTCTATTTATATCTTTTATTTTTGTTTTATCACCTATCAACTGTTTCTAACATTCCAGAAATTGCATGCAGCATACGAAACTATATTATCATACTCAGTAGCATAAAACTGGCCATAACAAAGTGTAACTGTTAACTTTGTTTTAATGACCCAGAACTTTGTAAAATACAATCATTTCAGTTGCAATATATTTTGTGTATATATATATATTATTACTATTTATAAATATTTTTTTAAATTTCAGTTACTTTTCTTAAAACATAGAACAGTAAACACAGAAATATAAAAAATAATGATTTCTTCTATTTATGAAATATGTACTCTTTTGCCACAACTTGCTAAGTTGTGTCATATTTCACACAAGAGGTATGTAAAACAAAGCAAGTTTTTTTGGTTTTATGTATGAATTTAAGAATAAAATATCACAAATTACTTCACCAATAAATTATAATGTTACTGTAATTATTCAATCTTACTAACTAAGCTGTATTTGGGTCTGAAAAAAATAATATTTTTCAAGAACCATTTCATCTTACCATATCCATTAAAATTCTACTATGTCATAGATAAGTTTTATGATTAATATAGTTTGCAAAAGCTAAGAAAACCACAAAAGAGAATCCTGAACTTTTGCTTTGTTATAAACACATCACAGAGCAAAGAAGGTGTAAGTAAACAAACATTTCCAAAGACGGAAAAGGTGGGCAGGACTGACTTATCTGATTCACTAAATATCATATCTCAAAAATAGGAGTTTCTTATTTTATATTCTTGCTTGTCAGTATCAGTAACTGAGTTTCTATTTCACAAAAAAACTGCAGACTTTGTATTTAAAAATCAAAAACATCTACTCTGAACTACAGCAGCATTGAAAACATCATCCGATAAACAAAAATAGATATTTGAATATTTAACTTTAAATTAAGAAATTAACCAATGTATAATATTAAAACTTTAATAATAATATACAATTTGATACCAAATGTATTCACATATATTCATAAAATAATTGCTCAGTAAAATGTTTAATGTAGGTCTATTATGACGTTCCCACTGACCCCTACCTGTAGCAAAATGGTTAAACCATTCGCACAGAATAGAGATGTGGCAATATGATTTAATTAACAAGTAACTGGCTAATTTTCACAATTATTCTGTGAAAATACAGATTCGAATACCCAAAAAACAATAAACAGAAAACCAGAATGTACAATTAAAATTTACAGACCTTATATTAAACAAAACCAAAACCTCAAGTGTAAGTATTTTGATCTATATTTTATTAAGCTGTCCTACAGTCTCATTATATTTTAATTCTGATACAACAAAAAAATTTACAAATGTTACATGTAACACATTTCATGGACTTCACTAACAGTTTTTACCTTTCGAAATTTCTCTAATTGTTTGTAAGTGTCTGGATCAAGCTGTTGTGAAACATCTTTCATCCACATCAAAGCACCTCGATACATGTTTCTTGATTTCTCCATCTTCTCCACAGTGAGAAGAGTATCAGCAACAGCTCGGTAGTTAAAGGTTTCCACTTCTTGATAAATTCTTACCAAAGGAACTCTCAGGGACAACCTATATTTTGACAATTAGCCAAATTACTATGCATTTTCCATGAAAATAAACTAGTTTACGTATGTTTTCCACTGTATCATTCTCACAAATAAAAAATTATACATATACAAACATAGTATTTAGTGAAATAATAATGGAATAAGAAAACCAGAAATAATTCCTAAGATATATCAAAAATAAAATATTGCTATAAACAGCCATTTCATAAGCAAGATATTTCTAAATACCTTAATAATAACATTACCAAATAATAACAGATGAAATTCTTACTTGTATTCAAGTGAGTAAGATAATTATGGTACATTTTTAGAAAGCAAACATTGAAGATACATTCTTCAAACTGACATATTTGTCAAATGAGAACTGTAAAAAAATTCAATAGACAGATTAATGAATTTGGACAACTTAGGCCTACTGTAATTTTGTGCCTCTAAATAAAAACCAACTGACTGATGATTTATAAATAAAAAGTGGAATTGTTTCTCACAATATAAAATTACGACTGTCAGCAAAAAAAATATACACGTATGTCTTTTGATACCAAAATAAATTTCTGAAACAAACCACTTCATTAACATTTGAAAACAGAACTCCTTTTCTACTTTGAAACTGGTCCACAAAGATTGTCACTAGGACATTTAGGTTAACTTCTAAACCACTTATGCTATACAAATATGTATACAGAAATTTTATAAGTTAAATCGTGCAATTGTGTAAAGTGAAATAATACTATTGGGTCAAGTCAAATAATAATTTTCATTTAATTATTTTGTTGTACCATTTCATTTGTTAAACAATAGAAATGTTATTTTACTTCTCCTGGATTTCTGTTATTTATTAAACCATGCCCCAGCAAAAATTGTGCTCTAGGTCCTTAGGTGCCTGTTAAGAAATAACTTTTAAAGATATTATGTTCAGAGATGCCAGAAGATAGGAGAGAGCAATTGACTCCTTTGCTTTTTGCCAGGAAGGGAAAAAGGGAAAAGTCTCTTTTCACTTTCAGAAAAAAATAAGAACCCATTACAATGAACCACAATTTGTCCAACTTTTAATAGATTATTGATAAAAAATTATAATAAGGAAACATTATGATAATTATAAACTGGAATTGACTCCTAAGATCATACCATTTCATAAATAAATGCAAGACAATTAGGCTATAAAAAGGTATGTGGTATACAGGTGAGCAATTTGTCTATTCTCATTGTTGCATACATTTTTTCCCACATACAGACAAAAGAAAATGACATTTTAAGATTATTTCAAAAAAACATCCTTTATTTTGTCTGGTAATAAGTCTTAATTGATTAATTTGATTATTAACTAATTCACATAGTATCTCTAAGTTTTCTCTCCATGCAAGTTTCATGTTAAAAATTTATCACTAGTGTTTATTGTAATATCTACATTGTATAGTTTTAATTTAACTTCTTTTCATTTTTAAAATGTTTATTTAGGCTACAATGGAAGATTATGCATAGTGTTTCAGTGGAATTTAAATGGATCCAATAACTGTAACAACATTTTATTATAGTATTTAATTATTTTCAAACTCCTTTTGCATAAATTAATGAACTTTTAAAAACACTCTAGACAGCGATGGTGACAGAAAAAAGTGTGGTTTTTCTTGACAGGAGATGTTGCTGACCAATATAGTACACAGGAGAGGTGACATAAAGCCCTGTGGCACTTTTTTGTGATGTTAAAGGTTTTTGAAACAGTTATTTTTTACTGCAGCTGTATGTTCATTTAAGAACCTGTTATATTACAATCTCTCTCTTATTTAAATGTTAAAGTTAACAAATCATTAATTACAAAACAACTGCACTGTAATGATTGGTACAATATACAGAAAATTTTGGTTCCCAAAATTACAATGGAATTTTATTTGTGAAAAATTTTATTCTTAATAGAATACAAGCACAACTTTCATTTTCTTTGTAGTTTGGTATATAATAAATATTTCTGAACTGTTTATTACAAATCAAAATATTCTGGACAAAGTTCACAACCTGAATTTTTGTCAGGTCACTTTCAAATATATGTAGTTTTGACAGAAATACAGTTTATAAAATTATGAGAAAATACACTTTAGTCTGTGTAGAAAAATATATATTAGGATAATTTGCAAATTTAATTTATTTATTTTCAGTTTTATCATTAAATAGACTTTGCATGTTTAAATACAACTGCAAAATTTTATACTTTTACACTTCACGAGTTTTCAATTGCTGCACAATGTCCAAAGAACAGTGAGAAGTTTAAGGACATTGATATACATTAAAAGGTTTTCCAGAGCCCACTTGCTCAGTCATACAGTTGTTCAGATATCATCATTAATCTAATAGAGAAGCATCTGTGAAGACATGGAAATGCAGTTACAGAAAGCAAGGACAAATTTTTGAAAAGAGGAAAAAGGCACAGACTTAAGGACAACAGATTCCCAGAAAGGTGTCACTGATCCTGTAATTTAAACAGAAGAGGTATACATGTGAGTGTAGTAAGAAAAAACAACAAATAATTCAAAGGAAGCTAGAGTTCCCACAAGCAAAAGAACCATGTATATAGGGTATAAAAAAGTACAAGCTTAGATAACAAAAATTCCATTATTTACAAAGAAAGTGGAAAAGGCTGAGTCCAACTGAAATGAAGGTGGAATACCAAATATAAAAAGACTTGAAAAGCCAGGCTATCTGATCAACCTTCTGCATAAGAATGCATGTGTGATAACTGGAGCAAGGAAAAGCTAATTGTTGATATACTCATAAAACCTTGACTCCAATTCATGAGGATGATGAGTGAACACCCCTTTGACTCAAATAAAGACAAAAGGAATAGATGTAATGTCTACAGGAAGAGTACAAAACTGGAAGACCTAATCCCAATGGACAAACACCAAGAAAATTACTGAATGGGATTATGTGCAAAAAGATGCCTAAAATACAGATCCTGGACACCCAGTCTGAAGGAAAAGAAACCCTCAATACAGAACCAATGGACAATATAAGGCCAGTTGAGAGATGGTGGTGCAAAAACAGGACACTACTTTCCAGTCTTCTTGAAGACCAAAAAAGACAACAGGCATAACCACGTGTAGAAGTAAACACTCTCTTGATGGCATTCTTGTCCAACACAGACAACAAATTGGTGCATCAGTCCCAGATAAACGAAAATGATGAGTTAGAAAACTATGACCAATGTATAGTCTAGTTAAAACAACTTCCTCTTTCTGATCCTTAAAGAAGCAAGATGGCCAAAGTCTAGCATAGGGTTTTATTTGGAAAAGCTTCTTTTTCATGTTGCTCGCTCCAAGTCAATCCCCAACTGGAAATGCGCTAAGCCTTGAATACAGGATGACAGTCCATGTATGGAACAGGCACATCAGTGATAAGTGCTAGAGCAGACAGATTTAACTGCAGTGTCAGCAAACTTGTTTCCACAAATACCAATGTGGCCTGGTACACAGAAAAACTGGATAGAAGTGGATCTTAAAGAGAAATGGACCAGTTAGTTTTGAATATCTGTGAGAAGAGGGTGAGAACAAATGTTAATCAATTCCAGGGATAGTAGAGAACTAAGCAAGTTAGTATAAATAGTACAGTTTGAGTACTGCTTAGCTCCTATGTAATCCAGGGCAAGAGAAATGGCATACAGTTCAGCAGTGAACATAAAAGCTGTAGAGGGGATTCTTCATGCAACCACCAAACTATAACAAACCATGGCAGAGCCCGCACACTCACATGATTTTGAACCATTTATTTAAATAGGAATTGAAGAATGGTACAAAAGATGTTCAGCAAATAACAGACAGTATTTCACATTGGAAGTGTCTGGTTTTCTCAGATGACTAAGAGATAGGGCACATTTGGGGACTGTAATAAGCCATGGTGGGATGGGTTGACCAATGGATACAGCAATTTTATCCAAGGACAGACCCAATTCATCCAACAATACTTGGATGCACAGGCTAAAAGGAGCAATGGCAAAGCTTATGTTTTGAAAAAGCATGGCCCACTGACAATGAAAAACACAACCCTAGGTGGGATGCTTTGGTAAAGAACGAAGTTTCAAAGCACATAGTAAAGACAGTTCCAAACAGCAGAGATGCAAAGAAGGTTCACGAGACTCTGTGTATGAGCTCTGAACTGGGAAAGTGCAGAAAGCCCCAGTGCAGAGCCAAAGTCCCTGATGATGAACTGGGTAGAGCATCTTTAAGGCTGAGGTCCTGGCAGAGCCATAGACCAGTGATCCACAGAGCACAACATATCTTTATCATAGAACATCGATCCTCTCCCCAAGTGGTGAAAAAGAGGACACAGAGAATGTTCAGTACTCTTGTATATTTGACCCACAGTTGCTTGATATGTGGTATAAAGGTCAGTTGATGGTCAAAGGTAAGTTCCAAAAACTTTGTCTCAGGGACCACAGGCAGCATAACTTCACCGATACTGTTGGCAGTAAAAGTGCTTGGAAACAGTTTTATAGAAATATAAGTTAAAGCCATTTGCTGCCACTCAATATACCTCATGTTCGATGACTGACATGAGATGTGAAAGTAGTTAAGATAGAGCCCATTTGTAACAGAAGATGAAAGTTGTTCAGTGAAGGCATTAACCTTTATACTTAAAACTGTGACACTCAAAACACAGCCCTGAGGGATTCCAAGTTCCTGTAGAAAAGAACAAAAAAGTTTCAAAAACAAACAAACTTGGAATTGTCGACCCATTAAAAATTTTTAATAAAAATTGGTAAATGGCCACGTAACCCATATATATGCCATATCTCCATGTTGTGTCATAAGCCTTCTCAATGTCCCACAACATCGATACAAGTTGTTGTCGTTTCAAGTCAAATCAAGTGGTCCACGGTGGAGTACTGTTATCAGAACCCACAATGGATGGGTTTAGAGGAGGTTGTTTCATTTGAGAAACCAAACAAGACAAGTATTAACCATCCTCTCAAAGGTCTTACAGAGACAGCTCATGAAAGCAAATGGATGGTAGTTTGAAAGAATCTTGGTATCCTTCCCAGTCTTAGAGAAGAGTAAGACAATAGCCTGGTGCCAAGCATCACGAAAAACATTCTTCTGCCAGAACTGATAAAAAAAACAATCAGAAAAATAGCAAGAGAAACAGGAGATAGATGGCACAGCATTTCATAGTGTACATCATCAGGTACAACTGATGAAGGGCCAGTGTAAGGAGACGATTATAGTCACAGAGACAATCAACTCAAAAGGGATGAAGTGATCACTCTACCCGAGTCTTGATGACTACGATGATGGAGGAAGAAGCAGAAGTGCAAAATACCTGGCAATCAGAGAGCAAGATTGAGAGAGGGACAGAATTATATTGCCCACTGACCTTTCAACTTATGTCCCATGTGACTTTGGAACTGGTGGCAGAAGATATGCTGGTTGTGAACTTCATCCGAGATTTCTTCTGGCTTTGACGTCTTACCCACCTAGCATATGAAACGGACCTGCTGGAGCGATACTGTGGAATACCTATGAAACGTATCCCAGATACATTTTTTAGCCTTCCATGCACTGTAGCAGGCAGGATTCCACCACGGATGAGGATATCATGTCAAGGTTTTAGGAATACATTGAGCAGCTGCCTGTATAATAGAGTCAGTTACTGCTGCTATACAGTTGTCTATTGATGGTTAACAGGCAATGGCAGGATCAAGTTCTGTGAGAAAAGTGAAAGAGGGCCACTTTGCTTGATCCAGCTTCCAACAGGGCACTTAGGTCAAGTGGCATCGAATACAGTCAGTCTCTCAAAATTATAGGAAAATGATCACTGCCTCATGGATTATTGTCAACCCTTCATGAAACGTGGGAGAAGAATGAAGGGGAGCAAACTGAGAGATAAATAGCAGTAAAAGACTAACTAGGTGTATGAAAATAAGTTAAAGAACCAGTACTGAAAAGGGAAAGGTCATGATCCAAGAGCATACACTCTACAGAGCAATCCCTCCCATCAATATCAATACCTCCCCAGAGGGAGTTATGTCCATTAAAGTCCCCCAGGATTAAAAAGAAAGATGACAACTGTTCAACAAAAGTGTCAAAGTCTGATTGATCATAAGTCTCTTCAGAAGACACGTATAGAGAACAAAAAGTGATGGTAAGATCCATGGAAATACAGGCAACTACAGTCTCCAAGGGTGTGTCAAGTGGCAAAGACAGGGTGGGCACATGCTGATCAACCAACAGTGCCACCCCTCCATGCACTTGCCCATCACACAACCTGTCATTTCTGTACACAGAAAACTGCTGAAAGGTGATTGTATCTGCAGGTTTAAGAAATGTTTCCTGTATAAAAAGACATTCAAGATGGTAGGAAGCAATCAGTGCTTTAATGTCATCCAGGTTAAAACATAAATCTCAACAGTTCCATTGTATCAAGGTGGCCATTTTTATTTATGCATAGTCAGAATTGGGTGTAGAGCCCTTCATTTTACAACCACATCTTTTTTCTTTATTGTCTTTATTCAAGGGAAGTCTGTAGACCTCCATGCATCCTGCACTGGGTCAGTTGGGCAGCTCTTTGTCATTAGAAGAGGATTCCAACCACTGAGCACATGAACGAACAATTGTTTTGCATCTTGAGGTGGGAGAAAAAGGTGCATCTGAGAACTGTCCATATTCAGAACCAAAGGAAGTGGATCTTGGGGTTTGCTGGAATGTAAGTTAGGGACAGATTTGAGTAATGAAGTTGATTCATCAACTTTTTTAACCATGGAGGTCAAAATACTTTTCATTTGGTTTGAGAACAATTCTTTTGAAGGCACATCCATTTGCACTCTTACTGTAGTAGTGGAATGAAGGGCAGCAGTATACGTCCAAGATGAAGTGAGAGACAGCAACTCTTGAACCTCAGGTAAGTAATGTTTTGAGAGGCTGAGGGTGAAAACCTAAAGAGCCTCTACGTCAAATGAAAATAGAGATAAAAGGCTGACAAAGAGAAAAATCTGAGCCCTCTCAAGGCCAAACTCAATGAGATAGTCACCAACTACATAAGTGATGACCATGATATCAGAAAATGAGAAGATGAGAAGCATAATAAAGTTGGGAAGGTGGAAAAGGAAAGGAAGATGGAAATTCAGCAGGTCTAGGATTGATTGATTGAATGATTTAGTGTTTTATGGCACAAAGCAACGAGGCTATCTGTGCCAAACAACCGGTAAAATTGTAGCAAAAGACATAAATGGAAATGAAGGTAAAAGAAAAAAGTATAAAACCAATGTTGACATCCAGTCTACAAGGTTAAGATAGAAAGCAGAGTGTAAAAAGTTGTAAGGTATTTACTCTAGCAAAAAGGTATAATCATAACCCGCCAGGAAGACTAACAGGCAGATTCAAGACCCACCGTCAATCACCTGAAGTTGGTCTTTCCAGTCCTGGTTCTGGGTTATGTGTCATAGCAACCAGTATCAAAATGTAAAAAAATAGAAGTATTAAAAGACACACAGTAAAATTGCAACTAGTAGCCGAATGTTCAGTAAAAAGAGAAAAGTCATGTAAATGGAGTAAAATTTGTAAATGTAAATGAAGGTAAAAACAAAACAGCAATTAAAACAGAAAATGGTGTAAAAACCAATGGTGACATCCAGTCTTCAAAGTTATAAACTATTTACTCTAGCATAATAATAATGATCATAACCTGCCAGGAAGACTAATGAGTAAGTTCAAGAACCACCATCAGTCACCTGAAGTTGGCCTTTCCAGTCCTGGTTCCGAGTTATGTGTCATAGTAGCTATTATCAAAATGTAATGGAATAAAAGTTTTAAAAGACACTCAGCAAAATCGTAATGAAGAGCAGCCAAATGTCCAGTAGAAAGATAAAAGTCAAGTAAATGGAGTAAAATGTGTAAAGGTAATTGAAGATAAAAGCAAATTGGCAATTAAAACAGGAAATGGTGCAGAAACCAATGTCGACATCCAGTCAAGAAAGTTGTAAAGGACAACCTGTGGCAGAATGAAGACTAACAGGTAGTATATAAACCACCGTCAGTCACCTGAAGTTGGTATTTCCATCCTGGTTCCGGGTTATGAGTCAATATGGCCAGTACAAAAAGGTTGTAAAAGTGTGAAATGACATGCAGCAAAAGTATAATAGTAACTTGCCAGGAAGACTAACGAGTAGTTCAAACAGAAGCATTAGTCACCTGAAGTTGGCCTTTCCAGTCCTGGTGTCCAGTTATTTAATGTTCTGGCCATTGTTTAATGTCACATTGAATGAGAGAGAATAAAACTGTTAAAAAAGGAGCCACAATTGAAAAGGTGTAATGAATAAATAGGCAACCCTTAAATGAGATCAAAAAGATTAATGGCCATTAAAAAATTAAAAACGTTATCAAGGTGGACAGAGTCACCATCACCAATAACTCTGTCCAATGTTACAGACTGACCCTGGGAAAAAATATGTTTAAAGTATTGCCGTCATTGAGAATTGTAACGATGGCAAAAAAGTAAAACGTGGCTAACAGTGATTTGAGTGTTACACAAACTACACATTGGAGCATCAGTTCCAGATAAAAGAAAATGATGAGTTAAAAAACTGTGACCAATGCGTAGCCTTGTGAGAACAACTTCTTCCCTCCGAACTTTACGGAAGCTAGATGGCCAAACTCCAATTTTGGGTTTGATTTGAAAAAGTTTATTGTCACGTTGTTCACTCCAAGTGAACTGCTAACTGGCACGGAGCCGAGCCTTGAAGGCAACACCAAAGTCCATGTATGGAATAGGCATAGGGGTGATGGTGCTGAAGCAGACATATTTAGCTGCCATGTCTGCAAGCTCGTTCCCACGAATACCAACATGGCCTGGTATCCAGAAAAACTGGATTGAAGTAGCTGCTAATGAGAAATGGGCCAGTCGGTTTCGAATATCTGCGAGAATAGGATGTGAGCTAATGTGAAGCGATTCCAAGGCAAGTATAGAACTAAGCAAGTCAGTATAAATAGTGCAGTTGGAGTACTGCTCAGCTGCAATATGATCAGGGCCAAGAGATATAGAATACAGTTCAGCAGTGAACACAGAAGCTGTAGAGGGGATTCTGCATGCAACTACTGACCCATAGCAAACCATAGCAGAGCCCACTGAATTACCTGATTTGGAACCATCTGTATAAATGGGAACTGAATGATTGTTTGAAAGATATTAATTGAATAAAACATGGTACTTCCAGTCTGGAGCATCCGCCTTTTTTAGGTGACTGAAAGAAAGGTCACACTTGGGGGCTGTAATAAGCTATGGTGGGATGCGTCTACTTGTGGAATCTGCAATGTTATCCAAGGACAGACCAAATTCATCTAATTGCGCCCGGAAGCGAAGGCCAAACGGAGCAATGACAGATCGTCTGTTCTGAAAAAGTACTGCCCACCGAGGAAGGAAAACACATTCCCAGGTGGGATGCTTTGGTAAGGAACGAAGTTTCGAAGTATATTGTAAAGACAGTTGCAAACGGCGAAGGTGTAGAAGAGGTTCATGAGATTCAATGTATATGCTTTGAACTGGAGAGGTACGGAAAGCTCCAGTGCAGAGTCGAAGTCCTTGGTGATGAATGGGGTCCAGTACCTTTAAGGCCGAGGGTCTGGCAGAGCCATAGACCATTGATCCATAGTCCAGTTTCGATCTAATAAGTGAACGATATATCTTTAACATTGAACGGCGATCTGCCCCCAACTGGTAGAAGAGAGGACACGAAGGATGTTCAGTGCTCTTGTGCATTTGACCCAAAGCTGCTTTAAGTGTGGTGTAAAGGTCAGTTTACGATCAAAGATAAGCCTCAAGAACTTTATCTCCAGGACCACTGGCAGCAAAACTTCACCAATATGAAGTTCAGGATCAGGGTGAATAGCTCGTCGACGGCAAAAGTGCATGCATACAGTTTTGGAAAGAGAGAAATTAAAGCCATTCGCAAGAGTCCACTTCTGTACATGATTGAGGGCAGTTTGTAGTTGCCGCTCTATATATCTCATGTTTGATGACTGACATGAGATGCGAAAGTCGTCAACATATAGCCCATTCATAACAGTGAGAGGAAGTTGTTCAGTGATGGCATTTATCTTTATACTGAAGAGTGTGACACTCAATATACAGCCTTGAGGGACTCCAAGTTCCTGTACAAAAGAACGTGAAAGTGCCGAACCCACACAAACTTGGAATCTCCTGTCCATTAAAAAATTTTTAATAAACATGGGTAGATGGCCACGTAACCCATATGTATGGAGGTCTTGCAAAATGCCATACCTCCATGTTGTGTCGTAAGCCTTCTCTATGTCAAAGAATATCGATACAAGATGTTGGCGGTTGAGAAAGGCCTCTCTGATAGATGTTTCAAGACGAATTAGGTGGTCTGTGGTGGAGTGCTGTCGACAGAACCCACACTGGGTGGGTGAGAGGAGGTTGTTTGATTCAAGGAACCAAACAAGATGAGCATTAACCATCCTTTCTAAAATCTTACAGAGACAGCTCGTCAGAGCAATTGGACGATAGTTTGAAGGAATCTTCGGATCTTTCACTGGTTGAAGATAATCAGAAGGACATCAAGAGAAGCAGGAGATAGATGGTGCAGCATGTCATAATGAATATCATCAGGTCCAACAGAAGTACTGGCAGACCGATGAAGGGCCATTTTTAGTTCCACCAGGGTAAAGGGACGATTATAGTCAAAGAAACAGTCAGTTCGAAAAGAAAGAGGTGATCGCTCTGCCCGAGTCTTGATGGCCAGGAAGGTGAAGGAACAAGCAGAAGTGCTAGATACCCAGCAAAAGCTTTCACCTAGTGTTAGCGATGTTCCGGACATCAGTCACCTCCTGACCATCAGAGAGTAAGATTGAGAGGGGAACAGAATTGTAGTGCCCATTAACCTTTCAAATCTTGTCCCATATGATCTTGGAACTGGTGGTAGAAGATATGCTGGTTGTGAACTTAATCCAAGATTCCTTCTGGCTTTGACGTCTTACCCACCAAGCATGTGCTCGGGCCCGATGGAAAGCAACCCGATTTGAAAGTGTGGGATATCTACGAAAAGTATCCCAGGCCCGTTTTTGAGTCTTCGTGTTAAGTGGCAAGCATAATTCCACCATGGACGAGGATATCGTGGGAAACGTGTCGAGGTTTTAGGAATACGCTGAGCAGCTGCATGTATAATACAATCAGTTACCTCTGCAACACAGTCGTTTACTGATGGCTGATCTACGATGGCAGGATCAAGTTCTACAAGAGCAGTGAAAGTGGACCAGTGTGCCTGATCCAGCTTCCACCGGGGCACGCGGGTAGGGTGGCATCGACCATAGCCAGTCTCTCTCAAAACGATCGGAAAATGATCACTGTCAACCCTCCATGAAAAATGGGAGAATAATGAAGGGAAGCAAACTGACAGATCAATAGCGGTAAAGGACTGACTTGATGCATGAAAGTAAGTGGAAGAACCAGTACTGAAAAGAGAAAGATTGTGATCAGAGAGCATCTGCTCTACAGATCGGCCCCTCCCATCAATAACAGCACTTCCCCAGAGGGGATGGTGTCCATTAAAATCCTCCAGGATTAGAAATGGAGATGGCAACTGTTCAACGAGAGCATCAAGGTCTGATTGATCATTGGTCTCTCCAGGGGACAGGTACAGAGAACAAACAGTGATGGTACGACCCAAGGAAACACGGATGGCTACGGCCTCCAAGGGTGTGTTGAGTGACAAAGACAGGGTGGGCACATGTTGATCAACCAAAAGTGCCACCCCTCCATGTACTCGACCATCACACAACTTGTCATTTCTGTACAGAGAAAACTGACGAATGGAGACTTTATCAGCGGATTTGAGAAATGTTCCTTGTAAAGAAAGACAAACAGGCTGGTAGGAAGCAATCAGCGTTTTGATATCATCCAGATTAGTAGGTAAAACTCAACGGTTCCATTGTATCAAGGTGGCCATTTTTAAGGATGGGTAGGTGAAGTGGCTGGAAAACCCTTTGGTTTACGACCACGTCTTTTTTCTTTACTGTCTTTCTTCGGAGGAGGTCTATCTACCTCCATGGATCCTGCTCTGGGTCGAGTGGGCAGGTTTTTGTTATTGGAAGAGGAATCCAGTGACTGAGGATGCGGACAAATAATTGTTTTGTCTATTGTGGTGGGAGAAAATGATGTATCAGAAGAAATGCCTATATTCGAAACTGAAGGACATGGATATTGAGGTTTGTTGGAAGGTATGGGAGGAACAGAGATGGGTGTGGAAGTCGATTCATCTACTTTTTTAACCACGGAGGTCAAAAGGCTTTTCATTTGTTTTGAAAACGATTCTCTTGGAGGCACAGAGAGATCTGTCTGCACTTCCACTGTAGTTGTGGAATGGAGTGCAGCAGCATATGTCCGAGATGGGATTGTGGACAGCAATTTCCGAGCCTCAGGATAACTAATGCTATGTGTCATTTTCAAATGCTGCACCTCTTTTTCCTCCAACCATTTTGGGCAAGAATGAAAGTAAGAGGGGTGAGAACCATTGCAGTTGATGCAATGTGGGTTCATGTCACAGTCATAGGCATCGTGGTCCTTGCCTCCACAATGAGCACATGTCAGGGAACCACAACAAGATGTCTTTGAGTGGCCGAATCTCTGACATTGGAAACATTGAAGAGGGTTTGGAATGTATGGCCGAACCCTGCAAATGAGATAACCTGCTTTGATGGTGGTGGGTGCACGTGGTGAAGTAAATGTTAAAACGAGGGTATTTGTTGGCAGTGTAACTCCATCTTTGCGAGTGGAGATGCGCCTCACTGCAGAAACTCCTCAAGTGGAGAGACCAGCGAGAATCTCTGATTCGGGAACATATTTCGAATCCCTTTCAACAATAACTCCTCGTGAAGAATTCAAAGTAGCATGGGGTGTAACCTCAATAGGTATATCCCCAATTGCCTTTGATTTCATGAGGAGTTCACTGTGTTGGGAAGTGGATGTTTCAACCAATATGTCACCAAATCGAAGCTTCTTTACTGACTATGGAGAGCCAGCAAGTCCCTCTAGCCCCTTTTGAATAAAAAAAGGGGAGATTTTCCCTAAAGGTTTTTCCGAAAGAGAATGCAATATCAGAAAATGAGGTACGTGTGTTACTGATATTGGAGATTGCTGTTCTGAGTATTCAAGATGTGGTCGCTTACCCATTGACTGTTTTTTTTACAATTTTATTTAAATTTTTTGTAGGATCCATAGGAAAGAGAAAAAGTTTTGGTACTCACTGACCCCACGCACTATGGAGCCCTACAAGGGGATGCAGTACAAAGTCATGCAAGGACAATGCAGCAACGCCAGGGTTTTGTGAGCAGTATACCAAAACACCAGCATTAGGCACAATGTCCACAACACCCGTTGAGAACTTCCAACACTGGTACTTGGTTGGCTCTAGCCCAGGTGGACCAGCCGATTGACCCAAGGGTGGGCCAGCCAAGGGCCGCACGTCTACAGGAATTCAAGGCCAAAGTGGTGTGTTTGGGTTGGACCCATCAACCACCAGGATCCTCTCCTCCCCTTCACGGGTCGCCACGCACGACAAACACGTGGGTGGATGTTTAGATCCCAGAGAAGGTAACCAGACAGAACAAAACCTTCCCTGGGAGGTCCCCTCACCACATACAGGAATCCACTCCAAGGGGAGCAGGTCTAGGAACAGAATGGAATTGTAGGTTGAGAAAAAATAAGAAACTATACTGAACAATAAGGACTGATGCCAGGCCACCTGTAATTTAGAAAGGTGGTAAGAAAGATATTAAGGCAGAAATTGTTATTGGAAAGAAATAAAAGTTAGGTCTGCCTTCCAAACATGTTAATAAAATTTCAAAAACTTGGAACTGAGAAATGGAAATGAAGAACAATAATTATGATAGTACAAAAAATAGTCAAGAAGATGAGAATTGTTAATGCAGGTACTGAGAAACAAGTCTGCATAGACCCTAATATCAGGTGAAGAAAGGAAGACAAGGTCTTGAGTACAGGTTTTATGTATTAAGGCATGGAAGAAATCAAACAAAGGAGAAAGTAAAAAAAAAAAACTTGCAAAATCATGAAAAAAATAAGATGAAAAGAGTGAGGATTTTTCTCTACAGATAAAGTTGTGAATAGAGCAAACCCTGTGCTGGAAGATGAAAATTGTCTTCATCTTCAAATTAGGAGAAAGGAACTTTAACTAAATGAATGAAGAAAAGAGGCAAGCATGTTTGAACAGTGGCTGTCACATCATCCACATAAACAATACTTTTGCACATAATACAAGATCAAAATGGTTTATCAAGGCAAGTTTATATTTACTCTGGCTTAAAAAACAAAAAGCATTCCCAAGAGTAAAAGCATCACAACTGTTGATATTGCAACCATTGAGGCAGTCACATTTTATTCATTCATATACATAGTAGTTGTAACAGGTGAACAGTTTGTATGCAGTTCAACCCAGTCTCACACTTGCACTGTTGTGTTCTAACATATATATCCATTTTACCTTATTGCACAAAAGGTATACAGCTCTCACAAATTTGGCTCTTAGCCACTTATAGTACTCATATGGGCATTGCTTCTTTCAGAAATGGTGAAACAACTGTCCATGACTTAATGTCAGGAAGACAAGAAGAAGTATTGTCCAGATACTACTCTCCATTCAGACAGGAATCTGGTTATTGTTTACATAACTTATTACAGCTGCCTTCATACTGCACAACAAGTTATGGTAAAGAAAGAGATCAACAGTAGACAAAACAATTTATGCATTAAATTCACGTTACAACATGCTAAGTTCATCAGAATTAGTATGAATGCTATATTTTGCCAGCAATGATAATTTATTTGTTTGCCATCCATGTCTTACTTGAACAAGTTATACTGCATAGAATGGTTTCTATGGTGTTTGTAATTCAAGTTGCCAAAGCTAAATCTCTAACAGCTTTACTATGATACCAAATTTCTGATTTGGTGACAAGTATAAAACAAAAAAAGTAAACTAAAGTTATCTTTAGTTACTGGACTTGCCTGTTCACAATTTATCCAAAGTGCACAAATTATTCATAGATGTAACTAGTTCTATTTACCACTAGCCAGAAACAAGGTCTAAAATACTAAACCAACAAACAGCATAATTATTAGAAGTAAACTTGTGAAAATACAAATATTTTAATACTGTCAAATTGAACATGTTATTTACTAAAAGCAGTGAAAACTTCAAGTATGCTATATTGTTTGAAATTGTACAAGCTAATAAACAGCAATATTCTGACCAACTTTTATTACTCTATGTGTGTATGTATTAATTTAAGTACCAATGTACATGAAACAATTAATAAACATATAGATACAACAACACATATTCTGTAAATGTGTAACGCAACATACATCAACATGTAACAGACACTGCAGGATAAAAGCACTAAAAGCTGCACCATTTGCTGACATATCACCAGAAATCCCAACATAATCTACTTCACAATAATAATAGGCATCACTATGATCTTTCCACTACAATTCACAGAAACTGAAAATGTATTTGTGTTTGTTAATACAATATGCTATAACACGAACAGACAAAAAAGAGTAAAGTTCATTAACTTTTACAAACAACACCTATATACATGCTCTGTTAATTTACTCGTAATTAAACATTAGTATAAAGCCTATTATATTTTTTGACAATAATTAAAAGATATGACAGATATAATGTGCTTGGAAAAATCATTATTATATGATCTCCTAATCTTGAAAATTCTTAAAAGACTATATACAAAATTCAGTATCAAAAACTATAACAGGCCTAATTTCAGTCTCTGATGACAAGTAAGTTAATTATAAATCATTAGTTAGGCCTTGCACAGAATACTATCTACAGTTTCAATCTCATTATTACTGAATCATTGGAAGGTTTCAGAGGAAGGCTCTGTGATGAATCTGGAGAAGAAAGTTTTTATTGTTTTTTTTTAGGAATAGGTGAATATTATATAATTTTACACAGTTATCCAGGAGATCAATAGGATAAGAGCCTTCAAAGACAACAGGATGAGAACCAAAGTTTAATTATCAGGAAAAAAAAGGCACTGGTGATAAACATTTTTAATTTTTAACAGTGTTACTGGCACATGGATGTATTGCATGTTACACGAGTACAACACTTTACAAAATCTTAAGAGAGAAATTAATGATTTCCTGCAGAATACAGGGTGGGTTTAAACTTCTACTTGTTTCACCAGTAGGTAAATAAGTTTAACAAATATCTAATGAAAGAGTTAAAAACTGTTGCCTCAATGGTTGGATTAACAAGTTATAATCCACACTTTTACATTATTAATTGTTTTACCTTCTTCTTAGGCTCTCAAGATGTAAGGTATTGAGTTGGGGATCAACAAGCTGACAGCCGCTTTGTTCAACACAAGTCTTACAAAATGCATCCACAAACAGTGGATAAAGCTATAGTGTTGCAAATACAAAACTGTCTGAGCATGGCATAACCAGAATGTATGTAAACTATTAAAGCAACTAAATCAAACAAGGGAGAAATTTTTTTCACTATTTTCTAAAAAAAAAAATGTATACACACAAATTGCAAGTAAATTAATTTGCATAATTCTTAATGATGAGAAACCCACTTCAAATAAAATTGTATATCAGAATGGCTAGCATGGGTATTAACATGTTTATTGACAAGGAGAGAACAACATTTCAACCTTCCTCGGTCATCTTCAGGTTAAGAAAGAGTTTCAATGTGACCATTGACGGGCATTGAAAGTGGATGTTAGGTTATTAATTATTATAGGTATAAAGGTGTTCTTTTATATTGGTTTAATTTTGGTTTTAGTTGATGTAGGACTAATAGAATTCACCACGATGAAGACAAACTTCATGTTCAACAACCACAACTATATACAAACAAATGGCCTAAGAATGGGCAAACCAATATTTTTATGACACAAGTTGAAGCACAAGCTATTAACTCAGCATTACATCCACCACTATACTGGTACAGATACATAGACAACACGACTGCAGGAGATTCACATCTACAGAAAACAATTTTTTCAATCACATTAACTCTATACATCCCAATATTAACTTCACATGTGAACAGGAAGAAAGCAATAAATATCATTTCTTAACCTCAAAATTACAAGAACCGATACACAACTTAAAACAGGAATCCACTGAAAAATCACCCACACTAGACTATACATTCCTTGGAACTCAGCACATAAAATAAAACAAAAACTCAAATTACTAAGAAACCAAATAAACACAGCCATAAAATTATGCTCACCAGATAAGAGTAGCAATGAATTAGACAAAATAAAACAATACTTCATCAACATAATTACATATGTAAAAATGGCTGGTATGAGTAAAAAAAGCACTATGTAGAGGAGTGAACAGCATTTCAACCTTCTCATTCATCAACATCAACAAGCTTCCTCCACAAACTGTAGAAAACATTATACACACACACCCAGACAAAAAGCCATATCAACTAACAAAAGTAAATACACCCCATGATTTAAAAAATCACAAAACCTTATACTGCTGTAAACCATATATTCCCGACATCAGCAGAAAAATAACCAACATTTGGCAAAAACTAGTAACAAAATATGACATTCCAGTAAATACCAAATTTATTCAAAAACCAAGCACAAAACTAAGGTATATACCGTGTAAAATCAACACTGACAAACACCACACCAACATTATTTATAAAATACAATGTGATAACTGCCACGACTTCTATATTGGAGAAACAAGCAGAAAAATGGAAATCAGATTCAAAAAATACAAAAAGTCACCTTCACACATTTTCGAACACTGCAAATCAAATACACACAACATAACCATAGAAAACACACAGATATTAAGTAGGGAGGCAAACATAAACAAATGCAAAATCAAAGAAGCCTGACTTATACAGCAACTAAAACCAAAACTAAAATATAAAGCAATACCTTTATACCTATACTAATTAATAACATAACATCCATCTGCAATGGCCCATTCAATCCCGTACGTATTTATACTCTTATCCCTAAGACATGTCCGTCAACAGTGACATTCAAACTTTTTATTAACGTGAAGATGACCTAGGAAGGTCGAAACATTGTTTTCTCCTTGTCAAAAAAAAGAATTTTCACAATGAAATTCAACTACAAATAAGTAGCACATTGAATAACAGTATTTTTTACTAAAATTAAAATAATCTCATGTCACACGTAACACAACATGCTGTATTTTTGTGGAACAGGTGCCAAATACACTGAAAATTCAAATTGTTAAAAAACACTGTTATTTTAAAAGTATGCCATTACAAGTACTACACATTAAGTATGTATCTAAGAAGCATTTTTCTTACTAGCTTAGGAACTCATACAAGACAAACCTCTGTTGAGCTGTGTAACTCAGTGTTTTTCCAGTTGATGTCATCATTTTCCCTGCTCTTGTTTTATCATGTTTTCCACACTCCTTTAGAAATCGACCCATTGCATTCTCTTCCTGAGACAGGGCTATAAATTATGGAGTAACTCATTATACACATAATATGGTCACTTGATTAGTCATACTTTGTTCACCAAAATACTAAAATGTTTGAGCATTCTGGCATTTAAGATATTCAAGTTTGACATATCTTAAAAGGAATTATTATTAACACTTGAATTAGTTAAACAAGACATTTAAATAAATTAACCCATTTTCAAACATTTATACAAAACTTTATATTAAATTAATCTTTCTGGATATTTCAAATGTCACTAAACTAACTGAAAACTGACCATGCTAACATAGAATTTTAATCAGAAGTAGAATACGTACAAAAGTTATTTGTTGTCGAATTTGGCACAAAGCTATTTAAGGTGTATTTGTACTAACTGCCTATTATTTTGAAATGACAGACTACAGAGAAGGCAGCTATTCAACATCACGCACCATCAACCCATAGGATATTCTAATTGAACAGTAGGATTCTACATTTACTCTTATAATGCATACATGACCCAGAGTCTGATTTTTGTTCAGTGAAAACGAGGCATTAGCCATGAAACATTGAAACCACACTTCAGTATGTTAACCATTGTATAGGAGAAACCTTCAGGTTCTAAGTGTAAAAATTATTTATACAAAGACTTTTAACTTTATTTTAACTGTACTGTGGTACCAAAGTTAGGTGAAATGGTCATTATATGCTTGAGTCATAGGCAGGATATCTAGATCTATAATTTCTAAAGTGTGATAAACTTTCTACTGCTACAATATTGTTTTCTGCATTTCATTTAAAAACATTTTTGTGCATAAATTATGCACTATTTTAGATATTTATTATAAAGTGCATACATTTCTGTTTTGGTATTTACTTTTTAAAAAAACAAATTACAGGTCAAACAGGTACTACCTTTTCAAACATTACCAATACATGTTGGACACAAAGTGTCATTCATAAATTATCCTTGTGTACTGCCTGACCTCTATAAACATTTAACTTGTTTGGTGACTTGTGGTAATCCTCAAATATATTAATGTACTTTCTGACTAGCTGGTTTTTGCCAATCCTAATACTGTCTGTATGTCAATTATTGGTAAATCTATTGATGGAACAGTACATGGACATCACACATGGTTGGTAGAGGACCTCCACCTATCACGAACAGGATGAAAAATACCTGATGCCACTGGATTTTGGACTGGAGTTGACTTCCCATGTTTATTTTCCTCATTATTATCTCTGCCAAGGTGTTGGGTTCCAAGGTGGTCAGAAAGTGCAAACATTTCTGTTTTGGTAATTACTTTTTAAAAACAAATTACAGGTCAAACAGGTACTACCTTTTCAAACAGTACCAATATATGTTGGACACAAAGTGTCATTCATAAATTATCCTTGTGTACTCCCTGACCTCTATAAAAGGAAGTAACTTTTCCCTTTTGTTAGAGATAAAGATGGTTGAGAACTACCTCCTATCATGGACTGAAAGACATATACCTGATGCAGCCTAGTTTTGGACTGCAGTTGACCAACCAAGCATACCTAATATGTCTATTTTCCCAACTGGACTTGCTTCTTTTCTGACCAGTTTAACAATAGGTATATTTACCGTGCACAAAGATTGTACCCTGTAACAGAAAAAGCACAGCCTCCCAGAGATGCAACCCTTAATTTCCTAGTTTTAGGGTATCACATTACATGACTTATCTTCAGGTACCTTTCCAAAGGGGGTCATTATGCTACATAGGTTATCTTCAAGTACCTTCCAAATGAGGTCATCATGCTACATGGATTACCTTCAAACACCTTCTGCAAGAGGGTCCATTAAGGTTGATTCAGCACTGGTCTATCCGTCATTTTAGCATGGGAATCTAGCCATTGTGTGGGAAGAGGTAAGATATATATATATATATGAATTTAATACTTTCAACAAATACCTCTTCTCACTGATTCTCTTCACTTTTAATGTGTCTTTTATTGTCTTATCTTGAAGTGATGATTGAGCCTTGCATTAGGAGGGTGTTTCATACACCTATTAACGAAGGTTTGTTACATGCTAATTTGCAAGTTACAATGCAACTATGCAAATACATGAGGTTAGGTGAGTGCCTCAAAGCTAATGACAAGCAAAAATTGTACATACAAATGATAAAGTAAACATGTAACCACGTACTGTTTCAACAATTATCCAAGTCAAAAAACTTGACAGCCAAGAAAAAAATTCAATTACAAAATATTAAAGCCTCAGAAACTATTCCATTTCACAAACTTACCACATATCTTATCCTGATAATTCTCTAAAACTCTCATGAGTGTGTTGCAAGTTTCACTGATTGCTTCAAATAACTGTAAAGAAAAATATTTTGATGAAATCTAAATAAGATAACATTTAGTTACCATAACATAAATAAATTTTAATGCACATAAAAGAATATCATATACCTTAGTTCATAACTGCTGAAGTATAATACAGACTACTAGAAGAAGTATCTACAGAAATATAACATAAACAGTGTAAGGGATTTTTTTATGTTCCTCCATTATGTATTTGTTACTCTTTGCCAAAAATCATGCACACTGACAGCAACTCTCTCAAGTAATGCAACAACAAAATAATATTACAGCTATCCATGCAGTTTCATTCTTTGACCATTTTTTTCATTTATAGCATAGTTTATTTAATTTATGACAATTCTCCACAGTAGCATTTCCCAAAGTAAAGAGCATGCCATTTCAAGCACAAGCAATTAGAAGTCAATAGTACAATAATATAAAAATCAAGAATTTTGATACATTTTTGTTAATAAAAATAACAAGTAATTACTGCAACACACAACATTTTGGTGTGTATTCACATATCTCATCCTCACTTAACTCAATCTTTCACTCATTTAAAAATGGGGAAGTTCACAAGAAAGCATATTATATTATAAAGGGCAATGTATTACAGAAGTATGGGAAGTCCTGCTACACAGAACACTGGTATTCAGTCCAATAGAAATATTTTCTTGCTCTCTCTAGTATCTTCTTAATATCAAAATATTCAGATGCTGGAAATCTGTGAAGATAATACGGTGATTAAAAATGCAGAGGCTGTATAATCACATTTTATGTCCACTAATATCTTACCTCTCCAACAAGCCATCTTAAAGGCATAATATACCCCCACTCTGCCCAATACATCTTTACCTTCAGGCTATTTGGAGCTGTTGTTTGCCATGAAAATTTTTCAGTACTATTTTTCACCTATTGAATAATTGATTTTAAGCTTGTATCTTTTTCCTGATCGTCATTCATCTGATTAGTAACCCACACTAGTTATTCATCACTGTTTGTGGATTTCCCATCTTGGATTATATTCTGTAGTTTCTTAAAATAGTTGTTTTTACCGTCTTGTACTTTCCTCTGCTTATAGTTTACACATTAACAATGTTCATGGTCTTTAAGATAATATGTCAGCATTTGTATGGTTCTGTCCAGGTGAATGCATGATGTACACCTGGAGCCACCTTGCTGATTAACCTTCTGGATTCCAAAAATTCACTAACCACTTCATTGCTGCATGATAAGTCCAACATGTAAACAATTGTCCAAACAAGCAATAACTGAAACAACTTTTGGCTATAAGAACATTCAGAATCTATCTCCAGTTGTATAATACTTCCTTTTGCAGCATTCACTGCCTTGCTACAGCAAGCAATCACAAGCTCTTATCCAGGTTGTACTTATGTTAACACTGCTTCCTCTATAAAATCTCTAGTATCTGCAGGTATAAGAAGTGGATCTTTAAGAGTTTAGTTATTGTAATTTAGAAGTAATGGTTAATTCTTTCTTCTGTTTAAATGTTTGTTCACAATCAGCAGTTTAACAAATCTTTTTTTTTTCAAGTAAGTTTAGTAGGGGATGATTTAGGAGAACTGATAGTGAAAGTAAAGTCTATGAAATCTTCTTACCACATTCAAATTCAATGGTGTTATACAACAATAAATAAACTGAAACATAAATGGATCTGTAGACACTCCCCCTTCACTGACTACTTATCTACAAAACTCACCTGTTGATGGAACAATTCACACTTTTTGAGATTTAGCCTAGCTCTCTTACTATTGGCACATTAAATATGTTGAAGTTCATGACCCTAAATTAATTTTTGGTTTCCATACTATAATTTCTAATATATGTTTTGTATATCTTCACTAAAATTCTCAAGTTTCCAGTAAACACTATAAGATTTGTCATAGAGAAGAAATCAGAATGTTTAATGAAGCATTTTTTACTAAAAATTCCTTTATATTTTATTTTGTCAACCCTAACTCTTTACAAAGTTGGTTAATTTGACTGACCTCACAACAACCATCCATAAAAAACAAAAACAGATCTAAGTTTTGACCTTTTTTCCCATTCTAGAATGATATCAAATTATAATAGATCAGCTATTCATGAACATAACTCATGAAAAATGTGATTTTTTCTTTATCTTACCTAATCTAACAAGTTTCTAATTTTTTCACTTTAGTTACTTTTATAATATTAAAAAAATACACATTAAAACAAATATAATACGTGTTGTTGTTTTTTCTTTTTTTGCTGTTGATTGTCAAAACAAAAGCCTGCTTGTTTATACTGATGGTATCTTACATCAATTTTTTTTTTTTATTAAACAATGGACCTTAGAATACAGAATAGTAACACACAAAAGTAGATGATATCCTATAATTATCACACTTTTTCTGGCTTTCTAACTGTGCAATAAGAAACATTAAACATTTGGCTAATCTCAATTTGGTTCTTTTGGGAATAAACTTTGAAATGCAATCAAAATAAACAATTCTCTCGAAATAATGTAACACATCATTTGATAGATCAAAACTATGGATCTCTATTGGTTATAATTAATATAATATTAAACATAAAAAGATCTACTGGCAACTATGAGCAAGAGAATGCAATAGGTGGGCATGGGAAGTATATCTGATTTTCTGATTTATAGCTCTGTAAATAAACAAGACTGAAGGCTAACTAAAAAAAATATGCTTTACCTGAGTAATAACTATGTTATAATAAGTAATTTATAGTAAATCCTGTACTTCTTGAAGATATGGTAAATAATTTAGAAAAAAAAAAACAAAAAAAAACCTAGAGAGCAAATGTAAATTCTTATAAAATAAAAACTTAAAACTTGTATACAAATTTGACCACTAACTACATTTTGGTACTAAGATTATATGCACAATAGGATAATGAAAGTAGTTTGATTAAATTTTAAATGCAACTCTCTTGAAAAGTCAACACATGCACACTTCAACCTGTCTGTAGTGAGAAGATTAAATTCCTCTTTTCCCATGTAATATAAAATTTCCTTAAACCATTATAAGCATAATACAAGATATTTCTATGTGCAGTGATGTCATCCAAGTTGATTAGCAGAGCATTTCAAGGCAGCACGTGTTCTAATTACATTATTGAAAGAATAAAGGAACAAATTATTATAACCAATTTCCAACAGTAAAGGCTGTCTTTCTTCTGCTGACTTAGTTGACTTGCACTTTCCAATATCCACTCTTAAGATTTAATGTTGAAAATCATTCTGATAAAAACAGAGGAACCAAACTAGAGTCAATCCTCAGAAATTGGTAAGAATGATAATTTGTGACTTATTCAACTTCCAGTAATACAGAACACATTGGATCGAGTCAGTTTCTACACATGTACAAAAGGTAATAATCAACAAGTGGCACTTGGGTTTATTATTCCTTGTTCCTTTATGGTTTTTATCTTTTTGAAAATATCGGCCTGTATAGCAAGTGGGAGTTGTCTGGCTAACTGATATATTGAAACTGCATTTACAGTATCAATCTGAAGAAATGTTTTACTTGTTTGGTCTAGATCATGAGATCCACTAGAGGAAGTACCTTAATATTCTGTGAATAAGTCATGTAATTTATGGTAATGATAAGCTGTAATATCTCAACAGATCCAGTTACACAGCTCTTGTAAGTGAAGTGGTTAGCTGTCTTTAAGTATCGATTTGATATCAGACATCTATTTTACTTCAAAGGTGACTAGCTCTGAAATTCTTTGATGAGGTGCTTCACATCTTTCAATGTCCCATTCAGATTTGACTCAAATTGTACAGTTTGTTGTATTCATGATCCTGATGATAAAATCATTATTTTTCAGACCAACCTGCAAGAGTTTTTTTCACTCACTAATCCACTGAGATAATTTGGAATAATTGATCATACTGTGTCCCACTCAATGTAAATTTATTTCTAACACATCTTGGTATATGTATTTCATTTCTTAGTGGTACAATGACTGCCCTCCTTGTTGTTAGTGGAAATTGTAATAATTGTCATGCAGTGAACAAGTATTTCCTTGTGAAGCTATTTGAAGCTAGCCTAATCTTGCATCCACATCCTTGCATGAAGTCAGTTCTCAAATGCACTTTTCAATGTCAATTGCCCACACATCATGAGATTCTGACAATTTTCCTACAGAAAGGGTAACTTTCAGCTTTCCTCTTCATGGATCTCTATACACACTTACTGTTCACATCAATCAATCTTGTTTCTTCATTGCTGGAAGCAATTTATCAGTTGTCTCTTTCCATTTGCTATTATTTTCACTGTTTTATCATCTCCAATGAGTTTGTGATCTCACTTAATGCCAAACATTGAAATTTGGTCAAAGCTCTATTTTATTTCCATCAAAATAACCCAACTTTTTGCATCAATAATTTAATGTTACATATTTTGGTGGGTTCTTTCAGATAATTGTGTAACAAATAATTCAAAGTCCAGTTCACATAACAACAAGGAATTAATTCATTTCCTCAACAACATATGTTAGTTTCTGCTCACTGTGACATAAGTTGTAGCTCTAAATTCACACAACTTCCTTGAAAGCTCATAAATAGAAATTATGAGCTAACTGACTGATCAACTGAAAAGACAGTAACTCTCATTGCTAACATTGAATTGAATCATGTACTACTTCACTGTTTGACTTATTCACTGATTCTGATATTTATATTGTTCATACATACTGCACAAAAGTTCTAGACAGTAGAGAAGTCTTAATTTACATGGATCTTCCAGGTACATTGTGATTTACCCTCTAGCAAACAAACATTCATATTTAAATATTAAAAATACAGGTTACATCACAAAATAATGAAAAAGTAAAAAACTGGTGTATAATTTACATCCCTAATGAAATTGCATGTGTATATGCACAAAAAAGTGCTACTGCTTTAACAAGGAATACTCTTTTTATAAGAGTAAAAATAAAATACAGCACACAGAATATAAACAACAATAACCTGTTAAAGTTACAGAAAGATTCATGTACAGCAGAGAACAGCATAACATAACTAAGGAACAGAAGAACAAGATGTGTGTATGTGCATCAGTGTTGAAAATCATCTGAATATGAAGTTATTTTCCCTCGGACACAGACAGAGAATGAGAAGTTTTTTTTTGTTTTGAATTTTGCGCAAAACTACACGAAAGCTATCTGCACTAGATGTCCCTAATTTAACAGTGTAAGACTAGAGAGAAGGCAGTTAGTCATCACCACCCACCACCAACTCTTGGGCTACTCTTTTACTAATGAATAGTGGGATTGACTTAACAGTAACATTATAACACTCCCACGGCTAGAATGAAAAGTTAACGAGAAAAACCAAAGGATACAAATAAACAGAAATTTGTGCCAAAAATATATCCAAACTACCTATTGTAATTATAGGTTGTAGAAGATGCACAACTTATTAAAAATTTTTTTTTTCTTTTTTTTTTAGTTTAATCAGATGTGCTGTAATGTTCTGAAATTTTTACACATACATTTTTTTAACCGTGTAGAGTTTCTACAGCATAATTCAGTCCATGGAATGTGGATAGACTACTTTCATTTTAGCTACTTACTTCTACAAATCATTCCCTCTTTAGTGTCAAATATACTTTTGTTGGAAAGATTCATGTGTAGGAGAACTTATGTAAAGATGGACTGATTTTTTCCACTGATAAGTCATATCTTACAGATATATATCCTCCCTGTTAAAAATGACTAACAATGATGTGCATATCACATAGATCCTATAAAATTTTATATATAATGCCTTTCTTTCTCAGATAGAGAAAATCAGTTGGAGTTTTAATTAAGTCACTACAGAAATCTCTCTGCTACACCCTGTAAACAGTAAGTGCACTCATTTCTTTATGTTTCTGCTAAATAAAATTTACTTTACACTTTATTTTATAGACCATTTTCATATTCTTCCTTACTTAAACTCTGTAAGTGAAATAATGTTGATATACTCCTATAACACATTTTCTGACTGACATCAAGTTATTTATATATATTATCTTCCTACTCTTTTTTTTCAATCAGAGATGAACGTACTTTGTACTTTTACACGTAAAGTAATGCACTGGAACTCGCAATTTTCTTCATGTACTCACTGCTTGCAATATCACTTTTCCAGGCTTAACTGTTCACAATTGAGATTAAAAAATTGTATAATAATTATTTTCTTCACGAGTGAACATTAGATGTAATAACTTCTGTTCAGAGATGTCAGAATATCAGTCTTCCAATGAAACAAATTGTTAAAACTAGGTGATTCAACATAATAAATTACATAATAGTCAACACAAATAATAAAAATTAAAGTAAAAGTGAATTTGTAATTCCTTAGCTGATTCATACATTACAATGAAACTTTCTTGAAGAAATCTATATATATGAACATCAATGTGTGTGTGTCTGTCTGTCTGTTCCTTATACATTTCCACATTTTTTTATCACTCAGCATAACTTAACACAGCGATACAGGATGACATGAAGGTAATGGGGGGGATGGGGTGTGTAATGCCAGCCTATGATGTAATCATTATAAGACAATAGTATTTCACCAGCAGAAAAATAATACAACCTCTATGTGCAGTAATCCCCTTGAGCACAAGCATTTGAACAGAAGCTCATTCTTTCCTAAGCACTGCTTTGTCCAGATGTTTTTCTTAGAAATCAATACAGTTCTTTCAATTATTGCTCCAGCATTTTATGGCATTCTTTATTTTATTAATTTTATTGATCATGAAAAAAATGACAAATTTGAAACTTCTCAGTCAGAGTTTGATTCAGATTATTTTCAATGTGATTTTTCTTTTGGTGAAACCTGTCAGTTTGGGGCATGAGCACTATTTCTCATTGTATTAACTAAACATACAGGTTTCATTAAATATTTTCAATTTTATCATTAGGCGAATGAAACCATAAACAAGCTAATTTGTATTTCTAAAAAAGTCAGTTTCATAGACCATGAGGATTACAAATTTATGTTCCCACAATTTTGACACTTCCTTGGATTTTTATGTTCCTCAACAAGAGTAACCATTATTGTAATAGCAACATGAAGTACTCAGACAGTCACCGATGTTACTGCCATTGTGAGCTAAATGGTTGGTTTCATTCTGATCTCAACCCAAGAGCTCTAATCTCCTGCTTCTGTTACAACAGCTGAGTCAAGTTCCCCATCTTTTAATGTGTTTCACCAATGTTTTATCCACACTTGCTTTTGCTTTAAGTTCCCTATTCCCAATGAGAATCAAGTAATACCACCTTCATCCTTCACTGTTTGAATTACACAGGTATGTGTCTTTTGCTTTCTATTTTTGAAATTATTTTTTGCTGAATATCAAACTATCTACATGAGTCTTTATCAGATCAATCCTTTTTTTCACCTTAGGGATATTCTCTTTTTCCTTCTCTCTCCCTCAATCTCCATTTACTTATCTTCATCTCTTTTTTACCTAACTTAATTATATGTCCATGTTTCACCTTCTTTGAGAGGTTATGCATCACTATCCTTTCACTTTTACCAGGGGAACTTACACACACCTATTTTTCACCTTGCCCTAATTTTTTCCATTGTACCTGATTTAACTTGGATGTGCTCTGTCAAACAGCCTGACTTTCCGAATTTGGCATACTCAGTTTTCTTTCAAAAATCTCTGTGTTGCACAATTCCTTTGTGATAAGTTTTTTGTGAGATATACAACACAACCATCATAATATTAACTGGGGAACTTGCATATATTTTCCATTTTGCCCTCATGAATTCTTCTTCAACTGCATCCAAATTAATTAACTTAGAAGTCTCTTTGTGTTGCACATCTTCTTTGCAAGGAGGTTGTTTTGAAGTGTTTTCTATTCTCTGGAGTCTTAAACTGATGCAGTTCATCAACCTCCATTTCTGTTCACTTACGTTTTTTTTTCTTTTTGAATCATGTGACTTCTAGGTTTCTTGTCCTGTACAGCTTCATAGTGTTTCCCTCTTTCTTATTCCTAGTTATCCTGTTACTATTAGACATTTCCACCTTCTCTGTGGACTGATCACTGCGAGTCTTGAAAATGATTTGCTTTTGAAACCACTCCCAAGCTCCTCTCTACTATAAACTCAGATTTCCTACTTTTTATACATGTGAACTCCTCTTGCCTCAGACCACTAGATTACTCAGGTGCTTTTTATCAGGGATTTCTCTATATCCTTACATTCTTCATCTCATCTAATTTTAATGTCATGGAACAATACCTTGATCCCTCTCTCGGGTTTTACTTCTGTCTTTTGCCATTTCCATGAATACCAGAAGTTAACATCCTGTCATGGATATGTCTCATTTGAATGTATATGAATATATCAAGGTCTTAGATGCTTTCTCTACACCTAAATGTGTCTGCCTATCTTTTACTTGCTGTGAAGTAGAGTTGAGGTGTTGCCTGGAAACACAGTGGAGACCACATCATAATTCTATAAACCAAGCCATGCCTTGTGGATAAGCTAGCTGGATGAATTGTTGGTTCTCCTCAGGGTGCAAGTCTGGGAAATTTCTTTTTGCAACTCATTATTCTGATAAACATTAGTTGTCTCAATACCTGCTAATTCATGTTCTGGAGGTCAAACAGGAGAAAGTGTAGTAGGAAGAGATGGACGAGAAGGAAGTTATCCACAGCTAGAACTATTGGTAACAAAAAAAAAGCCACACTATGGATACAGGAGGAAATACTGTTTGTGTAAATCACTCCTTTCAGATAAGCCAAGCTTGTTCAGTAAGTTTTCACAGAGGTTATATAAAGAACAAGGGTCACGAATGGTTTCTCCAGTATTAGCATTGGGGCCAGTTTGTCATGAAGTACTGTGAAGACCTTCTCTTTGAGCATTAGGGTTTAAAAAAATGGATTGGTCTGTTAGTGGTAAGGCTTCAGAAGGATGGACAACCAAGAAACAAAGTAGATTCAGAACAATGGAAAAAGAAAAGAAAGTGGAGAGTAATCCTCTATATTATACATGTCCATTAAGAAAGAAGTTTCATGATCTTCATCCTCATTATTTATTTCATCCTTATCATTCCAAGCATTCAGAGACAATCTATCATGAAGTTAATTACCAGCAACACCATCTAATATTGACCACATGTAAAAAATGATAGCATAAAATACATAAGCCACAGGCCTAGGGAAAGATATGTCAATCACAGGAAGAAAATCAAAGTGTTAATTATGATGAGGTTTCATCAGGGAAAGAGCATAAAACAGGAAATCTCATCAAGCTGATATACTGTCAGACCCCATCTGTGTAAACCACCCATGGCTGTTCAGCACTGGTAGTTTACGAGTATCCTCATTACAATGAGTAAAATGAATGTTTTGAACTGGTAAGAAATGAAAGCAATGAGTGGGGTCACCACTCTTCACTTCAGTTTAGTTCAAGCTGCCTTAGTAAACACATAGACCTATCTGATTTTATCAGAGATGGTATCAAGAAGCTGCAAGCATTCTCCAGGTGCAACCAGAAGCCTCAAAGCTGTGCTGCTCCATAATGGGAATAAGTATCCATCTCTTCCCATGGCTCATTCGGTGCACCTCAAAGAAAAATACAACAGTGTCAAGACCTTGCTAGAAGCCTTGAAGTATGATGAGTATGGCTGAGAGGTTATTGCAGACTTCAAAATGGTGACATTCCTGATGGGTCTCCAAGAAGGATTTACCAAGTTTCCCTGTTATCTTTGCCTTTGGGACAGCAGGGACACCACAGCACACTACAATAGAAAGCACTGGCCACAATGGACTGAGTTCTCTGTGTGGAAGCACAATGTCAAGTGTGAGCCATTAATGGACTTCCAGAAGGTGTTGTTTCCACCACTGCACATAAAATTTGGTCTAATGAAACAATTTGCCACACCTATTAATAAGGAGTCTGTAGCCCTGAAGTACCTTCAGGACTTCTTTCCTGAGCTGTCTGAGGCAAAGGTCGAAGCTGGTCTCTTCATTGGACTACAAATAAAGAAGATTCTGGAATGCACAGAATTCTCCAAGAACCTAAGTAGGAAGGAAAAAAAAAAGCTCGAAGCAGTTTTGTCACAGTGGTTCAGGGCTTCTTGGGTAATCACAAGGCCAAAAATTATGTGGAACTGATTGAGGCTCTGGTGAAGAACTACAGCAAAATAGGCTGCAGGATGTTCCTGAAACTCCATATCCTTGATACTCATCTTGATAAATTCAAGGAGAACACGGAGCATACTCAGAGGAGCAAGGCAAGCACTTCCACTAAGATATACTAGACTTTGAACACTGCTACCAAGGAGTGTATAATGAAAACATAATGGGAAATTATATTTGGGGGCTGATACATGAAAGTGATTTATGTTACAGTTGAAAATCTCAAAAAAACTATTAACTTCTAAACATTTTTGTATAACTTTAATACAAATACATGTAAATCTTGATTCATGTGTTATTTTATTCAGACCTTATGTAAATGAAAATGTGCAAATTTCCCTGTTTTTATACAGAAAATATATAAAAAAATTTTATCCATTATCCAGGTCACAAAAGCAAAGTCTGAAGGAAATAATGTCCATTTTCTGTACTTTTACAATATAAGCAATTGAGACATAACACATACTATCCATGAACAAAATTTGTGTTACATAGTGTAATTTGAGAAACAGCTATTTGCTGGTTATTACAAAGTCAGCAGAGGATCAACAGCAAACTTTTCTGAAACCTGCACAGCATTAATAGAAGAAGAAAAAATGGAAAATAAGGGTGTGGATCAAGCAACCCCAAGAAGAACTGAAGCAAATAAAGAGTGAGCTGTTTCACAAACTTCTACAATTAATGTTATCGGAGCTTGGAAAATGAATAAGCATTTGGCTATTGGCTGAAAAACTCCAGCAATGTTTTTCTTTTGTCCAGTGCATGGGGTCATTTCTACAAAGAATGAACCACTGAGCAACTGTTCATGCTTCAGCTTGCTGACCAGACAAAAGTTCATCTTGCACCTCTCAAAATGATATGATAAATAATGTATCCAGCATATCTATGCTACATTTGACCAGCAAGAAGTACATGAATTTATCAAAAAAAGCTGTTCCATTCTGACTTTTCAGACAGGTTGTTCTTCTTACAACTTTTGACTGTTATCTTCTTATTCTGACTTCAAGACACCATCATGGCTCTTACAGCACTCCAGTCATTTAAAAGTCTTTCTAGAGCTCACCAAGAAAATTAGAGCAGTTCTAAATCATTGTCAGTCATCTCAGTTTCCTGTTCTCAAGATGGCTAGTATAGGTTTTAAAGCTTTTATTGAAATAAACTACAGAACAATATTTCGACATTCTTAGGTCACCTAAGAAAGTCTAAATGTTGTTCTCACTTCAGGTTGACCTAAAGATGACTTAAAATGGTCGAAATATTGTTCTTTACTTCAGGTTAATCTGAAAATAACCTCAGAAGGTCAAAATGTTGTTCTCTATTTTATTTTAATAAAGAAGGCCAAAACAATATTCTCTGCTTCAGGTTACCTAAAAATGACCTAAGAAGATTGAAATGTTGTTCTCTACTTTATTTTAATAAAAGTTTTAATACCAATACCAGCCATCTTGAGAAACATTGTTACTTCAAACGAGTTTCTCATCATCACTAGTTTCCTGTTCTACTTGAGTTTTTCCAGGAGCAGATGGATGAAGATGAGAAGTTCAATAACTTTAAGTCTCACTGTCTGAATAAGAAACAAATGAATGCTCCTCCTTTGTTGTTAGCATTTACTATCAAATCTGTTTCTAATAACAGCTGGATCAAAAGCTAGTAGTAAGCATTCTCGTGACTAGAAATTAATGCTTTTTGCTTGCACTTTTCCCAGCAGTCATAATAAGCTGTTCAAGATGTGTGTTTTAGTATGCAATCATAACCTTTATGACACACATGAGCACATTTAGTGCAACAACAGAGTTACACAGTCAAGTGATATGTTTAACATTCAAAAATATCCCAGTTGATGTGCTTAGCCCCAGTCCAAGTATAACTGTAGGTATTATTACGACACAACACATGGAGTGGAGAGTCATCTGGATTGGAACCTCTGGGATAAATTACACTTGTAAGAATCTTGCTCTGAAACTCCACATCAGAAGTCATTTTTTGGGCAACACATTGAGCAGTATCTAAAAGGAGTGTAGCCGGGTATGTTTATCCAGCAACAGTTGACATGAACAATATGTACCCTTTACCATCCCTGACAGAAAAATCTTTCAAACATGGTCTGCTTAAAATTGTGTCAATTCATCATTTTCTCTTCATATTTAATGGTGAGGATAGTGGGACACAAATATAAATTTTATAACAGGGTAGTTTGTCTTAGGTGCACTGATTTTATAAATACTTGAATGACAAAGGTTGGATTTGAGTGTTTTAATTTTTAATTCTATTTGTAAAGTTTAATTTAGTAGATGGGATGGTTTAGTTGAGCAAACAGGTCCATTATTGTCCTTTTAATATACATTCATATTATTAGAATTGTACAGATCTAAATGACAATGAAAATGATAAAATAACAGATGAGACAGCATTAACAAATGGTGTGCCTACAGTGTGAAAGATCTGAAAAGCACAAAAGGATATTAGGGTAAAACTGAACTTCATACAAAATATGCTTAAGCAAGAAGTTAAAGACAACAATAACAGTCCTTATACTGTATGAATAGTCTTATTTTCTAAAACAAATGACAAATTAAAGTTCTCTCTAAATTTTCATAGTAATTATGGTGTGGTTCAAGACATTTTACAAAAAAGCATTAGATCAGAGTATGTATTTTCATACAAGGGCTTATAAGATGGTTAACTGAAAGACAATATAGATGCAAAGTATAAATAGATAATTACTGTTATATTACTTTCAAAGAAGCACCAGTTTAATAAAACATCATTTGTTTTATGAACTACTCTTATTATGGAAGTTGATGGATGTAGTTTTATAAGGAATAAATGACTGAACACCTATTGTACAGCTTGCAATAATTTATGCACCAACAGTTTGGTTATTTACATCACTGGAAAGCTTCAAATGTTGTTTTTGTTATGTATTTTAAGCATATCACAGGTGTCAAATGCATGCCTACATGTGAAAATTTAAAACTGAAGTCAAAAGAATACTTCTAACAGTAGTTCAACAACTTTTAACTTAAACATATCTTTAAATGATATTTTATCATTCTGTAGAATTTACTTAGTGCAATTTGCAAAGCAAAGTGAATAAAATTGTTTTAAATTTCATTTCTGCAAAGCACTTAGATTTTAGAATTTTCCTGCCTGTCCCAAAATAAACACATTTTCTAAGAAATTCTTGTCTCTAAATAATACAATTATACATAAACTGTTTCTAGGAAGATTTTAGAGATTTTGTTTCCCATTTTATATATTCACATCATATGGTTAGAACCATTACTGATGATGCACAGCTTTAAAAATAAAGCTACAGACAAAGTTTAATCACTGAATAAAGAAAATTATAAATTATACACTTTAACGTAGAGTGCATAAACTGTTATAAACAATAAAGTGCAATTTCATAGGAAAGTGATTAGATGGAATTCTCAAAAGGATAAACAGTGAAATCTAATTAGAAGCTTACAATAATTAGGAACAAACCACAGATCCAAAGGTGTTTTTCTAGTCTCCTTAAAATATTGTACACATTCCTGTAAATACATTTGCATTAAATCATATATGATTTTACCATGTAAATTTTCTCCTGAAACAAAACATCAAACAAGCTCAGGTTTATCAAGTACAGTCAGTGAAGGCAAATATTTCTATGACTCAAATTCTTATTTACTGAACATTATTGCTGGGTTAAATGCATTCAAACAATGCACATAAAAATAATGGTGAAACTATCGTGAAAAGTGAGGTTATAGATAACCAATAAATATTAAAAACAAATATATTAATGAATGTCACCAAGTTTGATCTGAATATATATAATGGAACTTTCTGATAAACAATAAAATAAAAACTGAAATTCTCAGATGAAAGAAGATATTTTAAATGTTTTTGAAAAATAATGTCTCAACAAAATTTTGATAATTCATAAGGTGAAAACAAAAAAATAAAAACACAATCAATTACATACATCTTTTTAAGATGAAATTAGATACTATTTAGTAAGTTTGTACTAGCTTTCATACACTTTGTGAAAAAGTGAACTTCAAGGCACATTATATAATGAAAGAGGGTTAAATATCTTTCATAGAAAATAAAAATTAAGCAAAGAAAATCACAAAAATACTAAATTATTCAAGTTTAGAGTTACCTTATGTAACAAAACTCTTAACAGGGAAGAAGCATCTCTCTAGGAATCTTACATATAATACAAAATTACATGAACAATGATTAAATACTGCAGAAATAACACTTGTACCTTTACTTGCTTCACACAAAATGTAAATTTCCTAAATGCATAGAGAACCATTGAATTTTGACACTAATACATCATTCATGCTATATTCCATTTTTTGCTGACCAAATCACTCATGCTATATACTACACTTAATTTGTTCTTCCTGAAACAATATTTTCTAATGATTATAAAAAGTTATTTTCAAGGACTTCACAATGTGGTCATATACAGTTCACAATAAAGGTATGTATCCCATATACCTTTATCCATATCTTATTTTGACTTTTCATCAAAATAAAAAGTACACAACATCTTAGATCAATGAATTTTTTCAAAGTCAATTTGAATTTCAATTCCTTAATGTACAATAAAAGCGACTGATACCTGCAACTTTGAATCCAGTTCGGCATCACTGGCTATGATACAATCATCTTCTTTTTTGCCAAGCTTCCTGTACACTGCTTGCTTAGTAGCCCAGTATTGTTGCTGAACCCGTGTCAGGGTTGATGAATCTGAATGACTGATGTAGCGGTCATAGTGATTGCCATACACACCTCTTGACCTGGAACTTAAAAGTAAATGAAAAGACCAATTTTATTCATAACAAATAAAATGATTTTGTTCTTCACGAGATATTCTTACATATTCTCTCCTTCGTAACAAAAGGAAATATTATACATTTTACATAAAAAAAAGATACATTTGTGTAATATTCCAAAAAGGTTATGCAGCTTATTACAACTTTGTAAAAAAATTATTGAATTTAAATACTCAATAGAGGTAAATATTTACAAAAAGTAAAGTATTGTTTTGGTGGTAAAACAACACAGAATACAGTGCCAACAGAAAATTAATATATTCATATAGTTTCTACCAGGATTAGCAACAGCATCTCAAAACATACATAACAGGCATAACTAGATAGAAGAGTGGCAAATAAAGCTAAAATCATTGCAGTTTCAAAGAGGAAAATCATTATGTTGTTGAACAATAGAGGTGTTACGAACACAACTTAATAGTGATTGTGACTTCCACTCTTCAGAACTTGAATGTAAAAATTAACTAGAAGAAATGCACAAAAAGACATTCACTAACACTCAAGACAGGCCATTACTATCAAAGTTATTATAATCTACAACAGTAGGATAAGAAAATGAAAGTATTTTGTTCCAAACTATGACACAACCAGCAAGAGTGAGCATAGCAAATGACAAAAATGAAGGATAATTCAATGAATGAGGATACCATTCAGTATGACTGATCCTTTCAGACTGCCAAAACAATTATCACCCTAAGACATGCCAAGATCTTAAAGTAGCAGATACAGTTATTTTTGGATCCAAAACAAATAACTCACCATTTCACAACAGAGAATTCAAGATTGTGGTTCTCTAAGTCATTTGATCACACTACTGAAGTACTAAAATGATATTGAAAACCTAGACAAGCATTTATAATTTCTCAAGGTCCCATCACATTTAGTTGGTAATTTGATTGGCAACTGTTGCAACGAGAATACCAGAACCAAACTTGTAAAAAAATAAAGTTAAAACAAAACAATGGCCAAAATTCAGATCAAAGATTTAAATAACATTAAAAGGCTAATGGCCCTTACAAACACAAGTTTGGTAGGCAGTGTCACCATCACCAATGACAGTGTCCAGTGTTAAAGGTAAACCTGTGGAACAATATGTTTAAAATGGTACTGTTGTTCAGTCATAATGATAGCATGGCAGTAAAAAATGTGAGCTATTGTAACTTGAAAGTCACGAAGGACTTACAATAGTAGATCAGTCCCAGATAAAAAAAAAGGGTTAAAAAATTGTGACCAATGTGTAGCCTAGCCATGACAACTTCCTCCTTCCAAGTGCTATGAAAACAAAACAGACAAAGAGAAACAGAGGGTTTAATAAGGAAAAGCTTGTTATCACAGTGCTAACTCCAAGTCAACTGCCAACTGGTATGGAGCCAACCCTTGAATACAGTACCATAGTCCACATGTGGGGCAGACAAAGCAGACAAACTTAGCTGTGGTGTCGGCTAGCTTATTTCCATGAATACTGATGTAGCTAGGTATCAAGAAAAACAAGATGAAAACATATGATAAGGAAAATGAGCCAGCCAGTTTTGTATATCAATGAGAACAGGGCAAAAACAAATGTGAAGCAATTCCAGGGCTAGGAGAGAGCTAAGAGAGTTGATATAAACAGTAAAATGGTGTATCGCATAGCTTCAACATTATCTTGGGCAAGAGAAATGACATACAACTCAACAGTTAACACAGAAACTGTAGAGGGGATTCTGTGTGCAACCATCAAACCACAAAATCCATGGCAGAACCCACAAAGTAACCTGATTTCTATCTGATTGCCATCAGAAGGCAAAATGTAAAGGGGGAGAGAAGTATGCTGTCCACTGGCCCTCCAAATTTTGTTCCATATGATTTTGAAACTGTTGGTAGAAGAGATGCTGCTAGTGAACCTAATCTAACATTTCTTCTGCCTTATCTGCTGAGGATTGGTATGAGCTTGCTGGAAAGCAATGCAATTTGAAAGTGTTGGAAAAGAAGTTGTAAAGTACTAACTCTAGCAAAATGGTAATGATCATAACCCGCCAGAAAGACTAACAGGTAAGTATAAGAATCATCGTCAGTCACCTGAAGTTGGTCTTTCCAGTCCTGGTTCCAGGTTACGTGTCATTATGGCCAGTACTAAACGGCAAAGTAGTAAAAGTGTTTAATGACATGAAGTAAAAGTGTAATAACAACTCGCCAAGACAACTAACAAGTTGTTCAAACAGATAGTTCAAACAGCAGTGTTAGTCACCTGAAGTTGGCCTTTCCAGTCTGGTGTCAAGTTATTTAATGTTCTGGCCATTTTCCAAGGTCAAATTGAACTGGAAAGAATGAAATTGTAAAAAAGGAACCACAAATAAAAAGGTGTAATGAATAAATATGCAACACTTAAATGAAATTAAAAAGATTAATAGCCAATAAAAAAATAAAAACTTTATCAAAGTGGACAGTGTCACCATCACCAATAACACTGTCCAATGTTACAGATAAACTTTGGGAAAAAACATGTTTAAAATATTGCCATCGTTGAAAATTGTAACGATGGCAAGAAAGTAAAATGTGGCTGATAGTGATTTGAATGTTACACAACATACACATTGGAACATCAGTTCCAGATAAAAAAAAACAATGAGATAAAAAACTGTGACCAATACGTAGTCTAGTTAGAACAACTTTCTCCTTTCAAACTTTACGGAACCTAGTTGGCCAAAGCCCAATATAGGGTTCAATTTGAAAAAGCTTGTTGTCATGTTGCTCACTCCAAGTGGACTGCCAGCTGGCACAGAGCCGAGCCTTAAATACAAGACAATAGTCTATGTACAGAATAGGCACAGAGGTGATAGTGCCAGAGTAGATAGATTTAGCTGCCATGTCTGCAAGCTCGTTCCCGATAATACCAACATGGCCCAGTATCCAGAAAAACTGGATAGAAGTAGCAGTTAATGAGAAATGGGCCAGTCAATTTTGAATATCAGTGAAAACAGGGTGTGAGCCAACGTGTAATGATTCCAGAGCCAGTATAGAACTAAGCGAGTCAGTATAAATAGTGCAGTTGGAGTACTGCTCAGCTGCAATGTGATCCAGGGCAAGAGATATGGCATACAGTTCAGCAGTGAATACAGAAGCTGTAGAGGGGATTCTACACCCAACTACCAAACCGCAGCAAACCATAGCAGAGCCCACTGAATTACCTGATTTGGAACCATCTCAATAAATGGGAACAGAATGATTGTTTGAAAGATACTCACTGAATAAAAGACGGTACTTCCAATCTGGAGAATCTGCCTTTTTCAGATGACTGAAAGAAAGGTCACATTTGGGGGCTGTAACAAGCCATGGTGGGATAGGCTGACCTGTGGAATCTGCAATGTTATCCAAGGACAGACCCAATTCATCCAATTGCGCCCTGATGCGAACGCCAAACGGGGCAATGGTAGATAGTCTGTTCTGAAAAAATTACAACCCACCAAGGAAGGAAAACACATCCACAGGTGGGATGCTTTGTTAAGGAACAAAGTTTCAAAGAATATTGTAAGGATAGTTGTAAACGGCAAAGGTGCAGAGAAGGTTCACGAGATTCAACGTATAAGCTTTAAACTGGAGAGGTACGGAAAGCCCCAGTGCCGAGTCAAAGTCCTTTGTGATGAATGGGGTCCAGCATCTTTAAGGCTAAGGATTTAGCAGAGCCATAGACCATTGTCAAGTTTTGATCGAATAAGAGCATGATATACCTTTAACACTGAACACTGATCTGCTACCCAACTGGTAGAAGAGAGGACAGGGAGGATGTTCAGTTCTCTTGTGCATTTGACCTGAAGCTGCTTTAAGTGTGGTATAAAGGTCAGCTTATGATCAAAGATAAGCCCCAAGAACCCCAAGTGAATACCCCGTTGACAGCAAAAATGCATGCATACGGTTTTAGAGAGAGAGAAAGTAAAGCCGTTCACCATAGTCCACTTCAGTACACAATTGAGGGCAGTTTGTAGTTGCAGCTCAAAATATTCATGTTCAACAACTGACATGAGATGTGAAAGTCGTTGACATACAGTCCATTCGTAATAGTGAGAGGGAGTTGTTCAGTGATGGCATTTATCTTTATACTGAAAAATGTGACACTCCAAACACAGCCTGTACAAAAGAACAGGAAAGTGTTGAACCCACAAGAACTTGGAATCTCCAGTCCATTAAAAATTTTCAATAAACATGGTTAAATGGCCACGTAAACCATATGTATGGAGGTCTTGCAAAACGCCATACCTCCATGTTGTGTTGTAAGCCTTCTCAATGTCAAAGAATATCGATACAAGATATTGGCATTTGAGAAAGGCTTGTCTGATTGATGTTTCAAGTTGAATAAGGTGATCCACGATGGAGTGCTATCATTGAAACCCACACCAGGTGGGCGAGAGGAGGTTGTTTGAATCAAGGAACCAAACAAGGCAAGCATTAACCATCCTTTCTAAGGTCTTACAGAGACAGCTCGTCAAACCAATTGGACGGTAGTTTGAAGGAATCTTGGGATCTTTCACTGGCTTAGAGAAAGGTAAAATAATAGCCTGGTGCCAGGCATCAGGAAAAACATTCTCCTGCCAGATCCGGTTAAAGACAATCAGAAGGACATTAAGAGAAGTAGGAGATAGATGGTGCAGCATGTCATAATAAACATCATCAGGTCCAACAGATATACTGGCAGACCAATGAAGGGCCATTTTCAGTTCCACCAGTGTAAAGGGACAATTATAGTCAAAGAAACAGTCAGTTCGAAAGGAAAGAGGTGAAAGCTCTGCCCGAGTCTTGATGGCCAAGAAGGTGGAGGAACAAGCAGAAGTGCTAGATACCCGGCAAAAGCTTTCACCTAGAGTATTGGCGATGCTCCAGACATCAGCCACCTTCTGACCATTAGAGAGTAAGATCGAGAGGGGGACAGAATTGTAGTGCCCATTAACCTTTGGAATCCTGTCCCATATGGTCTTGGAACTGGTGGTAGAAGATATGCCAGTTATGAACTTAATCCAAGATTCCTTCTGGCTTTGACGTCTTACCAACCTAGTATGTGCATGGGCCTGTTGGAAAGCAACATGGTTTGAAAGTGTGGGATATCTTTGAAAAGTATCAGTGGCAAGCAGGATTCCACCACGGACAAGAATATCATGAAAAACGTGTCAAGGTTTTAGGAATACACAAAGCAGCTGCTTGTATAATACAGCCAGTTACCACTGCCACACATTTGTCTATTGATGGCTGATTTACGATGGCAGGATCAAGTTCTGCAAAAGCAGTGAAAGTGGACCAACCTGCCTGATCTCGCTTCAACCAAGCCACAGGTAAAGTGGCATCAACCACAGCAAGTCTCTCTCAAAAGTACAGGAAAATGATCACTGTCTAGTGGATTACTGTCAACTCTCCATGAAAAATAGGAGAATAATGTAGGGGAGCAAACCGAGAGGTCAACAGTGGTAAAGGACTGACTGGGTCCATGAAAATAAGTGGAAGAACCAGTATTGAAAAGAGAAAGATTGTGATCAGAGAGCATACGCTCTACAGAGCGACCCCTCCCATCAATAATAGCACTTCCCCAGAGGGGATGATGTCCATTAAAGTCCCCCAGGATTAGAAATGTAGATGTCAACTGTTCAACAAAAGCATAAAGATCTGACTAATCATATGTCTCTCCAGGGGGACAGGTAGAAAAAACAAACAGTGATGGTATGACCCAAGGAAACACGGATAACTACAGTCTCCAAGGGTGTGTTGAATGACAAAGACAGGGTGGGCACATGTTGATCAACCAACAGTGCCACCCCTCCATGTACTCGACCATCACACAACTTGTCATTTCTGTACAGAGAAAACTGCCGAATGGAGACTGTATCAGTAGATTTGAGAAATGTTTCTTGTAAAGAAAGACAAACAGGCTGGTAGGAAGCAATCAGCGTTTTGATATCATCCAGATTAGAATGTAAACCTCGACAGTTACATTGTATCAAGGTGGCTATTTTTAAGAACAAGTAGGTGAAGTGGCTGGAAAACCCTTCTGTTTTAGACTACGTCTTTTTTCCTTACTGTCCTTAGTTGGTGAAGGTCTATCAACCTCCATGGATCCTGCCCTGGGTCGGGTGGGCCAGTCTTTGTTATTGGAAGGGGATTCCAGTGACTCAGGATGTGAACGAATGATTGTTTTGCCTCTTGGGGTGGGAGAAAAAGATGTATCAGAAGAAATGTCTGTATTTGAAACTGAAGGATGTGGATCTTGAGGTTTGTTGGAACGTATGGGAGGAACAGAGATGGGTGTGGAAGTCGATTCATCAACCTTTTTAACCATGGAGATCAAAAGGCTTTTCATTTGTTTTGAAAATGATTCTCTTGGAGGCACAGAGAGATCTGTCTGCACTCCCACTGTAGTTGTAGAAATATGTCTGAGATGGTTGGCAGCAATTTTCGAGCCTCAGGATAACTAATGTTATTTGTCATTTTCAAATGCTGCACCTCTTTTTCCTCCAACCATTTTGGGCAGGAACGAAAGTAAGAGGGGTAAGAACCATTGCAATTGATGCAATGTGGGTCCACCTCACATTCATAGGCATCGTGGTCCTTGCCCCCACAACGAGCACATGTCAGGAAACCACGACATGATGTCTTTGAGTGGCCGAATCTCTGACACTGGAAACATCGGAGAGGGTGTGGAATGTATGGCCAAACCCTGCAAAGGAGATAACCTACCTTGATGGTGGCAGGTGCACGTGAAGAAGTAAATGTCAAAACAAGGGTATTTGTTGGCAGTGTTACTCCATCTTTGCGAATGGAGATACACCTCACTGCAGAAATTCCTTGAGCGGAGAGACCAGCGAGAATCTCTGACTTGGAGACAGTTTTCAAATCCCTCTCAACAATAACTCTTTGTGATGAATTCAAAGTTGCATGAGGTGTAACCTCAATAGGTATATCCCCAATTGCCTTTGAATTCAAGAGAAGTTCACTGTGTTGGGATGTGGATGTTTCAACCAATATGTCTCCAGATTGAAGCTTCTTTATTGACTTTGGAGAGCCAGCAAGTCCCTCTAGTCCCTTCTGAATAAAAAAGGGGGACAATTACCCTAAAGGTTTTTCAGAAAGAGAATGTAATATAAGAAAATGAGGTACGTGTGTTATAGATGTTGAAGGTTGCTGTTCAGAGTCTTCAAAACGTGGTCACTTACCCATTGACTGTTTTGTCACAATTTTATTTAATATTTTTGAACAAAGATCCATAGAAAGAAGGAATCATTTCAGTACCCACTGACCCCACCCACCATGGAGCCCTACAAGGGAATGCACTACAAAGTCATGCACGGACAATGCAGCAACGCCAGGATTTCGTGAGTACTGTACCCAAATACCAGCATCAGGTGCAATGTCCACAACACCCACTGAGAACTTCCAACACTGGTACTCAGTTGACTCTAGCCCAAGTGGACCAGCCAACTGACCCAAGGGGGGCCACCCAAAGGCTGCCCATTTACAGGAATTCAAGGTCATGGATCATCACACATGGCAAACACGTGGGTGGATGTATAGATCCCAGAGAAGGTAATCAGACAGAACAGAACCTTCCCTGGGAGGTCCCCTTACCATGTACAGGAATCCACACCGAGGAGCCAGAGGGAATTATATCTGTTAATGTCCTCCAGGATTAAAAAGGGAGATGGCAACTGTTCAATGAAAGCACCAAGGTCTGATTGATCACAGGTCTCTCTAAGAGACAGGTAAAGAAAACAAACAGTGATGGTGTAACCTAAGGAAACACAGATAGCAATAATTTCTAAGGGTGTATCGAGTAACAAAGACAGGACGAGCATGTTCTGGTTGGACAGCAGTGCCACCCCACCATGGTTCCATTCATCACAAAACCTGTCATTCTGATGTAATGAAAACTACAGAAAGGTGACTGAATAAAACAGGTAGACATCAGCCATAAGGATTTCTCAGATAATGAATAAAAAATGAGAAATCAAGGTGTTGAATCAGACTGTGATGGTGACTGTGCAACAGAGTCATCCATGCATGGTTGTTTATCATTTAGATGTGATTTTCATTCTTTTTTTCATGGATTGCTGTATCCATGATAAATAAAGGAAATTCCAGTACCCACTTACCCCACCCTCCATGGAGCCCTAAGAGGGGATGCACTAAATTACCAAACAAACACACTGCAGGCAAAGTCATGGTTTTGTAAGCACTATACCCAAACACCATCATCAGGCAATGTCCTCCACAACACCCATTTAAAATGTCCAACACTGGTACTCAGTTGACCCAAGCCAAATAGGACAAGCCAATTGACTCTGGGATGCCCATTTACAGGAACAAGGCAAAAATGACATGATAAGATTGAACTCCTCAACCATCATGATCCTCTCCTCCCTTTCACAGGTCACTGCACATGACAAACACAAGTGGACATTCAGATCCCAGAGGTAGTAAACTAAAAGTACAAAACCGTCTCTAGAAGATTCTTTCACCATGTACAGAAATTTGTCTTGAGGAGTGCAAATGTAGATTAACTTGAATCAGGTTTATGCCTCACTTGATAAATATTCCTTATTCAACTAGCAAAGCCACCGTACGTATTTCTATAATTATACAAATTCAAAAAAACAATTATATCAAAAAATGATCATAAAAATTAGTTGAGTGGATGGCAACTGTATGTTGTAGAAACTTTTCACCTTTTATAACTCATCATGTCACAATTCAATGGTGCCCTTTGGACATAATTATAGTATCTTCAATAGAGATACAGAAGCCTACAGCAAAATTATCTTACTTTCATGCATAGTACAATGTATGTTTAAAAAATGTTAAAACCTTCCAATTACACATTTCAAAACATAAATAATACATAATTAACTAAAATATAAAAGTAAGACCTAAATACAGTTCAAATATCATTAACTATAATGTGTTTATATAAGAAAAAAATTCACAAAAACTTATTACATTACAAAGAGGCACCTGACTTGCTTAGTTATACTTTCATAGCTTTTAAATATTACAGTTTAAATATCTAAAACTGGATAAGTATCAAAATACAATTGGTCTGCTTTTTGTGATCAAAATCATTTAAATGTTTTTTTTTTTACATTCCTTTTAAGTCACCCACTGCAGATTCCAAATCAGAGCTCTTGTTCTCCATGACAGTAGCTAAAAATATTAAAATTCTTCTTATTTTCTGATAAGTATTGCAATTAGTTTTAGGTTATTTTAAGAAACAGCTAGTTGGAGCTGATGGACTAACTAAATTGATGAGTATTATCAAGTATGTTTGGGCACTTAAGTGTTATATAAAACATTCAACCAACTGAAACGATAAGATTAACAACATGGAAATAAGGAATTGAATAAAATTAGCGTTTTTAATTATTTCAACTATCCAAGTAATCAAAATATTGCAGTCATGATTTCCAATAAATTTAGATTAATTAAAGATTGTTAAACCTAATCAATTAAAGTTCACTTTTTTGTGAAAATAATCAAAATTATTTGGGAATACTATTATTTTCAAATATTTTACCTATCCAAGTTCTATATGACAATTATGAAGTAATGAGTCTGATGATCAACTAATTAGAAAATTGCACTAACTGTCAAATTATAATGACTGTTAACTTTGATTCATCTGTTTGGTTTGGATATTATAAAACAAATTGCTGATGCTCATATGATTTATTTCCTTTTTCCTATAACATAGAGCAGTGATATTCACTTTTTCACACTAAAAGCACACTCCCATGTCTTTTGCATTTGAAATAGTGTCAAAAAAAATTTACATAATAATAAATAATAGTTAAATTAATAACCAACTAACATACACATTATATCATAATTAGAAACTAGTAAGTTGCTGCTGAGCAGCTCCCTCCATGATGTTAGTGATTAGAAATTAGGAATGCAATCACACTACCTGGATTGTGCTCTGATAAATGTGCTACAACATCTCTCGATAACAAAAGTCATAAGAGCATGTGCTAAAACCTCATCTAGCATGTAACCATTTGAACTTTGTTAGAAATATCCATTACTAGAAGGTACTAGACAGTGAATAATTGTATATTTTAGAATATAAAAATGTAACAAGAGATTATTAACACAATAGGCAAAGCAATAAAAAATAGTGTTTGTTACCAAGATGTATGAAGTCCCATAATAAAGAAGCTGATAAAATAAATATTCATTAGATCACTATTGTGAGAACTCAAGTTTGTTTTTTTATGTAAGTTACAAAGTAGTAAGACATTTGATCAGATCTGCTTGTCTTCTGGGAATGGTTAATCAACATTAGATGATATGCTTTCAACCAAATAATTATCTCCAAAGTGGTCAAGTAAGGTATCATTGTACACCTTGAACAAACCTTTTATGCCTTACCCATGATGTTAATAAACCATCAGGATGCAGTCAAGACTGAAACCTCATAATAAATTACACAATAAAAAATAAAACAAGAATAAAAATCACATGCATCATACAAACTTTGTTTCAACACCTTCTATGAAAAAATAAAATAAGAATGAACAAATAAGAAAATGAGAAAAGTCAGCAAATAGAATTAAAACTCATATTGGCATCAGTAAATTCTTTGTAATCTTTGAAACCACAAAGGATCACAGCAGATCGAGTAGAATTGATAAATATCGGAGATAATCACCTGATAAAGATCACATAAACATGCAATGAAAGTATAGTTGCAATAAGTTTTGAATAGGACATTATAACTGCAGGCAATATGGCAGTTGGTGGTGTAAATAAAAATGACAAAGGTCCAATAGACATCATAGTCAAGGTGTAGCATCAACTACCAAGGGGATTCTAGTAAAACATCTTTGATGCTACACAAAGCCCTGTATGAACTGCTGCACAATCAATATTCAGTGCTTACTGACTGTGGGTAGGCAACTGGTCTAACACTGTTGAAACTTAAATTAATCCAGTCTCATTTTCAAAACCTGTGAAACATCAAGACCAAGACCATGAGTGTCCAGACCAAAATCTTTCAAAGGATGATCTTGAAACCTATAAAATTGTAAAGCATTTATTATCATCAGTAAAAGCTTCATTTATAACTGTGATACTATCGGTGCAAATTTCTAAATTTGCTGCTATATTATTGTGAATATATCAAAAGCATGCTTCAGTCTTCCTACAGCTTTTACTTTTTTGTGAACTTCTATCTTACTCTCTCTCTCTCTAAGGTAGCCAAATGCCTCATCATCTAATTCATGATGCTCATGAATGGATTAACAAGATTCCGACTGTTTCTTTCTACTATCTAGCAAAACCACAGCCAATGTGAGCCAGCACACCTGTACAAAAATTACCTTTCATTCTGGATATTGCAATCAGAATGAAGTACAATGGTGTTATTAGATTACACAATATTATGGAGAATGCCAACAGCTTCTTAGTGCTATTGTTTTCTGAGAAAAAAGGAATTCAAGTTTATGTTAGTGTCTATTCCAGAATAAAATGTATTGCATTTTACGATTTAACTGTCTACATACAGGATAAAACTATGTGATCAATTTCATAATAAGCCTGTCCCCTGAGTGGAATACTAGATCAGTGCCAATGCACCCAAGATTGATCAATATCAGGATCAAATTTTAACATTTGTGTGCTCTGCATGTCCAGAAATCCATAATGTATACATTTATATAAAATATTAGCAGGCATAAATTGTCAAAATTCATCTCTAAATAAATGACACTACAAAAAGGACATAATTTTATTATAATACAAAATATAAACATTCTAATTGTATTTTGTATTTTTACAGGTAAGCAAATTTTTCATTTTGATCTTGTTGAAACCAGATTGAAAAATAATCATAGAATTTTCTAGATCAGTCACAGGATTTCTTGAAACTATAAAGTAAACATCAGGGTTTTCATACAATAACTTTCAACATATTTTATGTATCTTCATAAAATTCAACAAGGTTTCAGTAAGCATTACAAGTATTTGGTACACATAAAATATAATTTTTATTAGGTATTTTTACTAATGATTTGTCTGTGAATGTCTAAGGTCAGAGTCACCAGTGCTCCAAATGTAAGTTGATTTTAGTATTAAGTGTAAAAACACTTTATGTATCTGAAAAATCTCTGATTTGGTTTACATAATCTCTAAAACCTTCTAAATAAATTTCAATTTTTTTTTTCTCTTCTTAAAAATGTTATATTCTATCTGTTACCACCCTAACTCTATAGGCTTGGTCCAATTGACCAACCTCAAAATCTTTCTAAATGACTGCAACTTTTAATGCAAAATTATAATTGTTTATTCTTAATGTTTAAGGCTCATAACAGTAAGTACATTTTTACTTTATTGTTTCATTGGCCTTTGAGTCATGTCTAATTAATAAGTTTACCATTTACGTTGTAAATTACTGAGCAAATGTGTAGGCTCACATTAATTTATAGAATAATGTAACACACAAGCTGCTTGCAAGTATACCTCCTGAAGATTTTTTTTTTCATTACCTTATCTAACCTAATAAGTTTCTTTTAAATTTTAGTTGAATTTTGTAACAAGTACTAAAAATATATACATGTAAAACATGAAATTTTGAACAACTTTAACCTCAATGTTTTGTTCTCAGTTGCCAATAAAATTTAAGTGTAATTTTTTTTTTGTAATGACAGTACTAGGACTACAAATGACTTTACTATGACTCCCAGCAAGAACTGATAAAATTTGAAAAACCTACAGCAACAGGGAGGAATCTAGAAGATAAAAATTGAATGAACATGCATGGTAAAAAGTGACCAAACTCATCATCAATGAAGTTGGTGATTCTGAAAGTTAAGTGAAAGAAAAACAAAATGGTGGATTTTACAGTTGGGAGACATAGTTTTACTCAAGCTAACTACAAACTATGTTTCAGAACCACAAAGTATGAGGAGAAGAAGTATTATTTGAGAGTTGGAAAATGGTTCCACCTCATGGTGGTAGGCTAAAATTAAGAACTTCCAACATGTCAGATAAAGTATAACCGTCTCTTCATATAAATGAGAAGATACATTTCAGCATAAATCACAATATTTGTGAATGGAGAGAAAAACTTAAAATTTGCTACAAGACCTTTCAGCCATCATGTAATGAGTAGGTTCAAAGCAACATGGAAAAAACTCAAAACATTAAATTCTCAAAGAAATAACAGAATAAAACAACTCAAAGTCAACTTAACCCAAAGCAGTCTCCCCCCCCCCCTTTAACAGCTGTGTTGATAATCATTGATTGAAACATTTTCTGAGGCTTGTTGTGTTAGAGCAAAATCCGCCTGGGAAAATCAAATCCCATCATTACAAGTCTTCAAACTTACAATTGCCCCACAGGAAAACAACACTGACAAACATATTGAAAGAAAACACAGGAAAAAGCAAATCTCAAGTATCTCCCAAATGTTGAGGATTGTCTTCAATTACAGCCTCAGAGCACCCTGGAGAACCAACACAGACCCAAATATAATCTCCATTTCACTGTGAATAAAATCATTGACAGTAACCGACATGCACATTATTGTGCAATGATAGACATCAGAGGATGGGAGAGACTTTATTTGACTCTGTACCAGAAATAATAATCTGGAAATTCATGTCATAAATCAATTTGCCAATCAAAATAATTTTTTATATTTATTACAGGTTACTACTACAAAAATCAACTAGATTAAACAGATAATGGTCAAAGTATCTCTGATTGATTGTAATTCTGAGAAACATGTTAGTGATTTTGTCAGAAACAGAGAAAACATATATGAATGAGGTATTTAGAATAATAGCTACAGGTGTAAGAGGAGGTATTTATTTATTGGAATAAACATTACTACATATCTTTACACAAGCAAAATTTATATAAAGAACCAATACTGTTCCTTGTTAAATTACCTAGATCTGGTCATGACATGAGCTGTTTGAACTGATCTGTATGAAAATTAATCAATTTACTCATAATTTTGATAAATCAGACACTTTAAATCATGCTCATTGATAATCAAGTTACCATTTTCCAACCTAACATGCTAACACTAGTTTGCACCCTGTCCTACTACTTAAGACTCAATTGTAAAGTAGAACTAAGTTAATCAGTCAATTATATCTTCCAATTTGCAATGTACCATGCTAACTACTAGCCTGTGTTCTGTCTCAGCAGAGATGAAATCAGAAGATACAATGTTTTCCTGATAAAATTGTAATGTAATAGAAAATAGAACAACTCTGGCATTAACCACAGTATGGTTTCCACTCCTAATGCAACATCAACAACTGATAACTTCTGGTAAAATACCCATCACTACCTCAAGAAGCTCCGAGTGTGAAAGATTTCATGGCGTATTCTTCAGACTCAATTCCCAAATGGTCGAATAGTTCAGTTTGAAAAATAATTTTGAGAAAATGCAGATGTTTTTTTCTTAATCACTGCTCGATATGGTGTATAATACACACCTCATGATGTATTTTTATAATTCTTTTGTAAAATTACATCAATGCTGGCAGTGAAGGATTATCTAGAATGTTAAAAGAGGATGTTTCAATATCCTCAAATGCCTCTTTAGCAGTTGTTGTAATTATGCATATAACTTAGTAATACAAACTGCTAACATTCACACATCAACATCTCCATTCATGAACAATAAATTTTTAAAACTTAGCCCTTTCACAGAATTCATAAAAAGTGTAAAGAACAAAATGAACACAAAACAAACATTGGCCAAAGCTGAGGAGCATTAATGTCAGTTTCATGAACTTACAAAAACTGAACAAAAAAAAATTGGCTGGCAAAATATTGTCGGTCATTCTTACAGGGTTATATTTAGCAACTTTCTACAATAAATTGTGGCACAGCTTTGAAAAGCTAGGAGTTTGGAGGCCACTAGAATTAACAGCAGAGAAAAGTACTCAGTTCTGAGCATTCTATGTCAGCAAGTTAAAAATAACTGATTTTTTTTGCAGTTGAATCTAAAGTATTATTTATATCTTACTCTCAAAATTGACTTTTCTAACATAATTTCAGAATCAGAAAATAAAACAACATACAGATTCTAGAAATTTTCACTTTGCTTACATCCATCAGGCCAAGCATTCGAAAGCAGTTATCCCAGATGTAATTCTTTTTCTTAATTTTTTATTTATTCAATTACACAAGGAACTGAACACAAAGTTTCAACTTTTGAAAAATCAGTCGTTTTGTTTTAAATGAAGACTGTCATTCATTACCGAGATTAACAAATTGAAATTGATTTCAAAACATCTCTCAGATTATTATTTTTAAGTTTTAAATTTTCCTTTCTGCTACATGTTTAGTAATCTTATCTGAAGTACAAAGAATATAGTTGGAATACTTTTCTTCACTGCTATTATTTGAATATTTATTAGTTATAGCTTAAATACCTTGGAAATGAGCTTCCTGTTTTCTTGTAATGAAATGGCTTATCATACTAAAATGTTTGTAAAGAACCAACATTATGGATTCTACAGAACAAATAACATTCATACCAGTCAGTGTTTCATAATCCTAATAAGTCACAGCACTGTGCAAGATAAATAAACCTTAAGTTATCAGTGTGAAAAGTCCTTCCATAATTTTATCATTTTCTCAGTTCTTTTCATTTCTTCTACAACTGCATGGAAAGTATGTTATTCTTAATACACCTATAAACTTGTTCATGAAATTTCTTCACTACAAAATAAGAAATATTGGTAATAATAATAATTTATATTACAAAAATTCAAAAATATATATCTCACACACAGGTACCATACTTACAGATCTGTCATTTCTTTGTAGTAGAGGTTATTACCAAGCCCACAAAAGATGTTCACAATTAGTTCTGTTTTTTACCTTCCTAAAAAAAAAATGCACATTTATCAAGCAATAAAATAAAAACATAAAAATTAAATATAATTAAGCAATGTTTATAAAATGTTATACTCTCAATTACCTTATCTAATAAAGGATGTTAAATTATTAGAAATGTTTAAATGAGCATTATTAGAATGGTTCCAGGTTAATGTGAAAGTAGTTTAATTTTCTGCTCATAAATCTTTTAACATCTTAACCAGCTTTTAACAAACTGTTACAACTGGAAGGCTTTAGTGTGTCATAACACAACCTAAGAACATAAAGAAACTACTTTGTCTTCATAGTTGTCCTTGCACACTAACTCTTGAGGAAAATAAAATTTTAAACCCAACATTTATTTTTCAGAAAACCATTGATTCTGCTCTTCAACTCCTGTGAAACACTGGCTTCCACTTCTTTGTTATTAGTAGTAAAGGTAACTAACTGATTATGTAACACTACTTTGTGCAATGATGGTGAAAACTTTTATACATGTTCACTTTGCCTTTTTTTATGTTTTCATCTACCTCTCTAATATTCTATAATGTTAAAAAGGTAAATTATATCTTTATACAAATAATTAATTAAAATATTTCATACAGTTTTAGTCTCTTTACACAAAAAGGGAAAGGATTCAGAAGAATACTAGAATTTATACCATGGGAGGAAAAATTAGCCGATAAGGATAGGTTAACACTCCTACGAAAAAAATATTTACATCCACTAAAGCGATACCCTTAGGGGATGTTTTAAAAAAAAAAATTAAATATTATTTCGCAAATGTTTGAAAAGTCAAAATATTATTGCTCCTTAAAAGATAAAGGGACAGGGTCAGTTAATGGCAATTTCATTTAAATACAAAATTATTAGCCTAATATTAATAGCCTTTCAAGTTGCTCTGGGGCCTATTAGGCCCCAATTTTCGTAGGAGTGTTAAGATTTTTTATTCTTCATCAAGAAAAATAAAACATAAGAGGTTATCTTATTGAAGTTTAAAAGATTAACCATTACATCAACAGGATAACACCTCCGATTTATTTGTGCAATAAATCTGAAACCAACAGAATGAAAGGGCAAAAGTTACAGATTAGTGAAAAACAAGCTGGGTTCCAGTTAATAATTGCTTTGTTGTTGTTTTTCTTTGCAAAATAAGTAATTGTTTCAAAAACTGAGTTTCCATCAGAAGTAGTGAAAGCCATAAGTAAAAGCAAAACTATAAGTTTCTGAAAAATAAACGTAGATTTATGTTTTACTCAACAGTAATTATGCAGGGGCAGCCTTGAATGACATAATGGTCCCTTGTTGTAATTTTATAAATGCTAATTCAAATACCGTGTAGGGAAAAATTTAGAAAAAAAGTAATTAAAACATTACATGCATATCCAAGTAAACACTCAAAATCAAAGTTGTAAAAACAGAGCAGAGGTAAGACATCATAGTTTAATACACATTTCATTGAGGCATTAAGTTCATAAAGTTGCTAAAAAATGTATGTGTAAATTACAATACTGTACATTAAGCATTTTTTGATTTTTTTACATATGCACCTATATTTTTTCCAACTCAAAGTAAGTGAAGCAGCTAGTTGCATTGAAATGCAATCCATATTATTTTACAATTATAAGACCAAAGAAAACTATGCAAACAGACAAGCATTGTGTACAATGAAGTACTGGGTAACTGTGTAAAAGTTTTGAATAAATATAATTGTATACCAGACCTATTTGCTATGCAATATATTTTACTTATAACAGCTCAGTGTAGGTCGTCAAATTCTAATACAGTAATACTCTGGTTAGTGCTCAGAATACGTATACTTTAGACAGGTGAAAATATAAATAGAACAATAATGAACTTTTATTAAGCAATTTTTTTTATGAAAGTCACTAATTATATTTTAAATGTGGGAATGGGCTGTGGATCTTCCGTGAACCTCAGCTTCTTGATGATGTCTGCATTAAGAGTTTGTCTTTTCTTGAGTTTTCTCTCACAAAGCAGTTCTCAGAAGCAGGATATCATTTCAAGAACACCTAGCTTTGCCTCAGAGCCCAGATCATAGTCAGGGTCGTTACCTATGAACTGGTCCATGATTTGCATGATTGCTGTGATGCTGCTTCTGAGAAATTGCATAGTAAGTTTTCTGACTGGTGATTCCTCTTCCACATTAGTGGCTGTAGATTTACTCTGGATGCATTTGCTCTGCTAATTCTCAAAGTTCCTAACTGGTAAGACTTGCCATGGTCTGCAGCAATACCTCCACATCATCCTCATTAACACCCTCCAGTCCCACTTCACTGGTCAGTTCAATAATGTTTCAGATGACTGATTCCTTTTCAACTTCCTACAAGTTGCTGTATGCTTTTGGCCATAGCTTCTTCCACACTATGTTCATGCAATTTGGAGTCGCTTCATTCCAGGCTGCTCTGATGTTGGCTATGACATTCATAATGTTGTAGTCTTTCCAAAATTTTCTCTATGAGTTGCTTGAATGTATAATGGAGGCAGTAGGCATTAAAATTCGATATTACTCCCTGATCCACTGGCTGTATTAATGAAGTGATGTTGGGTAGAAGGTAGATCACTTCTACAGAAATGCAGGTTCAAAGTATGTCTAAATTATCAGGACAGCCTCAAGCATTATCAAGCAACAACAACTCTTCAAAGATGAGCAAAAATGTGAAAGCAAATTTGAAAAATAGCAAACATCACTCAAGTCTTCTTGTTTGATTCCAAAATCATTGGTAGACTATTTTGAAATTCCTTTCATTGCTCATGGTGTTTGAGCATCAGCTTTAACTTAAAAGTCAACTTTAGCATTGTCCTCTAGCATGAGAGTTAACTGGTCTTTTTTAGCTTTAAAACTAGATACACGTTTTCCTTCACAGGAGATAAAAGTACGAGAAGGCATCCATTTTCAAAATAGGTCCATTTCATCCACATTAAAGACAAGTCAAGGAGAATACTTGCTTCACTGTGTAATGCCTTTCAAAGTTGCAGGAAATTCCTGGACTACATTTGTATCAACACTAGCCACTTCATCAGTGATACATATGCTATGAAGGTTAGTGCACTTTTTGAATTTATCAAACCAAGCTCTGCTAGCTGTAAATGCTTTTGATGTATCCCCTTTTCCTTCTTGAATATGTGTGAAGATGCTTCTTGCTTTTCCATTATTATCAGTTGGCTTAAGAACATGTTCTAGTGCATTTGATCATCCATCTAAATACTAAGCATTTCTTCAAGCAAATAGCTTCTTAAATAGGTTACCTTTGTTGCTGGATTTTAAGGTCACAGTTGCAAAAGCTCTTGTCTTCTTTTTTTATAATTGTTCTTACCATGAATGTTGCCAAGTTTAAAGAATCACCTACATCCACCTGATGCTCAATAGCTTCCAAGTGCCTTAACACTTGCAATTTCACATTCAAGCAAATGTGTTTCCTTTTCATTTTAAATGCACTAACATCCCTTGAAGGCTTTTTCCCGACATGATGTGTGAAAAGTATTAAAAAATAGTTGCCAAACAAAGTAAATACACAGCAGATAAACATATATATCCTGTACAAGGTGAATTGAATAACTAAATGATTGTTGACAAAGATGCAGTAACGGCTGCTCTTAGGGATTACTGAGCATTGGTGCTTGCGCTATAACTAAACAGTGTTAAATGGGGCAGGAGCAACAGGGTGTAAGAGTACATCACAACTCACAAAAAACTTCTGCAAGAGTTTATTAGTTAGATAAAAACATCCTATTGTAACAGGAAATACTGTTATTTACTCACTGATCAAATAAAAGAAACAATACTTTGTTTTCTTCTACATGAATCACCCTTTGTATTTGCCTCTGGTGCACTATGGTGCATTGCTTTTAAATGGTCACTTCAAATATTCATTAATAAAAGAAAAACATGATTTTCAATATATTCTTTAAAAAATATGGAATTTTTTAAATTTTATAAATTTATACCTATTTCTAACCTACACTTTTCCTTATTTAAACAGATCAACTTTACATTATGCAAAGAATGTGAACTCATAATTCAGTAACCAATGGTTAACACAAAACCAGTGGACAAGAAATGACCACTTTGCTCCTTAAACCAATTACTATTAGCTACTGACTTTCTAGGTAGCCAATGTAAGTCTTGCTATACTTTGCTCCAACAACAAAATTAGTGAATAAAATTGTACAAGAACTTTCACAAGTGCACATAGTTTGAGAAACAGATCCAGGACAATGTCTCACCTTCATGATCACAGACTTTCATGTTAAAACAAATTAACTTTTGATATTGCATTCCAAATCATAAATACAAAGTTTTGCAAAAAATTGTGTTACTTTGATAAAGCATAAAATGCATACTTTGTGAAAAATGATAAAGCTTGAATGTAGTTATCAAATGAAGTCACCACCAAAATTACTCTAACTTTCATTAACATTCAAAAGGATTTTTGAACAATATGTTATTATGGGCAACTGTTCTAAGTTTTTCTTTACTTTAATTAAATTGTCATATTTTTGTGTTGTGTAATCAGATAAAATTGCTTATTTTCAATGTCTTTGTGTTTTCCAATCATTTTTTGAAAATTTTTAGTCTTTTATATTTGACTGAAATGTGCGTTTGACAACTGTATTTTCAAAATAGAACTATTTCTTCTTAACAAGATGCCAATTTTATGCAACAAAATGCCAAATATTTTACAACAATGCATGTTTTCTCATCTTGAAAAATACAAGCTATATTACCAAATTACCTAATTAAATTCTCACTTGGAAACAAACAATCTTTTGAAGTAACTTTCCAGGCACAATTAACTTTTTCTTTGAAACAAACAAACCTAAGATTGCAAACAAACCAACTTCGAAAATGTCTTCAAAAACGTAATAAAAAAATAAAAAGGTAGACTATATAAAAATATTTGGGTGAGACACTGTCATTTTTATTTCAAAACATGGTGAGACATTGTTCATATCCATTGAGAAACAAAGCCTGTTAATTCTGATAAATTTAGTTTTTTTACATTATTAAGATATAACAAAATTATTTGAAAAATAGTACTTATATGATTATGATACTTCTGTTTATTCCAGATTTGAACTTATTATTATTTATGTTTCAGTACATTATTTTAAAATCTCTAAACTTTTTATCCACACAAATACAAATAGTTTATTTTTAATTTGTTACTAATCACTTACTCTGCTCACAGTTTCAAGTGATGTACAGACTGAAAATAATATTTCTATGTACCTTAAAGCATTTTTAAATTTTTTAAATAGGATTTCATATTTATGTAAACATACATAAAATTCATTTTAATTTTGTTTCATAAACATATTTTCATTTCAAGCATGTTTCATTGTAGCTGTACTTTTATTTATTGTGTAATCAAAATCCTAGTTTAGCTGTATGAACCATGTACATTTGCCATAAACAATCATGCCTGTTGGGATTCACACCACCTTTAAAGCAAAGAGGATCTAAAAATTGGTTGAGTCAAGATTGACTTATCACTGGACACCGATCTTGTATTTCTTGGGTAGCACAAATAAATGGAAAAGCCTAAAAGAACAGGATCAACTCTTTATACTGGCTTTATGACAACTCTTTTATGGTGTGGAATGAAGCTTCACTCACCATGGAACAGTTGAACAGCAATGGTGGAGGTGATGTAAATTGATTTACCAACCCTTAAACCAGAACATGGAATACCCATGGATCCCAGGTGAAAGAACTCCAGATGTCCAGAAAGTGACTTTATTGTGCTGTCACTGCTCACTTTCTCACAGGATAGTCACTAACACCATTTTCATTAGTCCATTCAAGCTGAAGATCCTTGAAAATACAGAGAGACCCAATTACTTAGAATCAATAGACCTAGAAACCAAAGGAGGGGATCAGGAAACACTACAGGCCAATTCTCCCAAATTAGTTCCAGAAAGGCAAGAAAACAATGATAATAAAGAAGAATGCAAATGAGTTGTAAGAATTTAGGATTCTAACATATCTGGAAATCCAGCATATAATATGGGAGAGAAAAGGAATGTGTTGAAACTCTTGGAGGGTAGAAGATAGTAAACAAAGACTTCTTAACAAAACATCTCCACCCAATAAATCCCAATAACAAAAATAAGTTGAGGGTAAACATGGGAGCTACTGGACCATCTCAGCAGTCCCATCCCCTAAGTCAGACTAAAATTATTAAATTTTTAAAAATGAAAACCAGTCTTATCATTCACATACCTATCAAACTTCATTTTAAACTCACTCAATTTATTGTATCCATAACATCCAAAGTCAACCAATTCTAGAGACCAACCATCCTATTTGAAAAATAAAACTGTCTTAGCTGAAAACAGCATGTACCTTGCCAATATTTGCATCTCCTGTTTCTATAATTCTTCCTGTTTAGCATGAAAAACGTTAATGCATCAACATTATCAATTTCTCTTATAATCTTAAATACTTCAATCAAATCTCCTTTTAGTCTTGTTTTTTCAAGAGAAAATTTTAAGGAGTTTAATCTCTCCTCACATAACAACCCTTCCATCCTCACGTTTTCAAGTTTCTCACTAATTTCATCTGGTTTTCTATAAAATTCCAACTAAAAGCATTTTCCCTTTATATCTACTAACATAAATCCTAACTGATTCACTTTCTTTAGTATTATTCTTAATATTCTCAACTTCAACAGGATGAAACTCACACTTTACGCATATATAGTCACTTCCCTTTTCTTCACTACTCTGTCCCTATTAAATAAACTACAACTACGTATTTCAGAGAAATTTTTATCATCAAAATCTTCTACATTTAACTGTTTCAGTTATTCCCATTCAAAATCTTCTATACCTGCCAGTATCCTAAAGTCATCTATTCCCTACACTTTCAGCATCACAACAGTAACAATTAAGCCTATTCTTATTTTCCTTTACATCTCAATTTTGTTCCACTTAGTTTACCTTTACCCTCACAACCATCTACTCCTAGTTTAAAACATTTCTTATAGCTGAGTTAATCGCCCTTGTAAAATTTCAGACCCTTTTCTACTTTCAAAAAGTTCTGTCCTCCCACTAAACTGATCCCACAAGTCCAACCAACTAATCTGCTCATCCTTACCAACTCAAAATTTCATCTTTACAATTAATTCTTGGTAGTATTCCTGACACAATGAATTTATGGCTTTTATCTTAAAATGTCTTCATCAACCCCTTGTACTTATTAATTAGCTCCTCTGACTAACTCTTTATTGTATCTTTAGCTACTATATGCACAATACAAACTGCATCATTACCAGTCACCTTATTTATAACTTTTGCTCTATCAGTTATGTTCTTCACCTGTGCCCCACGGTAGCATAATCGATCTCTTTCTCCCCACTGACTGTTCTATCCGCATGCTGTGGCAAGGAATCACCTGTAACTAACCTCTTTTTAAGTTTACAATCTATATCCATCTCTTTTCCTTTTGCTGTCTCTACCCTCTGTAGTTCCTTGTCAATGTAAGTCAAGGACTGAAATCTGTTGATCAATAAAGTGTTTTTATTTTTAACTCTAATACTACCCTTTCTAACTTAGCCAGCCAAGAAATCAATGAAAAAATTGAAGACAATCTGAAGTAGACATAAGTAAAATCTCCAACTTATCCTCAAATTGCAGAGGAAAACATTGATAAACTTCAGACAAAAGTTGGATGGAAAAGTCAGAACAGTCGTGAAAGAAGATGAATACAAGAAAATTATGATCTGTTGAAAATCACAGGTTCCAATCTAAACTCCCAAAAGACCATTCACTGAGAAACTACATAGAACTCCTTCTGGTAGTGATGGGCCAAAGTATGTTGATCCAATCATCATGGAAGACAAGACATAGCTATCCTGTTGTATAACTGAGTGGTAACGCCACCAGCATGAACAGCAGTATCAGGAAGAGAAGGAAAAACTAAGTAGTGATTTGCTGTTCTGTCTGTTAAAAAGGAAGGAGTCAAATGAAACAGGAGAGAACCCTCAAAACCTGAGTAACCAACTAAACAAAAGAGCTGGAGATGACTGAACAAAACATTTTCTGTTGGGGCTTACTTAGTAAAAGAAGAAGTCAAAAAAATAAATTCTCACTAATCATCTCTAAATAATTTGGGAAAGCCATCTCAAAATACATCTCCATCTCATAATGACTCACATCATGGATAGCTCTGATTGAGAGTAATCCCTTCCCTGGCTGTTGACAAAAACTCAAAAGCAGAGATGAAAGAAAAAAATCTCTCATTGACCTCCACGAGACAAACATTAACTCGGGAATTCGTGCCATTTGTAAGTTTACTTTGGTTAAGTAACTTATAAATATAAATGAAAAGTTAACTCTGGACACACCAACCAAATTCATAAATTACAATGTAAATAGCAAATAATCACAACATTTCTGTTGGCAATTACTATAATAAGGATCACACGTATTTATATTGTAAAATCCAGAGAAAAAACTTTTGTTACATATTTTGATTATCATCCTATGATTTGTGAAATGTGAAATACAGTGATTGGAATAACATGGTACTGAACTGTTGTAAGAGAAAGTGGTCTTACTGAATGGCTGGAATTCAACACAAATTAGACAAAAAGTATATTTTAAGAAAATACTTTTTCTTACACTTGCTTAATGCAGATTAAATATGTATGACAAGTTTAGAAGGCATATACTAGTCACTTCAGAAATATATGTTTTTCCAGTTTAGTTACCTTGTTTAACTACATAATAACATACTCCATATAATACTGCCCACAGCAGTGTATATAATCATGAAAACATGTCATACAAGGGTATGTATATGGCTGTCAGGTATCTAGATCTTTGAACAGTAAATCTATAATCAGTATATATATCATTTTGAATAGAGCTGGATGATTTAACTGATTGCCTCTGAGAAGCTATTACATCAATTATTGTGATGTAAACTACACTATTTATCAAAATTATGAATCAACTGATTAATCAAAATTAGTGTTTCCAATTATTCCGACAGCCAACTAATCAAAACTATAATTAATTTAACCATCATGAAGATAATAAAGTAATTAAAATTAGTATTTCCAATTACTACTAACACTGCTATTATGTTTCTTTGTTGTTAAGCACAGGGCTATATAATGAGTTATGTATGTTCTACCCAATTTTAATCTCATATCTGATTAATAAGCCATATTTAATTAATTGGTAAATACCAATAATTACCCTAGATGCATGAACAGTGCCCTTGTAATCTTTAAATTTTGTTATTAAAACAAAGTTCATAATAATCTCAGTAGTTTCTGGTACATATAAACAAGTATTCTAATTCTGACCAGACACAAAATTATAAAAATACAAGTTCATTCGTGTAAATTACACAAACCCAAAGTAACTGTTGGAATTTTTCGGCCAAGGATATGAACACAACAGACTAGTATGGCCACATAAATATTTAAAGGAAGTTTCATCCAAGTACAACATATTAATTACCTTGTAAACCTTGTTTCACTTTTGAAAACATTTCACTAAATTAACTCATTTTTTTAATAAATGTAATGAATGTGGCAGTTTCTTAATGAAACCAACTAATGTTATTCACTTAAAAAAAATATAAAAATCCATTTTTATAAATAAAAACATTTCATCTCAGCCAAGAAATATAGAAATATAGAAAATATTAACAAACTAATGCCTGTTAATATGCCACCATATGGGCTGCATGACAAGTTTTGTACCAGGACTTCAAAATTTTCATTAAAGCACTGTAAAAATTCAAATACACTATACATCCATTAAGTGTATAACCATTTCAACTACAGCTGTTGCATGAACATCATGCATATACTAACTATTACATCTAACATGCTCAAACAATCTAAGTACCAAGACAAACACAGTCACATCCAATTTTTAAATATATTTTTTTGTATACTAAGTATCAAATTTTATAATTGTATATGTTTTATACTTTTCCTGAGTAAACTGATTCAGTTATCCTGGGCAATACAAAACAATACTTTGTTTTCAAGTTCCTAGGTAATGTTGGTGAAACCCTCAGTTATATATGCCAATTTCATAATGCTACTAGTACCAGCCTCACCAGGTCTAACTGTTATCAAGCAAGTTGTAATAATAACTACATTAATGAGTTAGTAACAAAAAATACAAATATTAAGAAGTATCATTATAAAAGTTCCCAGTTTTTCTTATACTTAGATTTACAAATTACATTATCACTTAACATTTCACAAGGGAAGAAAATTTATCATTTATTTTTTCTTTCACATTCATTGCAACACTTTTTTTAATTTTCTAAACTGGATAAATAAACCTATTAAACGTATATGTAGTCGACGTTGTATTTTTAACGGGGTTTAAAAACAAAACAATTTACTATTGATAAATTATTTTGTTTGCTAACGTTATGCCTAACCTAGTTATCACCTCCATAACTGTGTAACTTTAAATTTGTAGTTATACAACATAGCAGTTGCTGATGTTTATTACTACTACTAATATTAATATTAAATATTTTAGTTTTACTTAATTAGTTCTAGCTATTCGCACTACATTATATGAAAAACTTTTACCTCTCTAAAAATCATGTTAAAATGTACACGTCAATTAGTATTTTTTAAATAAAAAAAAACACTGCTGATACATAAATATTAAAACTTCACTCCTATTGCTCCTAATTTCTCTTCCATAGAAAAAACTTCGCACTCATATATTTTTAAGAGTTGTCGTTTACTAACTCAAACTTGTATAGCATTCTACATACAATTTAGCGAAGAATGAAAAGTTAAATGATGCCCTATAAATATTGTTGATATATGGATAATATACGTTTAGATGTCATTAATGGTAATTTTCCCTACATCTTATGAAATATACCACCATATAAATTTCTATACTTAAAAATTTAAAAATAAATATTAAATACTTTTGAATTAACAAAGGTTTATGAAATAAATTTGTAATATACTTACCAATGAATAAGACTGTTGCTAAAATATACATTAATGTGAAAAATAAATTTACTTAATAAAATAAAATAGCTGAAAACAAAGGTATTATGTTTCAAAAAGAATGTATTGTAAAGTTTTGGATTTTTTTGTTCATTTATTTTTTCAACTTTTATTCTTCCTCGGTAAGTTTATTTCAAATGCATCTTCCGTCACTTTTCTGGGGGGAACTTTGGTAATTAAACGCGTTCAATACCTGTGGGCGGCATAGCGCAGCTAAAACAGTCAAGAAGACTCAACGAGAATTGAATATTTGATCGTGTATAAGTTTTTAAAAAAATAAGTATGATCTTTAAATATCATCAAAGGGCTAACATTTGCTAAATACTACAATACTACTAGATTGTTCATGATAATAAATGGTGTTTTGGAGGAACTAGTTCTAGCTTGAAGTTTGAAATATTTGTTGCAAAATGTGAGTTGTAAATTCGTCGGAAGAAAAGCGAAAGACACCTATCTCAATGCATAACATCTATCATAAAACATTGGAGAAGACAATGTGATGGTTCAGATGTGTTTTTCTGTTTAGGCAACAGGAAATATTTGCAAAACAGATGGAATAATAAATCAGCGCAGATACCATCGGATACTGTTCCGTCGTGGTATACCCAGTGGTTTGCGTATTATTGATAAAGAATTCTACTATCCAAAAGATAATGCCCACATATCACTTATCTAACCTATACAGAAATTACTAAACTAAAAAAAGAAGCTGCTGGAGTCATTCAAATGATGCAATAGACCCAACAGAGGTCCAATCTTAACCCAATAATAAAACGAAAAAACGTTGTAAACGAAAACTAACTTTATATGACTAGAATTGGTTCCCACGTATAACATCACGGTTTTAATTCTCAGATCTTTAGTATCAAGACGGCCTTGGCTGACCACCACATGTTTTTGTGTAAGTTGCTCATTGCGCTCCAAAAGATAGAACTATACTCAACTTTAGTTTCACCAGAGCAGTACTATTCGACATGTGTTGTTGGCTCTCCTGCATGTATCGTGTCAGCATCAAAAATATAGACAAGGTAGGAAAGTTTACTCGAAAGTGGTCCACTGTTCTACAGGCAAAGCGAATGCTTTAATCTTACCTCTGAGATTCACTTCCTGGTGGAAGCATTGACGGTATAAGTTAAAGCATATAAACCATGGGTTGCATCACAATGTGAGCTTGGTTTACTAGTCCTTAGATAGGATCGAACCTAGCATAACGTATTTTCCTGGGTAGGGTGGCCTATCAAAGGTAATGTAACTGGAGCTTCTTTCTCAGGACAAATTCAAGGTTACCACTTTATTCTGCATTTTGATAAAATATTGCATCAGAAAAGAGTAGATGTCTCACAATCAGGTGGCGTTATATAATTGCACTGACTATCCATTTAATAAACTTTTAAATATGAATGTTTTCATGATCCACTGAAGCAAACAACGTAGTTAATCCACATAAGTGGTTAAAGTTTCAGTGGTTCTTCTCTTCCAAACCTTGACCTCAGTCCGATTAATTTTTATTCCACTTTCAGTCTCCGGCATAACGCGATAACGACTGTCTCACAATTCAGTAGTTGCTTGTCATCCTCATGTGTTCCATAAAGTCTATGGATAGGTTAGCGAAACTTAAATCTGTGTATTGCAAGCCTATTTTAGAGTCCAGTTGCAGATGTTACCTGTCTGAAATATTTCAGAAAATTATCCAACTTCTGTTTCTCAGTACCTTGAATGCTAGTGGTGTGGTTTGCAATAACGCACTCATGGAGTTCCTTGATCATGACCAGATCTTCTTCTTCACTTGACTCAAATATCTTCAACATCGCTGGCACAGCAAAGACATAAGAACTTTGATAAGTAACAGGCTTCTGCTCTATGGTGGTAGAATAGTTAGATTCACTGGGTATTTGTTGCTGAGCAAATCATGTGTGTCAACCATCATACTCCAGCTACCTCACAAACTCTTGGGGATACTGGGAGACTTATTTTTCTTCTGAAGGAGTAGACTGTAATAACACCAGAAATAACACTTTCTATCCAGACATTTGTACGTTTGGCAAACAGCCATTTGATCCCTGTTCCATTGCTCCATATATCATCATTACATTTTTGGCAAGTATCTATTGCAGTAAGTTTGGTTACGATTAATAAATTAGCTGAAACACTGTCAGAAGTTCATACCTTCTGAGTTCAGAGCAATGGTACAGACACACTTTCTTTTCACTTTAAACTGTTTTAAATGTGTTACAGGTTAGGTGAATTTGTGTTATTCTCCTCTACTAGAGCTGGATGGATGCCTACACTAGATTAGGGTCCTTCACTTGTTAATTTAAAAGTTTCTAAAGAGCTAACTTCAGTATCTATTTTTCAGTGCAGTTGTCTATTTCATGGCCGACATCTACATAGTTTCAACTCCCACCCGATGCTCAGTGTTATGGCAAGATAGTAATTATCCTTTTCTGCATTGCAGTTTCAGGTAATGAACTATTAGAAAGCCTTATTCATGCAGCAGTGGCAGCCAATGTATTACTATCCCCCTTCATATATGAAGAAATTAGAAGTATTTTTATGTTGTATTTTGTTTGCTAGCTAGATGAAGCATTGGGTCATGATGATATTAAAATCAGGTCGATCTAGAACACCTGAAATATTTTCGGGGATTTGACGTCATTATATTAGTAAATATGAGGATAGATTATAAATATAATATCAGCAATGCACCTGAAAAGTAGTTAAGAAAATGTAGAATGAATTAGTCAATGAATTACGTTTTTTGTATCTCTGCTAGATACAGTGCATATTGAATTATTTTGTACAGGTAAGTTAATTTTTTATGCTATGAATTAGTATGAATTAGTACAATTAGAAATATTTGTAAACGTGCTCTAAAACTTAACAGTAGTGTTCAAGTGTGTGAAAACGTGGAAGGTGCAATAAACAAATTTCCTGTCACTTACATATACAAGACGTTGAATTATATTTACTAGACAGCTCAAAAGAACCCATTAATTAAATATTAATGTTACAACAGTACGTTTTGTCTCAATGGAAATGCAACCTGAGCCTGATAGTTTGGAAATAAAGAAAATTTATTTCCTTTCAATAATTAATGTGCTTATTATGTGACTGGTTGATTTTCTTATTAATTTTAATATAAAGTGTTTAATCTTCTGTATTTCTGCGCCGTCTTATTATTATTATTATTATGTTCTATGTGATCGTAATTTCATTTCCATATTATAAGGATGTATCCTTGGATGAAAATAATATTTGACTGAAAACTATTACCATTATCAGCAATGATCAACTAAACATATTTATATAAGTATTTATTTTTATTTATTTATACATTCTAATATAGGATTTATCTCAGTGGTAGATTTAAGGTTGTGTAGTTAATAACTTCTGTGGGCCTTACATCTCATATAATTGTACACAGATTAAAATTATCAATAGACCCTCATTAAGAACATGAGCCCTGAGGCTGAGTCCCCCTCTAGTTCCTACCTAAATATGCCCCTGGGATTTTTATCTGAACACCTTTTCATAATATATAATCTCAGTGTGACATACTCTTGGATTTAATCAAATCACTTTAATACAATTTTTACAAACTAATCGTGACTCGTAAAGTATTTGTGCTAATTTTCGTCCACTTTGCCTTAATATTTTTACTCTACAATTTTCTTTTCGGCATTATTATGACAGGTAGTAAATAGTTAGAACATGAGTTCAAATTCCCGAGGAGTTTTTTGTTATTTTCTTTTATACATACATTAATTATAATATACGTTAAACATATATTTGGGTGCAACTTAGGAAAAGTCAGGCATATTACAATAATTTGCATGCCAGATTCTGTGGTTTTCATCCCATTATGCCCAAAAAATATCATACTTCAAACTATGGAGCTGTAGATGCATTTTAAGAATGATCTAAAAAAGTACCATAAGAGTTAATTGTAGGTGGTGTTGACTAGGTGCCTTATCTTTAATTTATCACATTAAAATGGTGTATAATATCATAAAAACCCTTGGGTAGCTACGTGCAAAATTCAACAAACAAACGAACAAGCAGTTTAGTAGTTTGATGCACATTTAAAGTATCGTCTATCTGCAGTTGACCAGAGAACTAGATCCAAAGACTCTGAAAGTATTTCTATTTATAAAGTAGTCTCCTACACATAAATTGAAATTATGCACAACACAGATATCCCATAAAACAGTTAATAAATTTTGACCAGACCTGATTTGAATGTTATATCTGTGTCCAAACTACTAAGACGTTCTGTCAATGCCCCTAATCTTAAACTATTGACCGAAGGGATAGACTATCACTCTTATAATGCACCCACTAGTGTGGGCAATATTTTATAGTATCATACAAAGTCGAACCTGGATCTGATATCTAGAGCTTTACCATACTGACAGTTCGCACTTTTTATATTTGATTGGGACATGTGGTATTGAAATGCATGGTGTAAATGGATAGATCAGGGATAATTAATAATTAATGTATTAAGTTTACTGATTATAATAAATTGCAAATAGGGTATATTCTAGCTGTATTGTGAACGTTAGCATACTACGAAATGACTTGGATCAATTGGATAGCTGGATGCATAATGGGCAAATGCCTTTAACTGTAACAAATACGAGTTTATACATATGACTAAACATTTGAAATTTCGTCATAATTTTAAAGTAGTTTGAATCAGACAAAAAGCGAATAAGATCACAATCAAAGATAAGTCTATTACGGAAGATTATTGAGGTTTTAACATCATGCTGAGACAAAAGTACTCAATGAATGATTTAATCGGCTTCTCTGTTACAGTTAGCCATTGGTTAGTTCAATTTAAGTTTGTATTTCCGACAAAATACAGGCCAGTCTTGGCCAGGGGGTTAAGGCTTGTAATCTCAATGTTCCGAGTTCGAATTTCCGTCACACCAGCTGGTTCTTTCAACCATGCAGACGTCATCATATGACGGTAAATCCCATTATTCGTTGGTGAAAGAATACCCCATGAGTTGGCGGTCGGTGATGATGACTAGCTGACTAGCTCTAGTAGAACACTATTAAATTAGGGGCGGTCGCGTGTAAGGGGTACAAGCTATAATGTTTTTTTTATTTTTGTTTCGACTTGTTTTTGGTTATAATAAACTAGTATAATTAGCCAGAGGTTTGGATTTTCTGTTTCTAACGCAGTCCTTCCTTTTGATTTCTTTTACTTAACTCTATCAGTATAAATTTTCTCTAAAAATATACATACATTTGTATGTATACATCATTGAAAATCAGCGCAATTTCAGAATAAGTGGATTGATCGAATTCTTATGGTTTAAGGTATCGTTTTAATTTAGCAATCATTATTCTTTTTCATATTATCCATTTCAGAATTGACATTTTACTTTATATTTTTCTTTACTTTTTATTGACCTTGGTTTTAAAGGTCGAATTGAAACTCGACGATGACTCTTAAAGAGCCCAAATCTAAACGAATAAACCCGAAGATGAAGCCACCTAAAGTTCGTGAGAGTTTTTTGTTGTATTTATATATGCGGTATTATATTCATCAGATTTTGTTGTGATGTATTTCCTTCTTTTTTAGACGGAAGGATGAATCAGACCTAGCTTAATGGTTTGAAGGATCCAGAGTTTAAAACGCCATGTTACTGAACAAGCTTCTCTCTTTAAGCTGTTGATACTTTTTAAAAATGACAGCCAATTCTGTTCAAAGGCTCGGATAAAGCCATCCCGGCAACAGATTATGCTGTCTGTCTGTCTATATTTTCTTTAGTCAGTACATTTTATAAATGAGAACGAATATATCTAAATACTAGAAGTGTCTGATATTATCTGTAAAGACAAATGTGTTTGTTAACCTTAAGCCTACCTTGAATAACCAGAATTAGGTAAAACTATTGTTTACACATAGTGACGTTTCATATTTTTTCTTGTTTATTTATTTTATATTAGCTATTACAGTTTATATCTGATGACGCCTTTTAATTGGTTTGATTTTTTTAGAGCAAAACTACAGTGGGCTATTTGATCTGTCCACCATGGGGAATCAACCCCTGATTTTCGAGCTGTAAGTCTGTACTACCGGGAGACGGTGGCTGTTGAACAGAATCATTGAACCTGGGGATTGATAAGAGCATGAATTTGGCCATTAATCCATGATAATTCAGTCTACTCTCTTCTTCTCAAGTTTGAGCTTATCCACTACTTTTCCAAGTCACTCTTTGTTTAAATTTTAAGCTTAACTTTTATATTTATACCCGAATATATCACTTCAAGATTTGATACTAATTAAATACTTGGAAGAAATGCAACTGAAAAGTCGTCAGAGTCTTTATTTTGCTAATGCGTAACTAACTTAAAGTCATTTTAATTCGATATATCTTCTTCTCATAAAATTATGAACTGTTTGTTCATGTTTAGTTTTGTTCTAGTGTTTAGTTTAAAGAATTGGAGTTTAAACTCATGGTGACTTTAAAAAGTCAATAGCTTAATGAGTGTAGAGTACACTGATTACATTTTTCTTTTTTTTTAATTCCAACTTTCTACATGTTTTTTGGGGAATGTCAATCCGTAAACGGTAGAAACTTGGTAAGTAGAGCCTATGATTGAATGTATTTATCTATCTGTAAGAATTTTGTGATTGCTTATGCAACAATGGCCTTAAAGCATAAGAATTCGTCACATACGTATCTTGATGAATCAAGAGCTGGTTGTTTTGTTGTTGTTGTTTTTTAAATAATAATTTGACTTAATTTTCAGTTTACACCTTTCACAATACTTTAAAGATTCAAAAGCTTAGAGATTAGATAATTCACGATAATTTTATGATGCTGAACTTAAATTATTAGAAATTGGTCCATTCTCTTCTAAAGTTATCACATTGTGAGCTTGATTTATTTTCAGTTCTTTTTTTATACTTCAAAGTCGAAAACTTCAGAGATACAGATGAAAATTATGTGGAATTGAAGTTTCACGAAAATGCTAATATAAATCATCAGAATGCTGTTCTGGAAAGATTTTGGTATTGTTTTTAACATTTTTATGCGATTGTTTGTTTGCTTGTTTTCGAAATTTGCGTAAAGCTACACAATGGCTATTTGCGCCCACTGTCCCTAATTTGTCAATGTAAGACTAGATAAAAGACAGCTAGTCATTACCACTCACCACCAACTCTTGGGCTACTCTTTTACCAATGAATAGTGGGATTGATCATTGTATTATAACGCTCCCACGGCTAAAAGGACGAGCATATAAAAATCTTCAATATATTCCATATTACCCGTTTTCGTATAATTGTTCATGTGCAATGTACAGATACCACCTTCGAAATGTAATGGCATTATTCTTCTAGTTGTATTGTTTTCAATAAAGCACAAAGCTACACAAAGGGATGTCTGTGCTCTGCCTACCGCTGGTATCGAAACCAGTTTGTTTGTTTTGGAAATTCGCACAAAGCTACTCGAGGGCTATCTGTGCTAGCCGTCCCTAATTTAGCAGTGTAAGACTAGAGGGAAGGCAGCTAGTCATCACCACCCACCGCTAACTCTTGGGCTACTCTTTTACCAACGAATCGTGGGATTGACCGTCACATTATACACCCCCACGGCTGGGAGGGCGAGCATGTTTAGCGCGACGCGGGCGCGAACCCGCGACCCTCGGATTACGAGTGCACGCCTTAACGCGCTCGGCCATGCCAGGCCTGTATCGAAACCAAGTTTTTAATGTTGTAAGTCCGCAGACATACCGCTGTGCCACTAGTTTGTTCGTCGCAATACTTAATCTTCTTCAATATTTCTATATCTTCCAACAGAGGGTGTTGCTAGATAATTTTTCTGAGCTTGTGCTATTACTTTTTTCTATTCTCATCAGTTAAGAAAAGTATAAGAAACAATTTAAGACTGTTTTTTTTGTTAAAAGCTGTCACCAGGTGATGTGGATGACAAATTAAATCTGGGAAATTTGATCCTAGGTCAATAATCACGGAAGTAGTTGAATTTCTTTGTCATATCTAGGTCTGTCATAAGGTTTGTAGCAGAAAGAAGCCCAAATGTTGTGTCTTATGTTCACATTCACCTGTTGAATTTGTATGTGTTTTAACCTAACATATATTTTATTGTTAAACAATACTGTTCAGTATGTGTATCTGTGTATGCTTTCTTATAACAAGGCCACATCGGCTATCTGCTGAGTCCATCAAGGGGAATCGAATCTCCCCTTGGTTGTCCAGTGTAGTCTCATGACTTAATTCTGTCAGTAAAAATTCAGATTAATATTGCAAAAATTAATCCATTGAGAGTTGTTACTAGTTTTATCTATTGGAAACCTGGGAATGTAACAACATTTATTATTTAGTATTTGTTTTTATATTTTGTTTACACGTATTGATTCCTGGAATTATTTGTACTTTCGTTGAGACTCGGCCTGGCATGGCCGAGCGCGTTAAGGCGTGCACTCGTAATCCGAGGGTCGCGGGTTCGCGCCCGCGTCGTGCTAAACATGCTCGCCCTCCTAGCCGTGGGGGTGTATAATGTGACGGTCAATCCCACTATTCGTTGGTAAAAGAGTAGCCCAAGAGTTGGCGGTGGGTGGTGATGACTAGCTGCCTTCCCTCTAGTCTTACACTGCAAAATTAGGGACGGCTAGCACAGATAGCCCTCGAGTAGCTTTGTGCGAATTTCCAAAACAAACTTTCGTTGAGGCTAATTTTGGACACTTGGAAAACTTGAAAATGGTATTTTGAAGACCACAGCGTTATAACCTTGTGAGTCAGAGGACAGTGAAAACAATGTGTCAAAGCTCGTGAAGATTGCTGAGTCACAGAACAATGAACCCGCGACCCTCGAATTACTTGTTTGTGTAACCACCTGACCATTCCAGGCCTCACTGAATTATTAGATAGGATGTTGAGATACTGCCAGTGAGCGTTATAACTTAAATTTTGGTGAGTATTTAAATCGCAGGTTATCATACAGTTTAGCAGATGATATAAGCATGTTCAATAGTCATTATGTTAATAAATATGTTATGATACTTTATGTATTAAAACCTTACATATGAATTTGTTTATGTAAGTTGAATTACAAAGAGCTCTGCTGTCAGACAGTAACAAAATAATCTGGTCAAGATGTCGATATGTGAAGTTGATTGCCATAATTACTAGCTCAGCTAAATGAAATGCAACTAAATGGTATAACCAATATTTTCGGTGTTGGTAAAATATGTTTGTTTTGAAAATGAAATGATCGTAAGTTCGCGAATACTTAACAGATGATCTGAAAGTAACTAGTCGGTTAAATTACATAAAGAGAAGACATGGTGTTGTAATTGATATTAGCAAAAAATGTGTTCACTTTGGCAATATTTAAGTATTTAGTAACGAAATGAAATTATACATAGCAAGAGAAGCCGCTAATAGTGGCTTGTGCCATAAGTTTTCGTTGATTTTGATCTCAAGTACTTTTATGTGTTTACAGTTCTGTTGAAAATTTACTAACATTTATTTTGTGTACAAACTGCAGTTTTAACCACTTTGCTGTGGACTGTTAGTGCATGACTTAAGGCGTGTTTGAGTAACACCTGTATGGCGTGGCTTTTTGTTCCCTCAAGTTACCTTAAGTTTCTGTCAAAAGTTCTTAATGGAGTCTCCTGACTGGGAGATGGTGGTCGAGGCTTGTAAAGATACCAGCGTGATTCCAATTACTTGTGTAGAGACACAAGAACACCGCACTAGATATTTTACCTCTCCTACTTCCGCACTAAACCTGGTGCTCTGTTTTTAACATTCAGACAATGGTGAAAGACTCACGTGACTGTTAATAGTAGCTATACAAACTCGCAGTAATTGTCGTCGCTAGGTTATGGCCTAAAGAGGAGTATAACAAGATACAGTACAAGCACTATTCTAAACTTATTAAACTGGACTTCAACTGGCGCTTGTGTAAGCATGTATGTTGGAAGAAGTTGTTTAAACTTCCATTACTTTTCTAATAGAGTAGGGTTTTGTTGTAACTTTTCAATTGCAGCTTTTAACTCCTATTATACTCAGTGAACTTTTCCCTAAAAAAGTTTATCACAGTTCCCTCACTTTACCTTTATTTTACACATATTTGTCTTTCCTAATTCATTATATTTGTTAACATTACTTCCAGGCCTTATGGTGTTTTTTATTGATACTGGTTTATGTTATCATCGTAGTTCTCAATTCTCACGACCAAAACATTTTTCATAAGCTTAATTTAACCCACGTTAAAAGTAGTAAATGTAACAAGCATATATCATGTTATTGTTTGTTTTTTATGTAAGTGTGCTTGTATTTTGTATTTACGGGAAAACAACTGAGATAATCTGATGTATAGTAAATTACGCAACAATGAATTGTCTTTTTTCATTATTATAGTGGAATTTCTTTTACTAATCAAATCAAGGTTTCCTGACAGTGAATTTATTGATTAAACCATTTTAAAAACACCTACTGACAGAAGAAATTAACTGGAAACGACACATTCTGCTTATCCAACAAGTTAAACGTGAAAAATGGGGCTTATGTGTTGAAAGTATCTACTCATCCACGAATCTAAGATATCCACCTATCTCAACCCCCACAACAGTGGCACCCCAGAATCGTACCTGATCACGATTAAATTATTTACTTTTACTCACATGTCCATTATATTTTTCAGATGACGACAAAACTGCTCTTAATGAGCATAGTAAAAAACATCAAAATATCTTTAAAAAGCCTCAAGTCACTGAAACTTGAAGTGACTTCATTTTGCTGAACATTTATGAGGTTGTTCTTTTGTCAATTTGGCTTGCTTTCGTTTTCTTTGATTTATAAATGATGGTAAATCGTGAATAATACAAAACTGATTATGGCACATTTGAAACGACTGAAAAGTCCATTATTCCGAAGTTTGTTTAAAATATATCTGAAAAATGTTTTCATAGGATGACCTGCATTTGCTGCTAAATTTCTTGTAAACAAAATATAATATGATTAATTAATCCTTGTAAGCAGGTAAGGATTACATACTGTAACTTTTCTTCTCAAGTTCCAAGCTACGCTGTATGGACTTCTAAAAGGTTTGCGTATCCAAAAAAGAAATATTAAAACTGTATTTGGGACAACTATAAATCTAGGCTAGTAGCTAAAATATTAAAACACGCGACAGGTGTCGTGTGACCAAAACAACCCATAAGTATTTTTTTATTTTCTGCAGCTTAAACTGTAGTAATCCAAACTAATAACTATTTTCAGTGGATGTGCCCTTCTTAGCCGTTACTTCATAAACAAAATTTTAAAGGAACTCATAATAAGTAAACAAGATATAGCATCTCCAATTTTGATTGAATTTCTACCATTTTACGCACCAATAATTCGGAAATTTTATTTGATAAAAAACATACTTAACTTACATGGAATATTTTTCAAAATTGAAAAACTGATATCTCTTTATAATATACAATCAGGTGTCAAATTTGAACTAACTATAAATCGTATGTAAAAAGGTATTAAACAAAAACTACTCAATTTTAATCAAAATTTTTGCGCACGCCTACCTAGAAAATATATCAAGCTATGAATCTGAACTTTTTACTACACTTTCACTCAAGAGCAAAAATGGACCGTTTTTAGTTTTTGTCATTCGGTTTATTAAAAACGGGTGATGTAGCACAGCAAAACTATAGAGTAAAAGCATATACAGATACATAAGTGTTTGTTATACCAAGCAAATTGGATTTGCAGTTTCTAGGTTCATGTTTTTAAAAGAATCATAGGGGTTACCGGTTACAGTTCATTATCCATTGCTAACTTGTAAGCACAAATTTGTTAAATTTTATAAAGTTCTTCTAAATAACGTTTAGCGTCACGTGATATTAACTTAAGTAATTAGTCCGTGTAGTGATGTTTGATACAGCTGTACCAAGTGCATTCGAGTAATGATAAGAAACTGTTCATCTAGTTTTTATGGCATTACTATAAAAGAACTTATTAGCACTGTTTTATAAAGATAAAATAATAGTATATATATATATATACATATACTTAGACTGGTTGGTTCTGTTTGTTTAAACTAATAGCGTTGCGATCCTAAAGCTAATGTTATTTACTATCGAATGTCACTTTATTACTTGCTGTGGTTTGTTGGTGTCTATTGACAAAAAGTCGTGATATCTGATCAAAAACACTTTAAGTGGTGAAACAGTTCTGGCCAAGAAAAGATTAACCGTGCAATTTAAAGGCATGAAATCAAAACTGAAACCCAAACTGTTAGCCACATTTATAGCATTGAGAAAAACTATACAGCAGATATTAATGTTTCAGTTCGTAAGGCCGCGCTTTTTATTCAACTGGGGGCATGATGGTCGGTAAAGCAGGTTGTTTTGGCTGCACGACACATATACGACTTTGTGTTTCGATCTGTGGACTATTAGTGATAAAAAATTCCTATATGTGAGACTTTTTTTTGTACATTCGTAGGTATACACCGTGTATGTGTGAAGTAGATAAAGTAAAGACATCAAACTATTGATCATAAGAGGTCAGTAAATAGTTATAATTTGGAAAATAGATATTTCATCTGTGACAATTACAGCAATTTAAAGATTTGTCTATTTTGCAATATTTCAACATATTTTATTTCATTTATAAGGTATAATATGGTGCATAAAATGATCAAACCATTATAAGAAGGCTGGGTGTGGCCTATTTAGGGTGCTGGATTGTCAATATGAGGAATCCAGTTCGCGATTCGTTGTCACTTCAGGTCTGTAGGTGTGTCAGAGTGAAGATCGAATCGTACTATTTCGTAAGAGTAGCTCAATAGCTAGTGGTGTATGCTGTTAATATATAGTTTCATTTCCTCCGGACCAGGGATCCTCAAACTATGGTATGTCGGGCTAATGTCGGTAGTACGAGTAAAAATTAATGCAAATAATATAAAATCTGTAATAACCCTAATTTAAACTTCACGTGTATACACATTACTCGTCTCTTCACTTCATAGACTCGCCGATGTTTTCTTCACTTCATACTGGCAAGAATTGCATCATATATTCTTCAATTATGTTAGAAAATAGATATATATCCTTCCCATCAATGGGTAAGTGTTGAAAACATACATTTTTGCTACTAAACTTTTTGCGTATTTTTGTAATTACGCCTAAGTTTTCCCAACAAAAAAACATTTAATCAAATAGTGGTAAACAACTCTGAATTTTTTTTAAAAACCACTGATCTAGTCTATAAGATTAAAGGCCTGAAATGGCCGAGCGCGTTAAGGCGTGCACTCGTAATCCGAGGGTCGCGGGTTCGCGCCCGCGTCGCGCTAAACATGTTCGCCCTCCCAGCCGTGGGGGTGTATAATGTGACAGTCAATCCCACGATTCGTTGGTAAAAGAGTAGCCCAAGAGTTGGCGGTGGGTGGTGATGACTAGCTGCCTTCCCTCTAGTCTTACACTGCTAAATTAGGGACGGCTAGCACAGATAGCCCTCGAGTAGCTTTGTGCGAAATTTCAAAACAAACTGTCAGATTAAGGAACGGTTAGTGCACGTAGTCCTTATGTAGCTTTGCGTAAATTTATGAGACGAATGAAAGAGATATAGAATACCTTAAGTTGTTGTTATTTGTTATGAAGCACAAAGCTATACAAAGAGTTATCTGTGCTCTGCCCACCACAGATATCGAAACTGTTTCTAGCAGAAAAAAGTCCTCAGATGAATCACTGTGCCACAAGGAGGCGAATACTTTAAAAGAAACTATTTTTAATTTATGTATTTCTGTGTATTTGAAGGCAAAGAAAAAAAGAAATACTTTCTTTAGTTTTATCTTTTCTATCGAAAATTCATGTAAAATTTTAAAGGGAAATTAAAAAGCATTCGTTGAACGTAAAAAGTCAATAGCAAATGTGACTTCGAAAATCCGTGCGATACCATAAAATATTCCCAAACCAAAAGTTCTATCCAAGATAGCGTTAGTGATCGTTGTTAGTTTGTGTCAGCTAAATAATTGTATTTACATAATTTAAGGTGTCCTTTCTTACACTGCTAAATTAGGGATGACTAGAGCAGATAGTCCTTGAGTAGCTTTGCGCGAAATTCAAAACAAACAAACAAGTTTATCTCTACTAGTGACAGCAGAAAACGGCGAATTTCAGTATCATACATTTTATAGTCACATTGCACATAAAATGACGACGAAACTTAAAGTATCTTCAATCATTAACGGCCTTTCTTTCAGGAAAATAAACCTCATTACCACCCGCTATGACAAAAGAAACGGTATAGTAAGATCAACAATCTGTTTATGTTTCAGAAAATGCATGGTATTTTAAAGAGCCAAAATTTTCTTATCTCTTATCTTATAACGTGAAGAAAAAAGTACAAAAAATCCCGAGAGACGTAGAACAAAGATTTTATCTGTGAAATTGTTTTAGAGTCTATTTATCTCATGGGCTTTTGGCCCGGAGTTACGTGTGGTCTCTAACATCCTTTAATGGCCAGGTGGGTTATGGCTTTCGACTCGTAATCTGAGGGTCGCGGGTTCGAATCTGGGTCGCACTAAACATGCTCGCCCTCTTAGCCGTGGCGCATTATAATGTAGCTTTGGCGAAAAAATTCAAAAAGATCCTCACATCCTTTATGTGTGTGTGTATCTTACTTTAGGTAAGCAGTTTGTGTCTTCTGTGACCAACTATGAGATGTGTATATATATCCTACTTTTGGTAAGCAGTTTGTGTCTTCTGTTACCAACTAACAGATGTGTATATATATCCTACTTTAGGTAAGCAGTTTGTGTCTTCTGTGACCAACTAACAGACTTTTTTAACTACGTTCTACTTCAAAACCACTTTGTGACCAATCACTTTACCAGTTTTTAATTCTTTCAAGAGCAAAGCTTGTCACCTATCTCTGAACTTTTAAAGAATAATACAGTTGCTAACAGTCTGCTAAACTTCCAAATTAAAGACCACTATTATCAATAATCATCTTTGTATACAGATAGATGGAGACCGTTACCAACATCAGCTGAACTGTGTGTGTCATAAGATAGGACATAACTATATAAAGTACTTTGGAGGTCTTAATTTTTTTATTTCTTGTACTTTTTCTTTCATAAGCGTTCGGCCTTTATATCAGAATCTTTGAAAGATAGATTTTTAATGTGTGTCGTATTGAGTTCTACTAAGCACAAATGCTTCTACTAATAGAATATTGGAAACTTCCAAAACATAGTCCCTCTAGTGGTAGCATAAATCTTCGAATTATTACAAGATACTAAGATATTAATTATTATATAGTAAAACTTGTGACGACGATGCATTGCATGTTACATTTTCAACTGATCCGATGAATTATAATAGTGTTAAGCGAAAGGCTTCGTAAACAGTAGCGTGTTATACATAACGTATACAATTAAGAAGTTATTAACTTCTCTTTACTTGGAAATCTGTAGTATAAAGCCAGTAAAATATATTTATTTAAAAATATTATTATCGTCTTATTGTGATATCATACAAATAAAAAACACAGCAAAAACTACTCATCAACAGGAACAAAAACTACCTACACAAAGTTATTACCAATGAATAATTAAAACTAAAATTTATGGAAAACTATTGTGCTAATAATTCATTTAATATGAAACAATATTGTCAGATTAAGGAAATAAAAACAAGGGAAATACCTGAGAAAAATATTTTTTTTTATGTCAACGTTAATTGCTTAAGGTTGCGACTAAGAAACTGCTTGATATTTTTTGAACATCGACAACCAGTAAGAACTGATAGAACAACCTGTATGGCTAAGATACTTTATACTTAAATTTTTCGTCTGTTTAGGTTTGCTCTTGTTTCGTCTCCACCATCTTAGTTAAATTTATACTATGTTTTTCTCGATCGTGTGATGCTACTACTGAAGTCGCTGTAACACGATGTGGGATATCTTCTTGATGTTCTTTTATCTCGATATTAATATATGAGCTTTCTCGGATATGCTCTTTCTCTTTGACACATTATTGATTACTATTTTTGTTGTATTTTTCTAATCAGTCATTCCTCTCTTTATTTTCTTATGTTCGTAATTAAGTACAGTTGTGTGTGTGTGTATTTTCTTTTAGCAAATCAATATCGGGCTATTTTCTGATTCTACCCACGAGAATCGAACGCCTGATTTTAGCGTTGTAAATTAGTAGACTTACCACTGCACCAGCTGGCGACAGGTATTAGTAAATATCCAGATATCTGTATGAAACCATTGTTATGCTATGGACTCTGGAATTGTTCCTATTTTAAAACTACTTACCAGAGGAAAAGCAGTCAATAATACCCAGCTTAAAACACTTCATGTCTTCGTCTGTATCCTTACATAGGAAACATGACAACCTTTCGAGAAAGTTTAATGTTAATGCTGTTGGCCAATGACTTCTTCTTTGGAATTACAATACCTCTCTCTCCATTTAGGCTCGTTCCCCTCGAATTCTACGTGCGAGTTGGATGTCTTTCGGCATGATGGTCACCCTCTTTGCGTGAATGGCACACAGGTTAGTGTCTTCGAAGAGACCCACCAAGTACGCCTCACTGGCCTCCTGAAGAGCCATGACAGCAGAGCTCTGGAATCTAAGGTCCGTCTTGAAGTCCTGGGCAATTTCTCTTACTAGTCTCTGGAAAGGTAATTTTCGAATGAGCAGCTCAGTTGACTTCTGGTATCGACGGATTTCACGGAGGGCTACAGTTCCTGGCCTGTAACGATGATGTTTCTTTACACCTCCTCTGGCTGGAGCGCTCTCTCGGGCAGCTTTAGTGGCCAGTTGTTTTCTTGGTGCTTTTCCGCCCGTGGATTTTCTTGCAGTTTGCTTCGCGCGAGCCATAATTTCGTTTTGTTCGTGCTATATTGCAAACGTACGTAGAACTACAATCTTATTACACTCTTCGACTTCCGTGCTAAGAATGATCATCGTTCCAATGAATGAATGTCGTCGGTGTTTGGGTAATATAAGTTCATATCCTGGAGGGTCAGGTTCTCTATAGCTCGTTTGTTGAATTTTGCGCGAAACCATACGAGGTTTATATGAGTTACCCGTTCATAATTTTGAAGTGGTAAATTGGAGAAGACGGTTTGTCAACACCACACATCAGTAACTCTTGGACTGCTCTTGTCTGACCTAACTATGATATTTGACCGTCACTCTTGTAACACACCTACAACCCAAAATATTAGGTATAATTTGTTTGTTTGTTTTTTTGGTTATTTTTAGGGTTTTTGTTTGTGATAATAGAATAGGAATCACGAAACCTCAGTGTAAAGATCCAGTACGCTAACCCTTGGGGCGTTGACAGTTTATGCGCTGATAATGAAAACTCACACGTGGAAGGATCGATGTTTAGAGTGAAATCTTGTGAAAAAAACTTTATTCAAGTATATGTTTTTATAAAGCTAAATAAACTCGGGTCACATTCTAATCACCCTTAAATGGCACTCAATAATGCATCTCAATTTTCTAATGTCACTAAAAACAATAGTAAACAGTTCTGTGAGGTTGTTGTGATTTTGAATTAAGCACAAAGCTACACAGTGGGCTATCTATGCTCTGCCCATCGTGGAAGTCGAAACCTGGTTTCTAACGGTGTGAATCCGAAGACATACCGCTGGGGGTGTTAAGTGAGGCAAACACAACTTAATCGTGATGTCGAGAAAACCCACTTTTAGAGAAATATATATAACGGCTCGTTTGGGTTGAGAAAATATTTTACATAGAAGAGCGAACAACGTTTCGACCTTCTTCGGTCATCGTCAGGTTCACAAAGAAAGAGGTAACTGACCGGAAGCTGACCACATGTTTGAAAGGGTATGTGTAACTGAGTGTCGAAATGTAGAGGGCGGTGTTAAATGTTTCAATATATAATTTTATTTATTTTATTATATTAATATAGGTATAAAGGCGTTCCTTTATATTGGTTTATTTTAGATTTAAGTTGTTGTATAAGTACGGCTTCTTTAATTTTGCGTTTTTTATGTTTATTTCTTTATTTAGTATTTGAGTGTTTTCTATGGTTATGTTGTGTTCCTTTGACTTGCAGTGTTCGAAAACGTGTGAAGGGGACTTTTTATGTTCTTCTTTATACAACATAAACATTTTATTTGAATCGGTTAAAGATAGTGAAATAGGTGTCAAAGTTCATATTGTCTTATTAGCAGGGGGTAATAAGAACTGGCTGAGACTACCTTTCTAAAATCATTATGATAAGCATACGTCGGGATTTGTGTGAGGAATTAAATTTGTCCTCTCATCGGCGTGATATTAAACATATACACATATAAACTTTCTTCATTTTATTTCTAACGAAGGTGATATTTTAACTTACTAGACTTTAACTTACCAACGATTAGTGGGATTGACCGTCACATTATACACCCCCACGGCTGAGAGAAAGCACGTTTAACGCAACGCGGGCGCGAACCCGCGATCCTCCCACTACGAGTCGCACGCCTTACGAGCTTGTCCATGCCAGGCCAAACAGAGAGGAAGATGTGTTTATGACTTTATCAATACCCATATTCGTGTTTGTTGTGTTACTTCAAAGCTGAACAGTGAATAACTGAGTAATGTGGGCTTATAATACCAAAAGCGATTTGGATACACAGATGACTGACTGTGTAGATTTTGTTATTAAGAATAAATAAACAAACCATAAACATTTTAATTTTTTGCAGAAAAAACTGTTTGAATATTTATACATATTTAGGCTCAAATAAAAAAAACCTCATTATGTGAATGACTGTTTTTGACAATAACTCTTCATACGTAGGACACTTGAGACTTTATGTAACAGCAAAAGTGACTAAGAACTCTTCGTACTTAAGATGGTAAAATATATATCATATACATTGTCTTGTGTTGTTTGTTTTTTAATTTCGCGCAGAATAACACGAGAGCTATCTGCACTAGCCGTCCCTAATTTTGCAGTGTAGGACTAGTGAGAAGGCAGCTTGTCATCATCACCCACCGCCATCTCTTGGACTACTATTTTACAAACGAACAGTAATATTGACCGTGACATTATGACGTCCCCACGGCTGAAACGGCGAGCATGTTTGGTGCAACCAGAATTCGAACCCGCGACCCACGGATTAAGAATCGAACTTGGCCATGCCGGGCCTTAAACAAAGGAAGCAGAATTTTGAGTACAAATATCAGTAAGTAAAAAAAATCACTTCACTATTGTTTCAATTGCTGTATTAGATGTGAGGTGTTAATCTGGCCAATTCTGTTCCAGAATGGTATAGTAAAATGTGGATTTTAATAATCGACACAATTCAGAAAATAGCAGACTTTAAGCTTTTCCAGATGTTCTGAATTGTGTTACCTTCATCTGATTTAACTCCTCAGTGATCCAATGCACTGAAATATCTGCCATTAAATAAGTTTTAACCCACATTGTAAAGTAGCTAACAGAAATATATATATATCAGTGACCATTATGATTCTCCAGTAAAATAATCAGAGATATGTACAATTATTATTTGTAATGGGAAGCATTTAATTCTTTGTCCCTGTTCTTCCTGGTATGGCCTGCTCTTCATCTGAGCAGTACGTAAAGTATAATATTTCATCTCCATTAGGAATCTAAATGGAAACTTCTTCTACGCATTGGCTGTCACGCGTGAAAGACTTTTGTGTCTTACTGTCCTGTCATTACTTCAAGTACGAAAAAAAATTGTCTTAAGCCCTCCGGATAACAAGGTGTGCCATAGTTAGGTTTCATGTTTATATCGGTCATAAGAGTGGTAAAGTGTCTTATTTTCCAATCTAAGCTGTTCACACACGTGCCAGAGGTTTCATGTTCTAATGCTGTTCTCTCGCATCAATGTATAATACACAGTATTATGTGTCTTATCTAAACTCCTGCATTGTCCTTCAGGGTAATCCCTTTTTATTTTGACTTGTATTGCCTGTGGTTTGTTGCCACTGCTATGGTATCTCTGATTAATTCTCATCATTTGGTAATCTTACCATACCGCTGTACCAGTTGGTGATCTACAGCAAAGTCGTATCTCCTAAATATTGAAATATAATTACACCTTCAAAGTTATTGAAGTTTGTAAAGCACTTCAATAATACAAAATCCACTCTAAGATTTATTTCTTTACTATAGTAATAGTGACAGTAATGCTTGGCAACTATTACAAATGCAAGCAGTCCAATGTTTGTTTGTATTTTCACATGCGGTAGTGACATTTAGGAGACATCGACAAATGCTTCGCACCTTCCTTCATTAAAAAAAAACTGATCCAATATCACCATCACTCATGAAAAGGTAGTTAAGACATTTGACTTGTAATCCGAGGGTCACAGGTTCGAATCCCCGTCACACCAAACATGCTCGCCCTTTCAGCCGTGGGGGCGTTATAATGTGATGGTCAATCCCACTATTTGTTGGTTAAAGAGTAGCCCAAGAGTTGGCAATGGGCGGTGATAATTAGCTGCCTTTCCTCTAGTCTTACACTGTTAAATTAGGGATGACTAGCGGGAATAGCTCTCTTGTCGCTTTGCGCGAAATTAAAAAATATACAACAAACGCCATCACTAGCATCTGAATCACAATCTTGCCTGAAACAAATCACCACTGGAGTTTGTACTAAAGCACGTATGGTCCTCCTATTGCATTAATAGCTCGTCACTGGTAAAAGAGCTTCCTTATCTATCGTAAACACATTTTGCTGCAATTTAACATTTATGGTAATTGTGATATTAAAACTTCATGTTTGTGGTTTTAAGCGTACAAACATTATCGACTAGATGCATGTGTCCGTGGAAGTTTTACCACAGTGGTTGCTGCAGTTGGCTTCTTTTCCCCCCGTTCATATTTTGTGCATGAATGTCTAACTATAACTTCTACGTCTCATTATTTGACATTCCGACCATGCTGCTGTACCAGCTGGTGATCTATAGCAAACTATTCATAAAAAAATCCTCAATCTTAACTGAGCTTACTTCACAGCCCTACACAAAATCTCCAATAAAGAAATTCTTAAACTCACCCTTGCCGTTGCAAGATATGCATTTGTGGAATATCAATTTAGTTTTTGTGGATATACTATTTTCCTGTTTAAACTGTGCATATTCTCTGTTAGATTGAACCGTTGCTAAATTCAGTTACTTAACATCTTCGTTTACAAATGCTCTACAATTTTAAGCAATGTATCATCCAAACTTGGAATCACAAATGCAACTGTCTATCTCTAAGCCTAAAGATATCACCTAGTTACTTTTTGATTTATTTCAGCAAACGGGACATTTGAAGCTTAACGGGTTACTCTTGTCTTTTGGCAACATAACAGGAGCTGGTAGTTAGAATATTCATTGACTAATGCTAACTATGTGGGCTTGGTGACCCTTGTACTATGCATGGTTTTAAATAGTGCTTGGTGTACTTATATTCAAGGTTAATGTTGAAGAATTATGTCAAATTCAAATAGGAAGCGTAATTTGATAGCTAACAACGTGAAACAAAAATGTTTTTGTCATTATAAAAAATGTAACTGCTTGTCAGTTATTTAACAAAGTTGATTCTAAAAATCATGTTGAAAATTGTTGATCAACTGTAGTTATGATAGATTTATTCAAAACATTATCATATATTGAAAAATATCTTCCTTTGAAAACTACGAATTCATCGAAAATTGTGTTAAAGAATATCTAAAACTTTAAATTATGTCAATACGAGTTTAAAAAAGCAATGATATAATATTATTATATAGCGAAAATATATTTATGTTACGTTCAAAAATTTCATCATAGTATTATTTTTTGTTACAAAACAGTGGTGGATTCAGAGTTGATCGAAAATGAGGGTTCAACAACAGGACGCAAAGGGACCCACGAGCGCTTATTGAGTGGGAGTTCGAAGCATATACTGGCTTACCTAGCCTTTGATTAGGATTCGTTTGCATACGATCGAAAGAATTAAATTACCAAGTGAATGCATGATGAGTTTGCAAATACAAGATAAGGATATTTGTACATAAAACAATTATTGTTACCACTGCAAATTCACCGTTTGACTTGTTGCGCCTTTTGTGTGTGTTCTCAGTTTTAAACAAACCGTAAAAACAGCAGCAATCTTTCATCATCACAGGACTCCGTTGTTCTTGATGTTGCTGTTCCATTGTAGAAATATTTTGATGGAAGTGCTTGGTGGAAATATATGGTTTGTTTTGGAATTTCGCACAAAGCTACTCAAGGGTTATCTGGAATAGCCGTTCCTAATTTAGCAGTGTAAGATTCGCGAATTTTTGGTCCAACACATATAATTCCTTTCATTTTTGTTTCACACTGATTTTGAAAACTTGTAACACAGACGTATAAAACCATTACTATCTTTGTTTATTCCTTTTACAACATTTTTTATAAGTTTCGGTTTAATATGAAGTGAGAACAGAAACACAATTTGAGGACTCATTAAAGATTGATATTCGATATCATGCTTCCCTGATGTGTAATTTTTTTCACTGACATTCCTTCTTTTTGAAACGATTTTATTTATAATTTGGTATCCCACAGATACAAAAAAGGAACAACTTTTGGCACACCTACTCTGCAGGCCGGCAGGAGTGCATGAAATTTTATATCATAACCTATTATGATCATATATGATGATCCGATGTATCGTTTGCATGTTTTGATAAATTTCTTTCATATTTACAACATGAACAACAGAAATCAATAGCTTAGTGTTCCCACTGTACAAAAATATAGCTTTCATACTAGCTGTAAATAAATCAATAAAAATACTCCATTCTTCAGTACCTATTTTTTTTGTCCACCAGCGCGTCAACACCTGTACAGAAATAGAGAGTATCTTGCACGCTGTACTAAAAAATAAGGGTTTGATAACAACTTTGGTAAATTGAAACTCTTGTTTCTGGAGCTAATAAATTCCCTTGCTGTGAACCAGTGACAAGAAGTTTTTCACAGTGCTTTAGTAGAGATCATCCTTTTGTGATCAGATGAGGAATTTTATGTTGTCACAGGAATGGGATGACTAGATGACGATGGTTCATTATGTTCTTCTCAGGATAACATTTCTCTCCCAAATTCTCTGATGGTTATGGTACTTGAGGAGAATCCCTATGAGATTCTGATTTCATTGCCGGTGCAGTATGTAGATATTTAATGCATTGTATAATTTTGCCTAAACATCTAAAACATGTAAAAATAAGTTAGGTAATCCTTGGGTTCATATTATATCACGGGAGATGCAAATAGCATCCTTGCTTTCTTATTATTCAGTTACTGTGTTAAACAAGATATACAAATTGTACAGCACGCACTTGGAGCCCAGTTTTTTCTTGGTCACCAGTTTCACTCCAAAAATAGTGGTATCAAGCTAACCGAATTTTGTGCGTGATGATTTTGTTCATAAAACTGTGGTATATTTTCCACAAATGCTACAAATGTTTGGATGATTTTTTTGCACTTTCACACTTGGCATAAACTGGAGGCAGCCAACATTTCAAATGAGCTTTTATGAAATATAAAATAATTGATGTTTACAGAAGTAGTGTTCAAATATTTTTAAAAACAATTTTTTTTATAATTTAATTATATCGGAGGTACGATGTGAAGAAGAAGATAAGAGTTTGTTTTGACTGCACACAGAGTGAGCCAAAATGACTGATTAAATGAATGAGTCAACTAACGGAGAGGCGACTGACTCCGCCCATTTTATGCTAAATTTAGAACAGGAGTTTTCAACTTAAGAGTGCCCGATTGGTTGGTTGTTTAGAATTAAGCACAAAGCTACACAATGGGCTATCTGTGCTCTGCCCACCACGGGTATCGAAACCTGGATTTTAGCGTGTAAGTCCGCAGACATACCGCTGAGCCACTGGGGGGCAAGAGTGCCCGAAAGCCACAACTATATTCACGAGTCTAGTGGCGGGCGGCATTATATTTTTGTCAAATTAGCATTTGTTGGTGTATTACGTAATGCAAAATAAAGAGTAAATGGATCTATAGTAAGGTTAATTTATGTCCTTTCAACATGGTAAAATAAGTTACGAGTGGAAAAGGAGTTAATCTGGATGTGGCTTACCGTGCGTTACATGATATTTGGACGGACACATTTGTGAAAAAAGATGTATTTTACTGTAACAATAAAAGGAAAATGCAATTTAAACATGTTCAATTACGTAATAAATAAATTTAATGAAAACATGCTTCATATAAAAGCAACTATTATAGCAAACAGAGGGAGTAGATAGCTGAGCGAGTCCACAATGTTTAGCAGGGGGATGATTGTGTAATAGACCGAGGTGTAAGTGATATAAGTTAAAAACTATTACTATTAAGTTATTACTGTAAAATTACAGAGGCATAAATAATAAAGAAATAGGTGCACACGAAATAAATTTTAAAATTTCATTAGCGAATTTCAGTTGGAGCTTTTATGCATTTTTACCTCGCAAGTTAGACTTTTTCATTTATTCACTGCAAAAAAATATTATAAAAGTTGGTTATTTTTCAATAGACCTTTGCGGGCCACACAAAACCATGCCGCGGATCGCATGCGGCCCGCGTGTCGCCTGTTGGGAATCCCTGGTGTAGAGACTTCTCGAATGTTCTGGTAAAATGAGCACGTGAGAGTTTCGTGATTCCCAGGCAGAGGATATGAACATGGGCTTGAAGTAACACTAACATTGAGAACAAATAACATATGTGAACAATATGCCTGAAGTTATCAAAAATGTATGCATTAACCCATTAAACTGTCCAAATAAACTTAATTTCGGAGCAAAAGCCTAATGTACTGAGATGATTCACATACTCATAATAAAATATTGGGGTGTGACAGTTACTTAAAATTTAAAGAGAATGCACAGCTTCTAACTACATTTTTAATATCAGTGCTATCAAATTACCCACAATCACTTGAGTTTTCTAAATTAGCTGATTCTATGTTGTTCGGAGTAATCATGGATCAAATCAGGGACGTAATTCTGATTTATTTCGACCAATTTAATTTCATAACATGTTACTTAATTTCTGAAACAGTATCTTCATACTGATCAATATGTTATACAAGGAATGGTTTTTAAACCACCAAAAAGAGAATAACCTATACATAGACAGCTGTTATCAATTCTGATAGAATGTCACATTTTAGATATAATGTCTTTTTTAAAGTTTTGTTACGTATACATTTCATCTTTTCATTATGTCTATCAGATAAAATTTGTAGAAGAAGTGTTTATGATATATACTTTCTTCAACAGATATGTGTCATTATATTTATGACACGCAAAACTTATCACATCACTCAAGTCATTTATTAATACTTGAGTTTGTTTGCTTGCTGAATTTTGCATAAAGCTACTTGAGGGTCATCTGCTTTCGCCATCCTTAAATTAAAAGCGATATTTTTGAAAGAGCACAGTTAATCAGTACTGCTTTTTGCCAGCTCTTTCGCAACAACAATTAAACAGTAAGATTGACCGTCTACTTATAACGTCCCACATTGAAGAGGTAAGTATATTCGGTGATGGGATTCGAACACGCGATTCGTAAAACGCGAGTCAAGCGTTCTAAACAACAGACCATTCTGGATCGTTAACACTTAAAAGTACATTGTGTTTATTTATTGTATCTTAAATAAATAATGTAATACACTAGCAACAAATAAATATTTTCTGATATAGCATAAAAATGAACATTTAAACTCACACTTTTCATTTTTCAGGAAATTATCTCTTCTCCAGTGAAACTCTCGGCAGGTTGACGACCTCCAACAATGCTGATAGCAACTCATTGCATACGTCATCCTGTTAAAGTATAACTGTTTTAACAAGATCCTTGTCTTTCCCTTTTCAAATGTTATCTTCAGGAGAGGAAAAAATATTGCATCACCCAATTTATTTCACACTTTTCTTGATTTCTCTTTTGTTTTTTCAATACTGAGCATTGCGTAAGTGTCATAGCTAGTGTAAAATGGTTATGGACATTATGTGGTGAAACTTAACTCATATTTTGCTCATTCAAACTAAAAACTCGTGACAAACGCATTACAATAGTTAATTATCAAATAGTTAGTAAATGGGATATTTTTTTTTCTGAGTAAGAAAATCTAGATTTAAAGAAGATACCACGAAATTAGCTAAAACGAAATGGTCGCAGAGTTTGTTTCTTTTTTATTATTTGATTGTTGTACCTCTGGCCTTGATAACTGATGGCATTACCACGCATTGAGTGCACAAGAGAATGAATGTAAACAGATGTGAGTTCATGGTGCCACAGCGTAGTGTCTTGATCCTCTCACTTCGAAGACAGTTCTTCACCTGAGACAATGAAATAAACGTAAGATATAATTTTAATAACTGTAGGGTGAATTTTACTCGTTATTTTATGTCTATTGCATTGAGCGCTTGAATACTATGAGCTTTTAGTCCTTTGGCATTGAGCAGAGTCATCCAGGAATGTGGTCAATTTCACCAAAGTGGTCCTGATGTGTTGGCTTTGACAGAAACTCATGGATCTCAGTGTGCTTGTTGGTATTTACAGTGTCTTCACCTAAGTTGAGCATTCCTCATATTGCTAGTGAGGAGGGGTTTCTTTATTGACCTTTTGGGGAAGTTTGACATCACCATTTCAACTGATTAATATAAGATGTAGGCAGTTTGGAAAAATATCTCGAAAAAATCAATCATTTTGAAAATAAGTATAGCCAGTCTGATCAATTTACAATTCCAGTAAATACGATTATTCATTATTCATAAGGTGACACGCACGTTTTTAATTTCTGATGTGTTATACTAAAGACTATTTTCCACGAGGTACTATACTTTGTGTATAGTTCATTTATTTCTTAGCATAGGCTTAGTTTTAGTAGAACTCGAAATTACTCAGCAAACTATAATACCAAAACTTCCACTTTACTATATTATAGTTATCTGAACTACCTAAACTACTTTTCCATGAAATCACGCTACCCTCGAATTCCGCATCTCACATCAGATAAGTAATAGTCATTGTATATCTATAAATAAATTTAAATAATACTGTTCATGTGTACTTTAATTGTAAAAATGCACAGTTTGAAATGTCATCTCTAACACAAGCCACGCAAACTGAAGATGGGATTATATTATTTAATAATCTAGCAAGCCAAAATATTTGCTATTCCTGAAAGTATTTTTTACATTGTACGTCAATATAGCAAAGAATCTAAATCCACCGAATTTGTATGATAGTCCCAATAAACTACATTATTTAATATATATAAATATATGACACTTCTATGAGTACTAATAAAACCAAGAAGTCACAAAGAAAGGAACTTATAAATTTACGATGATATATACGTGATGCAGCAGTAGTAGTATGTGTGTCTTAAACATTTTGTCTCATATCCTGATACCTAACTGCACTATAGATAACTCATTGAAAAACAATACGTGTTGATGTGAAAAATTGATCAAGTCAACCAAAATAAATAACTCCACATTCACTGGAAACTGTGAAACGTACTGGGAAATGAAAATGCATATCTGGTATGCAATTATTCTCTCAGGACCGAAGGTTGACATACATACTGCTAATTTCACAAATAGTATTCATCACAGGATTCACAGCTATAATTATCTGAGACTCTGTTCTAATGGTGTATTGGAAAAAAACAGTCTGTGGTGATGACAATCTTAGCAATGTTTTGAATATGACAATAATCCTTATAATGAAGAGTACTACGATGGAATTATGCAAGGACCTCTTTTTTCTTGCTTGAAATTGGTCTACTGCTAACACTTAAATGAGCCTGAAGTGCCTTGTCTTATTGTAGTCTCTAGTTCAATGTTGTACTATCCCTAAACTGAAGGAAGTATGTCTATAAAGATTACACCAGCTTCAGCATGGTAATATACCATGTTATAGTATATATCTTGAGCAGTGGTAATTAAGATACAAATTACAAAGAATCTACATAGAATATTTTGCTCATGCAGTGGGTAATCTGATTTGGTCACTTATGCAGAAACTAGTTAATGAAGTTTGCGGCCAAACACCTGGACTTGGACTCTGCTTGTTTAGTAAACATACAGTGGTAAGGTTAAATTATTTATTGTCACTGGGCGACACAGTTGAACTTTATCAAACACAAAACCCAAGAAGGTCTGGGGAGACAAGATCATCCACAGATGGAAAAGGCATATTATCTTCAGATAATATACATACGATTACATGTAAAGCCTGTAAGAAAGTGGCTTTTCACATCAAGGAATTGTAACTGGGCTATTATAACTTCAAGCCTATACTTCGAGCTGATGAACTTTTGAATATAATTCTGTTTTGCTGTTGCCTGTAACCTATTACTTCATTGGAGGAGATTTTTAGCCTAAGAAACTTCTCTGTGACAGTTGATATTCGAAATCCCAACTATATTTCCAACCACTGTCACCAACCATTCTATACTGTAAAAGATCTCTATATTAAAGAACCACTACTAAGAGCAGGTTAATAAATAGACAAAGAAAATGGCACGCTATAACAGTGAACATGCCTAGCTATGGATGTAAGCTGTTGTTGTTGTTGATGATGTTTTGAATTAAGCACAAAGCTACACAATGGGCTATCTGTGCTCTGCCCACCACGGGTATCGAAACCCGGATTTTAGCGTGTAAGTCCGCAGACATACCGCTGAGCCACTGGGGGGCAGGATGTAAGCAGAGATCCTGTCTCAGCTAAAGGAAGAATTGCAAGAATTATGAAGTAAACTGGCACACACTTGTAAAGAATTAGCAAAGCCCAGACACAGTCTAATAAATGACGAGTGTCAACAAAAAGTATTGTGCTGCACTAGAGGACGTGCTTTTCAAGCTCTAGGAAAGCTCTAGCTTCTCACGATCATGCAAATATGTTTTGCCAGCAAAAGGTAGGGTTGATGGTTATATTACAATGTCTCAATAGATAAAAGGGCGAACATGTTTGGTAACAGTATTTAAAATTGTGACCCGTAAATCATGAGTCGACTGCCTTAACCATCAGAACTAGCCATGCCATTATGATTTAAAATAACTCGCCTAAAGAAAGAGCAACATAAGAAAACTGGTGTTCAAAGTGAGATTATTTTGGTGAAAATAAAATAAAACATTGTTTGAGCAAACTTAACTTTCGAGATGACAACACAAGGCAATATCAAAGATTTATTGGAATTAATGAAACAGTCGAAAGAAAATCAAGAAGAGAGAGACAAAAATAGAGAGAAGACTAAGAAGAATTTTGAAGAAAAGTAAAAGGAGATCAAGAAGAATAGGATATAAAAATAAAAGAGAAATAGATTTGAACAAAATTAAAAAATGATCATGAGGTAAGCAATGGGAATTTAAGAGAGTTGTTCTTTCAATATTAATTATCTTGCTAAAAGCAAAAAGCAATTAAAAATAAAGACAGATCTGATTGAAGACAAGATTTATGAAATTATTGGAGATATAGAATAACTGAAGAAAAATGGAAAGACTGTATTAACGATATTGAAAAAGTACAAAATGTCTTCGACAAAGTCAAAAGTAAAGTATAAAATAACATCAAGAAAGACCAAAGTGAAGTACAAAAAGACATAATTAATATAAAGGAAAATATCAAGAAGGTAAATAATAACATCAATGACAGAACAGAACATCTGAAAAAGGAATCATTGAATGCAAAGATTAAGTCACCCACATCTTCTTTGTTATTTTCTCCGAAATTCCAACCTAAGCCACCATCTGCTACGCGATATGAAGTATTCAAACTTATTTGGTCTAACATTATTAAAACTACTGCTGCACCCCGTGTAACTGAACGAACTTCCTAGGCCACTGACATTACCAAATCATGTTCCAGAATTTTGTTGAAGGTTACATGCAAGTTGTATCAGGCACAATTTAAAGTAACTTACATTAAGAATTTTTGTTGAATAATAAACATCAAACCATTTATCTTGTCGTCCATTTTAAAGGACCAATTTTGGTTACATTAAATATCCCACCTGCAAACCACAACAATCATCTATTATGGGTAATTGTCTTATCCAACAGGTTTGGAGTGACGCACAAGAAGGAATTATCTTAAGCAAAGTTCTAGAACAAAGAAGAGAGGAATAAAGAGGATTTCAAAAGGCTTGTCCAATTATCTTGTTTTTGGAAATTCGCACAAAGCTACTCAAGGGCTATCTGTGCTAGCCGTCCCTAATTTAGCAGCGTAAGACTAGAGGGAAGGCAGCTAGTCATCACCACCCACCGCCAACTCTTGGGCTACTCTTTTACCAACGAAAAGTGGGATTGACCGTAACATTATGACGCCCCCACGGCTGGGAGGGCGAGCATTTTTGGCGCGACTCGGGCGCGAACCCGCGACCCTCAGATTACGAAGCGCACGCCTTAACGCGCTAAGCTATGCCAGGCCTCCAGTTATCTTATCGTCATGCTTACCGTGAACACTGGATTCATTGCCAGGTGATCAATTTATAAATGTCGTAATGGACTAAAATATGAAATTATTTACTGAAGAAGAGTATATGTGTATTTTTAAGTGAGGCTATGTAACTTTAATCCATTAAAGTAGCAAATAAATCACCAGAGGAGCCATTTAGAACTTACGAGAATATCAGGTTCTGTTGCACGTAAACATCATCCCTTCTTAACAATAGTCTAGAAAAACCAAAAAATTAATCAGATAGCTTGTTACACAGAATGAAAGAAAGAAGTAATAAGAAAATAAGTATTTCATTTGTAACTTGATAGAACCTATTGAAAAGAATTGTGTGTTAAGCCAGTATGGAACAAGAATTCCTCCGAGAGGATGCTAGAAAGAATAATCAATTTTAGTTGTAGGAAACATGACAATTACAACTGAAATTGTTAAGAATCAACAGCTGCTATTAAACCAAAAACACTAGAATGTGTTTTGGAACCAAATAAATTAAAAGAAATCCAAAGGAGCTGCAAGAGCCAACCAAACACAAAAAGACAGGAATCAAATGAATTTATGAGGCAAAGTTCAGCTAAAAAAATCAGTATATCCTAATTATAAGAAAATAATGTTATTATTGAAGAAAATCGTCCGTGAGTCCATGGATTTATTAATAATGAAATGTGGGGAATTGTCCTCAAAGACTAAGAAAGAAGAAGGATCGATGCAAACATCAGATGGACATAAAATATCGGCAAAAAAAAGTTAGATGTTACTCTTACTGTAGGAAGCTTCTTGTACTTAAAAATGTGTGGGCAGTTGAATAACAAAGTGTGTATCTTTAGAATTGATGTCATGTAGAAAGACATGGGTATAAGGTTAAACTAACTTAAGATAACTTCACAATATACAATAAAGAAATACTTAACTACTGTATGGTAATTACTACACCAGAGATTGAACATCCAGTAACAACACAAAAGGTAGGCATCATATAATATAATCAAGACGTTAACTACTTATACCAAAAGTTATTAGTAATGCATATTTCCCTAGTTACTGGAGCATAGGGAAACAAAGTACTCTGGCAGGTCCTGTAAGAATACGTAAACCAGCTTGCGATAAACCAAAGTTTTGCTGTGCCGTCAATGTTTATAAAGCTCTGTTCCTTAAGGTGACATGGTATGTCTCAACAATTCTTGTAAAAGGAGAGAACAAACTTCGAAGTTATATATGAGCTGATAAGAGCTATACATTATACTGGAAAGAATGAATTATGTGGTTGTACTTATTTTGGATTTCGCGCAAAGCTACACAAAGGCTATCTGTGCTAGCTGTCCTTAATTTAGCAGGGATAGACTAGAGGGAAGAGCGTTAGACATAAATAGCCGCGTTCAACTCTTGAACTTTTTTTTCCAAGGAACAGTGGCATTGAATGTCGCATTATAATGCTCCCACAGCTGAAAGAGCGAGCATGTTTGATGGGATGGAGAATAAAACCTGCCTCTCTCAAATTCTAAGCGCTCTAATCTGTGATCCATGAAAAACCTCAATAATATAAACTACAGAATTCAATATGATAAATGAACTAGTCCAAAGTTCATCCACTGTAATTATCTTTGAGAGGATGTCAGTGGAAAATGGATGATTCTAGAGAAGATGTTGCAATTAGAAAACAACCTACTGTGAAGCCCAGTGTGCCTGCTAAGACTATTTTCAGAAAATTATCAAGGATAGAGGTATCAGTGGATTCACTTAACCACATACTTAAGAAATCATCTTGGGAGTCTCTTCTTTGAAGTCTTTTTATAATGGGACTAAAACTGAACACAATATTTCAAGTAATATCTGATTAGCATCATATGAAGTGAACTAATGACTTTCTTTGAATTGTAATAAATATTTTTATCCTTAGAGCCTAAATCCTCTTCACTTTATTTCTAGCCAGTGTAGACTTAACATATTGTGTAGTAATTGTGGTGAGATTTTTTCCTCATCACCTTCATTTAAAGTTTCACATGGAAGGCTATATAAATGATGTTGTGGTAATCAGTATGCATTATGTAACTCATTAAGACCAAAAAAACTTCCATTATGCATTTGTTAAGTCACTAGTTAGTTCAAATCTTTTAACATAATCATGTTCTTTATTATAAATTTAAATAGCTCATTAAACATAATCTAAAAACTTAATCAATTTACTGGTACTCTTTATCAATATCTTTAATGCAGGATAATTTTCAAGTTTCTTCACATCTTTGAACGGTTTGTCCAAAATAATTTATTTTCTTTACACTTTGTTTGGGAAATTTGTACTGGATACTTCTTTTTGGTGTAACATTCCGAAGCTTTTGGATAAAACGGCTACCAAGACTAAATAGTTGTTACAACTGTCAGCTGAAAAGTTCACCACTGTTTTCAAAGCTTGCCCTTTTTACAATAAGCATCAGGATAGATAGCTTGTTGTTTACTATTTCATTTACTAATTCTGTAAATTATTTTGAACTGAGCCTGGTACTTTCACATTAATGCCCATTGATTTCTTGTTTGGGTATTCTTAAACTGACAAGTAAAAATTTGGATCTTCATTTGGTATTATAATGGTTGGAATAGTTCAGGAAGATCCTTCTGCAACAGGTAATGCAGCGTTATTGGTAGCAGGTGTAAACCAAATAGTTTCACCTATTCCATATTTTGCAGCACATGCCACTTCAGACTAGAACTCCTGAGTCATGAAGAAGGAGTTGTGGCTGGTTTAATCTTTGAATTTTGTGATTGGTTACCGAGATGTTTTGTTCTGTGACTGTTGCCTTCTACTTAACTGATGTTTTCCTTTACTTCGTTCGTATCTTTTCATATGTCATCAATTTTGTAATTTCAGCTTTCTTGTACTTTTATATCCTACATTTCTTCTTATTTTTGCTGTCGTAATGCCTCTGTAGATCTTCAGTAACTTCACCGATACTGTCTTCACATTTATTTTTCAATTTAATTATTTCAAATCCTACTTACTTTTCAAAACTCCAATTTTAAATCTCTATAACTTTCACCGCAGCCTTCTTTTAATTTCTATACCTCTTTTCTAATACTCTGTCCCATTCTTCCCGTTAATCTTCTGATTTTTTATCTCTTTCTTTTAATTTTTTCTTCTGTTATTTCTGATTTTTAGTCTATTTTTTCTTCTTTAAGTGCTCTGTGTCCTTTTTCCGTGTGTTTGATCTTCTTTCCACTGTTTTTTATCAGGTCAAGTAGGTTTCCTATCTTATTCTGTGCCCTTGTTATCATACAGAAATAAGTTAAAGTTTTGCCCACATGTTATTTTAATTTCACCAAAATAATTTCTTATTTTTGACACTAAATGTTGTGACATTGTTTGTTTGTTTATTTGAATTTCAAGCAAAGCTACACGAGAACTAACTGCGTTAGCCGTACCTTATTCAGCAATGTAAGACCAGAGGGAAGACAACTAATCATTACCACCCACCACCAACTCTTGGACTACTCTTTTACTCTGTTTATTATCTATTCAACTATTTTTCAATTCACTCTCTAATTAACCTCTCGATATTTCACGGAACGTTGTACTTATATTTAACAAATATTTTGTTCCAGAAATTTCTAGATCTTACTGTTTGATCCCAACAATACGAGTCCTATACATAGCAAACGGCCAGGCTTGGCCAAATGATTAAGGCGCTCGACTCGTAATCCGAGGGTCGAGGGTTTGAATCCCCGTCGCACTAAACACGCTCGCCCTTTCAGCCGTGGATGAGTTATAAGGTGAAGGTTAATCCCACAGTTCATTGGTAAAAGAGTGGTCCAAGAGTTGGCGGTGATGATTAGGTGCCTTCTCTCTTGTTTTACACTGCTAAATTAGGGTTGGCTAGCACAGTTAGCCCTTGTATAGCTCTACACGAAATTCAAAAACAAACAAACAAATATTACTAAGATAATACCTGAGAGGGAAAGATTGTTATTCCAGGACAAGTTAGATATCTGAACTTGTTAGATTTTGGAAAACAAAAAGAGTTACAGAGTATCTGACTGGTGAATTTAAAGTGTTAGAGGAATTGATAGTGTCAACTTATCCTTTTTGTCTTCGTTAACATAGAAAATTTTAAAAGCTAAGACAGTTTTATTTTTAAATAGAGTGATTGTTTTTTGAAATAGGCTGCTTTAAGATATAGTGGATGGAATTCAAGGAAGTTTATGAGAATGTGTGGCAAATATTCAAACAGTAAGGGTTTCCTTTAATTTTTTTTATATAATTTAGTTTTTGGACCAGACAGTCTAGATGGGCTGATATGTCCATTATTGTTCTTAAGTTTATGTGTTTTATTGTGCTGTACCGTTTACCATCAATGGACTGATACACTGCGTTGTTTAGTTAATATGGATAAGAAAATAATAAGTAATTCAATAATTATTGAATATTACAAATGTATTTTATGTTATTGTTTTTTAAACTCATTTGCAGAGGTTAAGTACACTTGCCAATCAGTGCACAATATTTAATGTAATACTTAATTACTTCTATTATCCCCTGCAGTGGTACAGCAGAATGTCTGCGGACTTATACTGCAAAAAACTTAGTTTTGATACCCATGGTGTGTATAACACAGGTAACCCTTTGTGCAATCTTACGTTTAATAACAAACACTAACAACTTTTAATATTTTTTGTTTTATTTTATAACACTTAATAAATCTCGCCAATAGAGGGATTTTTCACGCGCTCGTAAGGGTTGTTACTAGTTCTAGTAAGAGTAAGTATTAGGGTTAAATTAATAAGTCTAGCGTTTCAAAGAATGGATTGAAGGTGAAACGCACTCTTCATTTAAGTTATTACTGAGACTTGATATCAAATTTGGGATATAATGAGTGAAATTTATGATCCCGCGTTTCCAACAGGGTAGGTACATGCTGTATAATGTGCTTGAGTGTTGTGTTGTTAAGTGTTAGGATTTGTTAACTGTTCGTAGTCACTGATTATATTATTATTAAGTTGAAAGCCTGAGGTTAAAACTTCAAATGTTAAATTAATTGACATGTATTATGACTTTGAACTTAGTATTGAGCTCTGGCGGTAGGTTGAGGTTTGTCTAAAGTTGATATTTAAAACTCGGTACACTATTAATTGTGGTACTAGATTTAATATTTGGCATACTGCCTTTGTACTGATCTTTACTTTCAGCCTGAAAAAATGTGAATTTCTGATTAAACTTGAGAGCTACATTTATTTTTCAGTTATAGTATTAATAGTACTATTTTAGAGACTGTAAATGGAGAACTTAGTTGTTGTTTCTGTGTGGTTACAATTTCCTCATAATCCCACCTGCTAACCAAGTGTCTCCTGTGTTTACAATTTTATATTATTTGTTGCAAGTTGACATTAGATGATTAGGTCTGAAGTTTAAAAATTGAAAAGCAGTAGGATTTTATATCGAATTGCACTTGAGTTGGTGAAGAATTATAATCCCTCATTTCGTTATTTCTGACCTAATAAAATTTACAACAAAAATCTTCCCCATTGAATAATCTTCCTATGAAATCGGATTTTATTTTCTTAAAGAATTTTAAATATGTTTTATTTTCATCATTAAAAGGGGTAGTGGTTTCTGATATCTGTTTGGTTCATACTTATGATTTATATTATGTTTTTTGTTCTAATGACAGTGTTATTTCAAAGGGGAAAACAAATTAAAGATGTAAAATGCTCATATGCTTTTGTGCCCAGTGTCACTGTAGGAGATTATTCTAAGAGTTATAGGTGGTAATTTAATAACTTAAGCAAGAATATTATTACCAAAAGTCATAACACCTAGCCTGATAACTGGTAAGAGTGATACAATTTTGAAAGGTGGGGTCTTGATCTGCTGATAAATCTATCAATTTCATATGTATTTTTATGATTTATAGCCAAAAGTGGTGACCACTGCAATTGACAAAAAACAGCCAACTTGAAACTGACTGGATACACATGAAGCAGAAATTTCTGATCAATTTAAAAAAAAACAACTTAAAATAGCATTTCTGATGTGTGTGTTTTTTTAAAAATAGCATCTTATAACAGTTTCTTTTTAAGGAATCGCAGCTTAAGATTATTAGAAGTATCAAATTAGATGAATTTTAAACCATAACAAGATACTATTTAGCATGTTTTGTGCAATTTGGTTAGTATTTTGTACTGTAAGAAAGATAAATGATAGGATGTTGGGAACACCTATTTGGTCCAAAGTGAGTTAAATTCTGTTAAAAGTATCAGCCCTCATCACTACTGCTGATGGACATTTCATTCTGTAAGTCAGTCACTTTTTAGAAAAATGTTAATATCTTAACTGGACCCCCTAATCTTTAATCTAGTGAGATTAAAGAATCATCTCTTACTTTTCTTTTCTCAAGAGAAAAGAAATTGAGGTTTTGAATTGATATATATATAAGCTATTATCTCCAGGATCAACCTTTTCAAACAAATCAGTATTGTTTTTGGTTTTTTTTGATATACAGATAAAAATTGCATGTTATTCTAAGTGAGGCCTTTGTCATGATTTGTTTAGAGACTAATTACTTCTTTTGATGCATAATTGGTACATTTGTAAATAGTTTAAATACTAGCACCAGTGCACTGCATTGGTGACTCTGACCGTTTTGTCTATTAATCAATCAAAAATGAGGGGGGGAGATACTTGCATATCTGATGATTGACTCTTTAAAAGTCGTGGAAAAAGCTTGTCTGCTCCTGATGTTTTGTTTTAGTATTTTACTTATGATAAAAGGATTAATATTTTTATATTTAAGATCAATTTTTTTGTGTGGAATGCTCAGTATTATTGCTATCACATGTTAATGATTTAGCTTGCTTTGCCAAAAATGTCTTAGCACATTGATGTGTGATAGTATTGAGAATGTGTTACCAAACATAATGGCAAATGTGTACATGTAAAAGGGATAAATGGTAGAAAAAGGTATTAATGGGTTACTTTCTACAGTTTGATACAAAAGTACATACATCTAACCAAACAATAACCTGATTACATTCTTGAAGTCAGACATCTGGAAACTTTACCTTCCCAGAATACAACATCCACAAATTGATCAAGACACAAACAAATAGTGTGAAGAAGGGGAAATCTTGTTCATTCTCTATTTCTGAACACTGTCTAGACTCATATTTATAACAACTATTAGTATTTTTTATAAACTTTTATTGTTTCAAACCTGCAAATATGGTGAGTTGTATATTGAATTGCACTAATAATAAGTCAAAGTCCTAACTTTCCTTCTATTTGATGAGTCAAGCTACTGAAAGGAGAGAAGCTAAGCCCAACAAGTTCCACCAACAAGAAGATAAATTGTCCAAAAAATATTCCAATAAATGAGCTTTAATTGGGCCAGGCAGAAATTCAGATGAATGAATCAAAGGAGAGAAGAGGTTTGTGGCTGAAAGCTAACAACTGGAACACAATAAACAAGAGGAAAGGTGTGGGAGCCAAAGCCTGACAATAGTTATATGTGTTCAGCTTATTTTATATCATGTAAATATCTATTATAAATTGTTTAACACAAGGTAACTGTATACATCTGGGCACTGCACATTAAACCATCTGTCAGATTGTCAATCCATAATTTGGCAGAGTATTAGGAGGAACAAGAATCAAAATCAGTTAATTGTAATTTAACTCAATGTCTTGCTAATGCCCAGGCTTAAATCTTCTCCACATGTTGATGATAATTGCAGTTAATGATTTGGTTATCAAACAATAACATAAGAAGGATAATTGAAAAGTTTGCACAGCAGCCTCATCAGTAAGACAAAAGGCTTACTTAGCTTGTATACACACTGCTGTACTTTCTTTGCTATTGCCCCTTTTTTAAGATGATAATCACATCACAAGGCAAAATCATATGACTGTGACACCATGCAAACCTCAAGATTTGTGGGTTAAATTGTTAACTTGTAAAAAAAATGATATTTGAATGTAAAGAACTATTGTAAGAAAGTTAAATTTCTGTTTTGATAATGTTTTATGTAGTGATTCTTATTGATTACATAAAAAAATATTGGAAATATATTTGTCAGTAATTACAACTTACATTTTTGTCACCTGAAGTTCACTGAAGTTGAGTGTATGTCAAACTAGAAGAAAATGTATGTATATTATTATTACTTTTCAATTCAAAACTACTTCTATGGAAAAAACAAAACAGCCTATTGTAATTAGAACTTTATTATCAAATAGGACTTTAAATGTATAAAGTATTATCCCTACTTTGTTTTTAAAGAAAAGTTAACCTTTTTTTGTCAGATCTGTTTTGTTGAAAAATAAATTAAAATGTTATTTGAAAAATATCTTTCTGGTAGAAAGCATGAAGGTAAAAATATATGATTTATACATGTTTGAAAAATGTGAGAGAAAGTTTCATGTGTCATTTTTGAAACTTTTGTTACTCATTATCTTCTTATCAAAACAGTCTACATAGATCACAAATAAGAATTTACCCAATGAGTAATGTAGCTAATTTAATAGTCTAACAGAGTATTGCTATTAGCAGTGAAATTATATTTCCATCCACAGTCTTCATATGCAAGTGATTTAGATATCTTTGTCAGTAGTAGATTTTTCATAGGGGCTGAAGTTGCTAATGATCTGGATAAGCTTGCTTAGTGCTTGAGATTAGAAGTTCATTTTTTATTAAAAAGTATGAAGTAATGCAATTTAGGTGTGGAAACTCATATTTGGTGTGAGAGAAACGCTGATATTTAAAAATAAATGGTAGATTTTGTGTTTGTGTGTATGGATCATAACAGTTAATTTGAGTGGGTGCTTAACTGTGGTGAAAACAGATTATAGAGTTAATGCTAATGAAAAATTGCACATATATTGTGCAAAAAATTCTATCTGCATGCAATAATCGGCACATTGCACAAAATATGTGCCATTTTCTGGACATTGATGTCTTGTTTGAACATAATGACATACTTTGTATTTCATATAATATAATCAATTTCAGTTGAAGTTCTTTACTTTCTCTGTCAAGATTTTGTTATGTGTTTGATAACAGCTTTCTAGACTTAGATGAATATTGGTGAGACCACCTATAGGCTGGTCAGTACTGTGAAAAGTGATAGGAATTGATGCCACACTGTTTTCATTGTCTTCACCAAATAGAAGACTTGTGTAATTTTTGATTACTTGTACATTTATGCTTTAGTAGTATTTTGCTCTTAATTTGAATGTGACTTTCAATGATCTGTATAATTTGTTTTTTAAGGATAAAATAATTATCTTATTGTATAAGGCAAGTGAAAACCTCTTTTAAAATCCTGTGTTCAATTTTGTTGTTGTAGAAAGGATATTGGCATGCTTCAAAAGGTGTATGGAAAGACTGCTAGAATGATTCATGCTTGAGCATGGTGAGATAGGGAGAGAAGCATAAGGAGTCATCATTAAAGTTTCTTGTTAATTCTGTGTGACTGATGGAGTGATAAGGTTAGGAGTAGAGTAATATTAGGAGTAATAACTAGAAGCTTTGGAAATCCAAATCTAGAATCATTTTATCTAAAAACTTTATCTGCAAGAGCTACAAACATTTACCTGTGTGTGTTGCTTAAGTTCATTATGATCAGTTAAGGAATGACGTTACATATGGTTCAAGAGGAGTTTTATGGTTTGGAGAGTAGCAGTGTTGAAGGGCTGATTTGTTATTTGTCACTCAGTGGATGTTGTATAATGATTGTGATTTTCTCAGAATTCTTTGTAAATGTAAGCAAATTACATAGAAAATAGCAGAGAAATAAATATTTTGTAATTTTTTGTTAGTGTGCAAATGGTGAATATTATTTACAAAAGTTTAAAATTTTATCAAATGTGATGCTGCTTCATTTCTGAGAAGTGTGATTGTATTTATGCACCTTCACATACCTAAATTTGTCATAAGGGAGTGTGATTTTCTGACTACCTTTGGTTAACAGTGTTGGCCAAGTTTTAAGAAATGTATCACAGAGTTCAGGAATGTAAAAATTTTTCTTACTTGCCTTTTTTGAAATATGAAGCACTTTTACAAATAATAGTGGTAGCACTTGTGTTTTTCTGTGGATATTTATAAACATTTATATAAGTATAACAAATATTTGAGCATATTTTGCTTTATTACTGTTTTCAAAAACAACCTGTAGTATCTTGAAGACATACTGATAGTTTTATATATAGTTGTGTGCATAATAAAAATTTAGCTCACATTCTGTGAAATAATAGGATTTGTGCAAAGTAACTGAAGCATGAAAAACAGCCACAGTATAAAATAAAATTTAACAACAAGAAGAAGCCTGTTGGTTCATCTAGGCCATCCCATCCACTAAACTAAACTTTGGAAAAAACCAAACAAACTCTAAGACAGTCTACGAGGGCTGTTCAAAAAATTCGAGGACTGTCATCATAAAACAAAATGTACTTTATTCAGAAGTTACAGGTCTGGGACCACTGCAAAGTACTCTCCTTCCCAACGCACACAGTTATCCCAATGGTATTTCCACTTGTTGAAACAGTCCTGGTATGCTTCTTTTGTAATGTCTTCCAGCCCCTTCGTCGCATTTGGCTTAATCTCGGGAATCGTCTCAAATCTTTTTCCTTTTGAGGGTCTTTTGAGTTTGAGGAACAAGAAAAAATTGCAAGGAGCAAGGTCAGGTGAGTAGGGGTGGTGGGGAAGAACAGTGATCGAGTGTTTGGCCAAAAATTCACGAGTTCTGAGGCACAAATTTCTCAGCAACACAGTGCATCTTCAATTTTTCAGTCAAAATCTCATAACAAGATCCATCTGACAGTCGAACGTCGATTTGCCTGCACCAGGGTGTTGATTTTGTCGACGTGTGGGTCGTCAGTTGATGTGGAAGGACGTCCAGGACGCTTATCTTCAATGGACAGTCAACCATCCATAAAACGTTCATACCACTTGAAACATGCTGTACGCTTCATAGCAACATCATTGTAAGCCATGTTAACCATAGCAAAAGTTTCAGTCACAGATTTTCCAAGTTTAACAAAATTTCACAGCAAGTCGTTGCTCCTTTAGGTCATTCATTCTGAAATCTGCCAAACGAAAAAAATCACACTTCACTTAAAATCGCGTATCTAACACACAAATGAAGATATTTGCAACTGGGAAATGGCATAATAATCAACTGATATGTGCGAACCTTGTGACACCAAACAGATTCTCCTGGAACCAACTGAAGCCACGCAATTCAAACAGTCCACGTATTTTTTGAACAAACCTTGTATATCATTCAAATTTATTTGGAGCTTTTTCTTATATGCTCTTAAATTTACTGTATCCACTTGATCTGAAAACAACCTATTTCAAAGACCAGCTAACCTATCAGGAAAATAAAACCAGTTGAAATATAAATGAATCTTACCTGTCAAAATTTATATTTACTTTGCCTCCTCCTATTTCTCTCATAATTAAGTACAAAAGAAGATGTTGTGACAATATCAGTTACCTTAACAATCTTAAAAACATGTGAGATCTATTCTATTATTGTTGAGAGAAAATAATTTTAGGGATCTTAACCTTTCCATAAAAAAATTGTCATCCTGATACTCCCATTTTTAGTCTTATTCAGCAAGCAGTAACACCAACATTCTTTTCTTCCATAACATTTATGGTTATTCCCATTAAAATTATAAATATAATTCAAATTTTATGATATTGGACTCAGCTTGTATATATGTATATGTATGTGACCAAAATACTAAATACAATGTGGCACTATCTGATGAATGGCATCAGAAACAAAAATCAGTAAAATTGTTCTCACTTTGAGTATTCAAGAATCAGACAAAAAAAACAAACTTGTGTAACTATTAGTTTATTATAGAACATAATTTTAAATAAAAGTACTGTCTTCACAAGAACATGTTAACTTGAGCTGTACATGAAGGTTTGATTACATATTTATTGACGTAACTTGTAAATATAGTACTAAAAATCAAATTCTTAAGTATATTTTAATAAAGGGTACCACTTTAATATATAAGAACATTACACTTAATGTCAGTACAATACTTACACTTTACCCATGCACTAGTTCCCAGAAAAACCAGTTTTAGACAATTCTCACTTTTTTAATTTTTTTTCAGTGAGGTATGTATAGTATGAGTAGTAATTACTAGCCCAAACAAGTGCCTCTAGAGTGGTGTTTTTGCTAGTTATTATATCCCATCCAAGTTACTTTATAGTAATCTTCAGTCAGTTTTTATGTAAATAAAAGAAATGTGAATTGCACAATTCATGTATTACAGTGATTGTTATGAGGAATTTTAGGCACAGTAATGTGCAATTTGTTTATTTGGTGTATTGTAAATTTTTACTTAGCAATTTTGTTATACTTTCTGCATAAGTCATCATGGAATCTTGATGTGGATAAAAGAAATGAGTTATTTGAGAAAGGTTTGTGTTTTAATTGGACAACAAGTAGATATTTGGCATTATTTTTGAGGTCTAGATTGTTGGATTAAACCTGTGACCTGATTTGAAATCATGAAAGTCAACATGGGAAAGTTAACTTGTAAATGTAAAGTAAAAGGATGTAGTAGTGAAACATGCTTGAAATGTTATAGATGTGATGGTTTATGTGTAACAATTAGACTAAACCGTGCAACCAAATTCGAATATATTCCAAATGATTTGGCATACCAGCTGAATAAGATATGCATCAATTGATTAGTCTCCCAGCACTCTAACCTGATCAGTGCATATTTTAACTTCGCATAAATGTGTAACGTATTTTTTAAGTGATTGTCAGACACAGGACATGGCCTAGTGGTTAGCAGGCTGGACTGTAAATTGCCAGGTCTGATTTTTGTTCCATTACTACAAAACTACTGTACCTTTGGGCCAAAGGGGAAGGTATAAGTGTAATGTTTAAATCTTCCTTTTGATTAAAAAAGTTGAAAAGCTTAGAATGAGTGCTGTTGATTAGCTGCCTTCACTTTAGTCTGTTAATTTAAAATTAGGGAATGCTAGTTCAGATAGTCCTCTTGTGTCCTGATACAAAATCCAGAACAGACAGCTATGTTAGATCATCTTCATTAATAAGAAATTTTCAAGTTAATTTAAATTATGAATATTATTTTCTGTTTATGCAGGTATTTATATTTTTATTTGTTATGCTGTTTTGCAGGTTGTTAGGTTGCTATTAAAAACCTTGTTTTATATTTGCAGTATTTATATATTTTATTGGATAACATTTGCTCAAAAAAATGTATTATTGTTTCAAGTTTACGTGAGTGAACACCGGTGTAAGGGAAACAAAAAATTCTATAATGTCGCGATATTAAAAAATATTAGTGAACATCAAAAGCAGTATAAATACATATACATGTATTTGTCAGTACATGCATGTAGTTTCATTGTACTGGAATTTAGTATTTATATACACTGAAAAAAAATTTAAATGTTTCACAACTAAAATGTATATTAATGTATTCATGATTATATTTACCAAAATTTGAACATTTTATTTCAGGGATGAGGAGGAGGAACAATCTTCAACTACTTATCTGACCAGCATCACAGAGTCAGTTTCTTCAGAGATGATTGAAACTTCCTTAGTTACTGAACAGAAACAAAACATAAAAGAGGACATGATTTTATCTGCTTTTAATAACTTAAATAATTCTCTAACTGATGAACTTTTAAAAGAAAATACAATTCAAGCAAATAGTAAGAGTTTACCCATTCATGGATCAGTGGAAGTCACTGAAAGTGGTTGTTCATCTGAAGCTGGTAATTTTGTGCAGTTAACTGAACACAATACACTAGAATATCAAACCGAAGTAATTGTAAATGATATTGAACTTCGAAAGGAGAATGCTTCTATGAATTTCCAAGTTTTACCTTTTAAGGAAATGGAAAATGAAATTAAGACTGAAGATATTAATGAGAATGCAAGGACAGTCACTAAAGCTTCTGAAACTGACATTTCTCCCAGAGACCAAACTTTGGATGTGGAGGATGTTGAAAGCAGCAATTTGTACAGTTCTTTATTTGTTTCAGGTAATAATGAAGGAAACGTTTTAGTTTCAAGTCAGAGTATTCAGACAAGTGGTTTGAAAACAGTATTTGAAACAGAGAATATGCCACAGTCTATTGAACTTTTGATTAAAGATAAAAACTCTGAAAAACAGAGCAGTTCATTAGTTCAGGAAGACTTAAATGGAGAGAGAATAACTTCTACAACAGAAAATCTTTCAGGTGTGTGTTTAGAGTCAGAGAAGATGGTTTTCATTGATACTCAACAGCAGACAAGAAGAAATTCTTCTGATCAGCAATGTGATGATGAAGCATTTAAAAATGTTATGGAAGAAACTCCATGTCGCCGAAGGAGCAGTAGAATTCGTTCCATTGAAGAAAGAAAAGAAAAGGAAAAAGCTCAAAAAGAGGTAACTACAAAAGCATCTCATAAAGGAAAAGATGAGAATGACAAACAAGAAAAGAAACAAAAATATTCCAAACATCAGCAGAATAGAAGTCTGAAGAAAGAAAAATTAGAAACTAATATTATTACTAAAGAAAAAGACATTTTTTATACAAGTAAATCAAATAAGGTTATCTTAAATGAACCTAAGACCACCAGAATGGTCATGTTGTGTGATAGTGTTCTAACTAATGAAACAAAACAGGAAATTTCTGTTGATGTGTCAAACGAAGAATCTGAAACTTCAGTTCATGAAGTCTTAGTTATTGAAGAACAAGACAGTCAGTTGTCCATTTCAAAGAAGGATAGTGAAACTGATTCAGAATTGACAGAAAAGCATGCCAAAGATGGTTTCAAGCAAGAAAATACAAGTATTGTTGACCTAAAGACTGACAGTTTAGGGCCTTATGAAGCAGTTAAAGATGTAAAATATTCTGATGAAATAAGAGAGATTGGTACTGTTCCAATGGAACAACAGTTCTCACCTATTTTGAGTAATTTTTCTAAACAAGAGGATAAAGACTTAAGTACAGAAAATGAAAAGAGTGTTGAAGTAGTATTCACCTCAACTAAAAACCCCTCTCTGGATCTTCCATCAGCTATTGTTAGACCATCTGTTTCAGTTTCTCCTAAATTTGATGATTTCACATTAAAACCTGAGAAAGTTAAGTCTCGGTGGCGTCGAAATAGTGAATTAGAGAGGGGAGAGATTAGTGGGGGATCAACACCCACTTATAGTTCAGAGAGTTTAGATGGAAGATCACCTGTTTTGGCAACTAGTGTAAAAGAAACACTTACTTCAGCTGTTTGCTCATTAACCAAAGATTCCAGTGGTGAAACGTGTGACTCGTGTGAATTAGTCTGTAAAGAAAAACCCCCTTATTATGAGCAAATAGAAGAAAACATCTACCTCTTTGACAGGTAAGAAGTTAGTTACAAGTATAAATGCAATTTTGAGAGGTACATGTAATTTTTTACAGTTCAAGGTTTGAGGGGTATTGACCTGAATACTTTTATTGGTTTCATCAAAATATTGCTTAAATTTTTCTTAAAGAACATAAATTATACTATTCTTTTTTTTAATAGGTTTAATGTAACACATAAAACTTTTTTTAGAATATATCTTCTAAATAAATATATAAATCAAACTTTTAACTTTTTATCAATGTGGTTAATACATTGCAGTGTCAAAAGACATCTCCCATGCATTTGTTTAAGTCACTAGTTCAAATCTTTCAGCATAATTATGTTCTTTGTTACAAGTTGAAATAGCTCATTAAATATAATCTACAAACGTAATCAATTTACTGGGTACCCTTTATCAATATCTTTAATGTAGAATAATTTTCTTCACATTTTCCAGTGGTTTGGCTAAAATAATTTTTCTCTTTACCCTTTTTTCAGCATGCTGTATGTGTATGTGTGTCACTTTGTCATCTTAGTAGGATTGAGCCAAATATAGATAATATAAGCAAAGGAAACTGCATTCACAATAGTTTTAGGCCATGAAATCTTAAACTCATGTTTAAAAAAATAAAACTTTATTTATGTTCAGATCACAGTCAGTGTACTCAATGAAATAAGTGTGGTTTTATCTAGTGTAAAACAGTATTTTTCATAGCATATGGCACCTATCACTTTTAATTTTGTACCTTGTTTATGTAAAGTTCAAATGCCATGAAATTCTAAGTTTTGGGTTTACGTTTCAACCTTATGGTGGTGTTTGTTTTATGTAAGAAAGTCTGGTAAAAATAAAATTAATATAACAAAAGCTAATGTTTATGAATGCTCAAAGTATTTGAAAGGAGAGAGAAAAACCTTTTGGGAATAAATTGACAATGTTTTTGAGGCATGTTAAAGTTTATACAACTAAAATAATAACTGTATATGACAATGTACATGTTATGAATTTTTGTTTTTCTTGTAGTACATACATGTCTATAGACAAACAAAACTATCAGCATAGCAATAAAGACATTGTAATATTGTAAGGTATGTTTCAGCTGAAACTACTGCTTTAACCTTTACTAAATCCAAGGAACACATTATGTACTATGTTTTTATTTATGTTGGTTAAGAACAACTTCAGCTGGAAATTGAAATATTCATTAACTTTTGAGTTTTCTCTGAGGTACAAAACCTTGTAACTGACACTGACTGTGTGGAGGAGGAATGTGACAAACCATTGATGATTTTAAGTTCACCACCTCATTGGGTGCATCCTGAACAACGGGAAGAATTCTAATATTGAATTGAAAAAAACAAAACTTGTAGCTATTCTACACATCTCAGCTTTGAGAATCAAACCATTTAATGAAAGTTTTTTTTTCATCAACTTTGTAGTCTGAGAACTACATAGATAATTAAATGAAATAATGAAACTGTAGCTTGGTCATATGTGCAACTTCTGCCACGGTTAAAATACCCATTTTTTTCTAAGCTAACCTTATCATTTTGTACCTTTTCTGAATGAATAAGTCATAATATAATAGGAAAATAAATGCTTTTGTGAAACAAGATGATGTACGTTAAGTTAGATAACATTGTATTCATCTGTGTAAAATTTTGTTTTGCCAATATTATCGATGCTAGACTGTGTTTAAATTAGGCCTTATCAGCTTAAGCAATTGCTTGAATGAATGAAAATAAATATAGGAAATGTATGAAATTTAAATGAATATAAAATGTTTTTAAAACTTATGACACATTAAATTAATTATTTTATATTAATAAATAAATCAACTTGCAAATAATTTTGGTACAGTACTTTTATTAGACAGCAGTGATCTTAAATTTAGTTAAGCTGTTTTTGTTTTCCTGAATGAAAAAATATATAACATTTTCCATTTTATATAACAAAGCTTTAATGAAAAACCTTACAAGAATGTAGAAAAATATCAGTAATTCCATTCTCAACAAAGGTAAGCATTTTTATTGTTTCTTAAACACATGATCATTGTAAAATCCTTGTGTTCACTAGCCAATCAGAATACTCAGAGTAGAGAATGATGGTCAATTACTTTATCCTTTTCCAATGTGCTTAGGTCATTTACACATTTGCACACATTAAATATTTGCATTATAACTTTTGATACAGCATGTGTATCTTCACAAAATGTGTTAGATCATTAGTAAAGATTACAAGTATTTTATGCACAAAAAATCAGAGTATTGATGAAATATTTTACTAATGATTTACTTGTGAAAATATCGGCTGATTTGTTACTAGTCTGAGTGCAAGGTGATTTCCTATTATGATTAAAAAACTATTCATCCTGAAAATCTCAAATATTATTTGCATAATATCTGAAACCTCCTAAAAGCATTTCAAGTGCTTGTTTTGCATGAAAGTTTATATTTAGTTATTTTCTATACTCTAAATACGTGGGGTCTGTCATCTGATCAGCCTCATAACTATCATAAAGAAATTAGAAAGTAAATGTGAATTATACTTTTTTTTTAACTGGAATGGCAGCATATAACAAAAAATACAGATGTTTAGTCTAAGTAGCTCAAGCCTCATAATATGCAATTATTATTTCTTATGACCTTCCAGTCATGTCTAGGTAATGTAGTATAACTTCTATGAATGTGTTGCACATACACTCATGTTGACTGTGTTGTTGTGGACTAGCATTTTGTAATATAGTCACATTTCAATTATCATACATTATATACATGCTTTCAACCAAATAGGGTAAGTACTTTTTTCGTGAAATATTATATTGGAAAGAAAAAGAAATGATATAAAATAATCATTTATTAATTTTTAAATTTGGTACTTTTTTTCATATAAAATACTTTGTTTTAAGGAAAGATGTATATTGGAAGTATTATAAGTTCTAATCCTGTTTTAAGTTTGTTACACATTGTAAAAAAAATTAAAGCTTCAGTATTATTAAAGGAAGATTGTATGTATATTCAGTGAATATCATTTTAAAAGATAAAAGTTGTCCAATTGCATCACCTCAGTTGTATTATATTATTGTAATATTTAAAAGATGTAAAGATGCAAACCACTATTAGAAAATGTGTAATAACCTTTGGAATGTTATTTTTTCACTTTTTTTTTTTATTTATGCTTTTATGGAATTTCCCTGCAGACGTCGTTCCAAATCGAAAAAGGAAGTTCGGAGAATGATCTGTGATTGTTCCCTTACTAAAGAAGAAAAACAGAAAGGTGGTGTAGGTTGTGGGGAAGATTGCTTAAATCGACTGCTAATGATTGAATGGTGAGTACATAAATACAAATGAAATGGGTGTTGTACATACACAAATTTATAACTATGTATGTTCCCTATATATCTGTTCTTAAGCAAGTATAAGGGAAAGGGAAAAAATTGTCTCACTACTTAAACCATTTTTCTTCTGATTTTAGTATGATTATTGGAAAGGAGAAATGTAGAAATTAAGTATGAAAAAGATATCTTCCAATGTTTTATTTTGTCTGACATTAGTGTGTTTATAGTTATTGGCCTAAAACGCTAAAAATTTTAAAATTTCTTGCACCTTGCCCTAAGTGCCTTTTAATGCTGGAAAATAAAATAAGATCACAATGAATTTTGATTTTTTTTATACAGTGATCAGTGAATAAGTGAACTGATACTTTATATTCATGGGTGTGTATAATTGAATAAGCTTCAATACTTTTAATTACGTCAGTTGTTAAGAGACAGTTAAAATCAACACAATGAAACAATAATGAACTTAATAAGTATTAAATAATGTTTTTTGTTAAGTTTCTGTTGTTTTAAGTTACCTTAAAGTCATAGCAGATAATGCCTGTGTCATAGCTCCCAAATGTGTCAGAGAATGTGTGGAGATATCCCATCTATCAGACAAAATCCAAATTCTGATGTTAAACTAGCTAGCTAATATGAAAAATCAGTTGATTAATTAATGGTATGGAGTTGAATGTCTACACCCAGAATGTCCCAGTTGTTACTGCCCTTTCCTGTCTGCAGCTATTTGTGAGAAAGTAATTACCCATAAAAGTAAAGTTCTATAGTAGAAAAAAAACCACCCCAAGGTTTGTAATTTTTAATTTCACACAAGACTAATACTTATGATAAAGTTGTATCAGGCAAATACCAATCTTTATCTTAGTAGCCTTTAAGATCAGATAAATCTATATACTAATTAGTTACTTTTTAAATTATTACAGATTAATTTATGTCATATGTCTTGGCTTCTTATCTGCTGTTATCTTTAGAGAGATATTGAGAAGTACTGTTTGTAGTGATAGGCACTGGGATTCTTGGTCTTGTCAGATAGACTGATGGGATTTAGACATTAGCTGTTGATACAGTGGGGAAAGAAAAGACCAGTGAAAGTCAGGTTTCAAGAGTATTACAGACATAAAAGACTAATAATGGTCTGTCTGAAATGGTCCTTCTAAGAGAATACCATAAAAAAAAATAGAATAATACAAAAATGATTGGATATGAGCCACACGTTAGAAAAAAATAAATAAAAAGAGCCTTCTTTATCCACCTAAATTATAACACATGCAGTCAACCAATCTCAGAAGTCAGTAAAATTTAGTTCTTGTTTTAAAACCATTCTAATATTAATTTCATTTTGCTCTTCAGGGTATATCAAGTTAAATGGATAATTTAGCAGTCTTTTTTAAAAAGAAAACCAAAAATCAACATTTGCTCCATGTCACTACAGATAAGCTTTCTAAGGAGTTCTCTAAAGATGTTAGCATCATAAAAACAGTATATAAACTAACTGATATTTAGTATATAGTAATAAAAGTAAAACAAAAAACAAATTAATAATTAGATTTAGGTTACCATACAGGGTTTTAATCATGACAATAATTATATAAGAATAATTCATATTAATTGAAAATAAAAGGTTTCATTTTTTTTCAGTTGTTATACATTTTTATATCTTTAAAAGTTTAATGGAATCACATCTTATTAACATGTTTATAACTTTCTATTACTCAGCTCCTTACAACATTATTCAGCTAATTCTTTGCACAAATGTGGGGTCAATAAAATACTTGCTAGAGAAATTCAAAACCAGAAAGTCTTTCACAGTGTCTTATTAATTTAAATAATTTAAGATTCTAATATTTGTTAATTTCAGATATTCACAATTTCTGAAATAAATGATGATGACACAGTCTTTTATTTTGTTCTTTTTATTGCTATTCACTTTATCAGGTTTTCAAGATTAGAATTTTTTAATTTGATTACAGGATAAAGTTAGGTTTGCAACTATGTTTATTAGAAAACATGATCTTTGTGAAACTCTTAAAGTGAATAAATGAAATATTCTTTAAACAATAAGGATAAACAGTTCATGATTGAAGAAATGTATAATTTTATTATAATTTTTATTCTTATACAAAAATGTTATTGAATATTTTACAATAACTTACATTTACACTAAATGCATTAATGGCTTCTATATAAGAAGTATGCAAATTTCTTGCTGGGATAGCACAATTGTGTGGGTGAAAAGTGCCTGCAGTATAGCAAAATAAAGCAGACATTTCAAAGTGTTAAAATTACTAAAATTCAACATATTTTTTTATATTCCCAGGCTTAACTATATTTTAATGAAGTGTGATTGCAGTTGTCCTGTGTTTTTGCTTTTGTCACATATTTGGTGTATGATATAAAATTGAAAAGAATAACAGTTTTGCTTATTATCTCTTGTGACAGTCCTTGTGTGTTTTCAAATCCTGTGTTATATATATAAACATATGTTTAACTGTATTCAGAATGTCATTGAAATTGTCATAAAAATTAGAGTGCTGTACTCTCACATTTTTGTTCTTATGTTCCAGTTATAAATGTTTTTCTGATTCTAAAACATATTTATATTTATTGTTGTTTCTTTTAGTTTTATCATTCTTTGATACAAGTGTTATCAGAGATTTTTAAATTTGCCTTAAGAAACATGTTTGTATTGTGCACTTGCCCTTGTCTGTTGTTTACTCTTGAGTGTTTATAATTCCTTGCTATATAATGCATTGTTTAATTCTTATGAACAAACATTAAAAACTGGATTGTTATTTAAATATTTGTCATGAAACCAATTAATTCTCTTATTTATATAGAAAATATTTTACCATTATAGTGAAGAAAGTGTTAATTTTTTTATTTAATCAGTTTTTGTAGATATAGATAAAATACAAGGACATCATCTTAAGTTTTTTTCTCAAAGTATATTCATTAATGATAAATTCAATAATTTCATAATAACTGCAGCATCATAGAATATATTTATTGGTTGACTTCATTTAATGGTGAGCATGAAACATCACTAAATTCTTTTGATTTTCATTTTTTTGTTTTCCTTTCATTATTTTAGAATTGCAATAACTTGAAATGTAGATATAAAAACATTTTGAAAGCTATCAAACCTTATAGGCCTGGCATGGCAGGTTGTTAGGGAGTTTGACTCATTATCTGAGTGTCATGTGATTGAATTCCCATCACACTAAAACGTAGTTGCCCTTTCATGTGTAGAGACATTATAATGTGGTGGTCAATCCCACTATTTGTTGGTAAAGGAGAAGCCCAAAAGTTGGCAGTGGGTGGTGGTGACTGGCTATCTTCCCTTTAGTTGGACACTGCTAAATTAGAGATGGCTAGCACAGAGAGCCCCCATGTAGCTTTGCTCAAAATTCCAAAAACAAATGAATAAACAAACTTTGTAATAATTACAATAAATATTTTCTGAATGTGGCAAGCTCAAATCAATGCTCAGCAAATACAGTAACCAGTCACTATGGCAGCTGTTGAGAATACATTTATATATCTATGATAACACCACAAAAATGAAAATTAACAAACTTCATTTCATTTAACCAATAAAGTATGTTTAAGTTTTTTCTGTTGATTCATTTGACAAACTTGTTTTCAGTGGATCTCGATGTCCATTAGGTGAAAGTTGTACAAACAAAAGGTTTCAACAGGTAAGAAAAGTTTATTTGTTTATATAAGATCTTTAATAAGTACTTGAGTTTTTAATATTTTTCATTTGTATTAGAATGCCAGAAGCTTTATTTGGAAAAAAAAAGACATATATTAAACTTGCTTCATGTATCTATTGCTCTTTTTTTACAGCTTAATTTGAGTATTAATCAACAACAGAACCCATAGTTACTGTAGCTACAAAACAGTTGAGTTAAAATTAAAAAAGATTCACTTGCTTCATTTTATTAAGGTCAAACTGTTTTTCAAATGGAAACTTGTACTATATTTGGTATGTATGAGCAAACCTTTTCCAGGTATATAGTTTGCTTCACATTCGTTGAGTATAATAGTAACATCAATCAATCTACATTGTCCTTTTTCAGGAAAACAGGATCATGTATTATTCTCTAAAATATTTTGTGATATATCACCAGAAGATTTAGTGTACATTTTTAAGTGTAGAACCCATTTCTTTTCAGAAATTTGTAGTAAACAGTTAATGTTAATAATGAAACATTTAAGTAATGCCTTTTTATATGCATTCCAATGTTAAAAGATTAAAAATAATTTTAGATAGTAAACAAAGACAACATTATTTAACCACAGCTGTACCTTAAATAATAAATTCCCTTCAATAAAAAGATACTGTTGCAACATATTTTTAATAGGAGTATGCATCAAAGGATAAACCATTGTCTTTAATAGATACTTGTAAATAAATGTATCTTGTTGTTTTACATCATGTCTAAAACCTACGTAGTATTCCACAAAACGTGATCTCTTACTAAAAATTGAACGTTACATTTTGTTCCAACATTTTGCATATAGAAAGCTGCTACACGGCTGAAGTGAAATATAATTTTATAATCAGGACACAGCTTTAGTCTGTTGATATCACTCTTACATAATTATACTTTCAACTACAATCAAAATGACAACCAGAAAACTATGCATAAGGATATATAAATAACAGTGGAAAAATTTCCCTTTGACTGGATTGTTTTAGGATTAAAGTCTATAAGGCCAGAACAGTTTGAATCTGAGCAGTACATTTTCCAGGCAGTTTTAACATCCTGCATGACTTTAAAAAGACTACTGTAATGCTTCATTGGGCATTGGTACCATTAGAAGTACTTAGCACATAATTTAAATTTGGAAATTGCCCCCTTATGTGGATTCCTGTACATGGTGAGAAGATCTCCCAGAGAAGGTTCTATTCTTTCAATTTACCTTCTCTGTGATCTAAACATCCATCCATATATTTGCTGTGCGTGGTGACCCGTGAAGGGGAGGAGAAGATCCTGGTGATTGAGGGGTCTAACCCTAACACACTATTTTTGCCTTGAATTCTTGTTGAGGGTGGTCTTGGGGAGGCCCCTCTAGAGTTAGTTGGCTGGCCCACTTGGCCTAGGGACAACCAAATACCAGTGTAGGATTATCTCAGTAGGTGTTGTTGGCATTGTATCTGATGCTGGTGTTTGGGTATCGTGTTCACAAAACTTTAGTGTCGCTGCAGTGTCCTTGTTTGACACTGTAGTGCATCCCTTTGTAGGGCTTCATGGTGGGTTGGGTTAGTGGGCACTGAAACACTCTCTTTATTGTGGATCCCAAAAATTAAAACTTAAATAAAATAGTGAAAAAACAGTCCATAGATAAAAAACCATGTCTTGAAGCTTCTGAGCAGCAATCTTCAACATCTGTAACACCTGTATCTCATTTTCTTTCCTTACATTCTCTTTCAGACAAACTTTTAGGGACTAGAGGGACTTGCTGACTCTGAAAGTTATTTAAAAAGCTTTGCTCTAGTGACATTGCTGGAAACATTCACATCTCAACACAGTGAACTCCCTTTGCATTCAAAGGCGATTGAGGATATACCCACTGAGGTTTTGCCCCATGGCAAGAGAGTTATTGTTGAGAAGGGTTTGAAGAATATTCCAGTGTCTGAGATTCTCGCTGGTCTCTTGCCTCAAGGAGTTTCTGTAGTGAGGCATATCTGCACTCACAAAGATGGAATTATGATGCCAACCAATGTTCTCCTTCTGACATTTACATCACTTTGTCCACCTGCCACCATCAAGGCAGGTTATCTTAATTGCAAGGTACAGCTATATATTTGATTCTGAATATGGGCATTTTTTCAAGTACATCTTGTCCTGCCCCATGATGCGAAACAGTCATTTGTTTATGTCCTCAGTTGCTGGGATCCTCTTCCAATGACAGAGAAATGCCCAACTGACCCAGGGTAAGATCCATGGAGGTTGGCAGATCTCCCTCAAATAAAGAAAAAAAACATGGTCGAAAACAGAAGGGTTCTCCACCCAATTCACCAACACATAAATAAAAATGGTCACTTTGATACAACGGAACTATCAAGATTTACTATCTAATCTGGATAACATCAAACATCAAAGCACTGATTGCTTCTCACTATCCCATGTGTCTTTCCTTACAAGAAACATTTCTGAAATCTGTTGATACAGATCAGTTTTCTTTGTACAGAAATAATAGGTTGTGTGATGAATGAATGGATAGAGGGGTAGCAGTGTTGGTTGATCAGCATGTGCCCACCCTTTCTTTGCCACTTGGAGACTGTAGTTGCCTGTATTTCCTTGGATCGTACCATAACTTTTTGTTCTCTCTACGTGTCTCCTGAAGAGACTTATGATCAATCAGATATTGACACTTTTGTTGAACAGTTGCCATCTTTCTTTTTAATCCTGGGGGACTTCAATGGACATAACTCTCTCTGGGGAGGTATTGATATTGATGGGAGGGGTTGCTATGTAGAGCATATGCTCTTGGATCATGAACTTACCCTTTTCAGTACTGGCTCTTATACCCATTTTCTTATACCATAGTCAGTCCTTAATGCTAGTGATCTCTCAGTTTGCTCCCCTTCGTTATTCCTTCACTTTTCATGGAGGGTTGACAATAACCCACAAGGCAGTGATCATTTTCCTATAATTCTGAGAGTGACTGGTTGTGGTTGATGCCATCTGGCCCGTGTACCCCAGTGGAAGCTGGATCAAGCCAACTTGATCCTGCCATTATCTGTAAGCCATCAGTAGACAACTGCATGGCAGCAGTGACTGACTGTAATATACAGGCAGCTGCTTAATGTATTCCTAAGACCTTAACACATTTTCCATGATATCCTCATATATGGTGGAATCCTGCCTCCCACATGACACAGAAGGCTCAAAAATATACTTGGGATACATTTTGTAAGTATCTCATACACTCAAACTATATTGCTGTCTAGCAGGCCCATGCATGTGTTTGCCAAGTAAGATGTCAAAGCCAGAAGGAATCTTGGATTAAGTTCAGAACCAGCATCTCTTTTTACCACCAGTTCCAAATTTATATGGGATAAGATTTGAAGGGTAAGTGGGCAATATAATTCTGTCCCCCTCTTGATCCTGCTCTCTGATGGCCAGGATGTAGCTGATACTCAGAGCATCGCCAATACTCTAGGTAAAAGCTTTTGCCGGGTATTTAGTGCTTCTGTTTCTTCTTCCACCTTCTTAGCTATCAAGACTCAGGCAGAGCAGTCTCCTTTTTCATTTTGGGCTGATTGTCCAAATAATTGTCCCTTCACACTGGTGGAACTCAAACTGGCCCTTCTGATTGTTTTTAACCAGATATGTTACCATGCTATTGTCCTATCTTTATCTATGCCTGGGAGGAAGGATCCCAAGATTCCTTCAAACTATCATCCAATTACTTTGATACTATTCTTCTGATTGTTTTTAACCAGATATGTTGCCATGCTATTGTCCTATCTTTATCTGTGCCTGGGAGGAAGGATCCCAAGATTCCTTCAAACTATCATCCAATTACTTTGATAAGCTGTTTCTGTAAGACCCTTAGGGAGGATGGTTAATGCCTATCTTGTTTGATTCCTCAAAACAAACAACTTCCTAGTTTGGTTTCTATGACAGTACTCCACCATGGGCCACCTGATTTGACTTGAAACATCAATCAGAGAAGTCTTTCTCAAACAATAACATCTTGTACCAATATTCGTAAGAAGGCTTATGATACTACATGGAGGTATGGAATTTTTTCAGACCACCAATTATATGGGTTATGTGGTCATTTTCCCATTTTTATTAAAACATTTTTAGTGGACAGGCTATTCCAAGTTCGTGCAGGTTCGACACTTTCCCATTCTTTTCTACAGAAAGTTGGAGTCCCTCAGGGCTGTGTTTTGAATGTCACACATTTCAGTCTCAAGATTAATGCTATCACTAAACAACTATTTCTTACAGTTGGAAAACGGACTGTATGTTGATGAATTTCACATCTAATATCAGTTGTTGAACATTACGTATATTGAGTGACAACTACAGATTATCTTAAATCATTTACTAAAGTGGACCACAGCAAACAGATTTAACTTCTTTCTCTCTAAAACTGCTTACATGCACTTTTGCCCCAACGGAGCATTCAACGAGATCCTGAACTCCATATTGGTGGTGATGTGCTGCTCATGGTCCCTGAAACAAAGTTCTTGGGGCATATCTTTGACCATAAGCTGACCTTTATACCTCAAATCAAACAACTACAGGTCAAATATTCAAAAGCACTGAACATCCTGTGTGACCTCTCTTTCACCACTTGATACATTGTACTCTTATTCGAGTGAAACTAGACTATTGGTCACTGGTCTGTAGTTCTGCCACAACTTCAGTGTTGAAGATGTTGGACCCCATTCATCATCAGAGACTTCAGCTTTGCACTGGGGCTTTCTGCTTTCCTCCAGTCCAGAATTTGTCACAGTCTCTTGAACATCTTCTACACTTCTAATGTTTGCAACTGTCTTTGCTGCATGCTTTGAAACTTTGATCCTTGCCACAGCATCCCACCTGAGGTTGTGTTTTCCTTCCTCGGGTTGGCCTTCATATCCAGGCAAAATTGGATGAATTGGGTCTGTCCTGGGATAACATTGCAGATTCCACAGGTTAGCCCATCCCACCATGGCTTGTTACAGCTCCCAAATGTGACCTTTCTTTCAGTCATCTAAGAAAGGCAGATACTCCAGATTGGAAGTACTGTCTTTTATTTAATGAACATCTTTCGAACAGTCATTCAGTTCCCTTTTACACAGATGGTTCCAAATCAGGTAATTCAGTGGGCTTTGCAATGGTTTGCTGTGGTTCAGTAGTTGCGTGCAGAATCCCCTCTTCAGCTTCTGTATTCACTGCTGAACTGTATGCCATATCTCTTGCCCTGGATCATATTGCAGCTGAGTAGTACTCCAACTGCACTATTTATACTGATTTGCTTAGTTTTATACTGGCCCTTGAAGTGTTACATGTTGGCTCACATCCTGTTCTTGCTGATATCAAAACTGACTGGCCAATTTCTCATTAATTGCTACTTCTATCCAGTTTTTCTGGATACCAGGCTATGTTGGTATTCGTGGGAACAAGCTTGCAGACACGGAAGCTAAATCTATCTGCTCCGGCACTATCACCCCTGTGCCTATTCCGTACATGGACTATGGTCTTGTCTTCAAGGCTCGGCTCCGTGCCAGCTGGCAGTCCACTTGGAGTGAGCAACACGACAACAAGCTTTTTCAAATTGAACCCTATTTTGGACTTTGGCCATCCAGCTTCTGCAAAGTTTGGAAGGAGGAAGTTGTTCTAACTAGACTACGCATTGGTCACAGTTTTTTAACTCATCGTTTTCTTTTATCTGGAACTGATGCTCCAATGTGTAGTTTGTGTAACACTCAAATCACTATCAGGCACGTTTTACTTTCTTGCCATCGTTACAATTCTCAACGACGGCAATAGTTTAAAAATATTTTCCCCCAGGGTCTATCTGTACCATTGGATAGTGTTATTGGTGATGGTGACTCTGTCTGCCTTCATAATGTTTTCACCTTGATAATTTTTTAATGGCCATTAATCTTTTTAATCTCATTTAAGTGTTGCATATTTATTCATTACACCTTTTTAATTGTGGTTTCTGTTTTACAGTTTTAATCTCTCTCATTCAATTTGACATTGGTCAATGGCCAGAACATTAAATAACTCGACACCAGGACTGGAAAGGCCAACTTCAGATGACTAACACTGCTGTTTGAACTACTCATTAGTCATACTGGCGAGTTGTTATTACATTTTTGCTGCATATCATTTCACACTTTTACTACTTTACCTTTTAGTACTGGCCATAATGACACATAACCCAGAACCAGGACTGGAAAGATCAACTTTAGGTGACTGACGGTGGTTTTTATACTTACCTGTTAGTCTTCCTGGCAGGTTATGATCATTACCATTTTGCTCGATTAAATACTCTACAGCTTTGTAGACTGGATGTCAACATTGGTTTTTATGCCATTTTCTGTTTTAATTGCCGTTTTTTTTTTACCTTCATTTACTTTTACAAATTTTACTCCATTTACTTGACTTTTATCTTTTTACTGGACATTTGGCTACTCATTATTATGATTTTGCTTTGTGTCTTTTAAAACTTCTATTCTTTTATATTTTGATAATATCTGCTCTGACACAACCTGGAACTAGGACTGGAAAGGCCAACTTCAGGTGACTGACGGTGGTTCTTGAACTTACCTGTTAGTCTTCCTGGCAGGTTATGCTCATTACCATTTTGTTAGAGTAAATAATTTACAACTTCTTATACTCTGCTTTCTCTCTTAACGTTGTAGACTAGGTTTCAACATTGGTTTTATACTTTTTTGTTTTCCTTCATTTCCTTTTGTGTCTTTTACTACAAATTTTTTTTTTTATTATTTTTATACCGGATGTTTGGCACAGATAGCCTTGCTGCTTTGTGCCACAAAACACAAAATCAATCAATCAATACTCACAATTGTCTCGAGGTATTTATTTTTAATCCATCTTCTAGTTGAAGCCTATCAACATTTCTTACAGCAATTTGAGGATGAGTCGGAGGTTTTGTTGACTTTTTTCTTTATCAGATTCTCTTCTATTCTTTTACTGGCCCTTCAGTTGGTCTGTTTGGATTTATTAAATAGAGGTGCTTTGTTAGAAAGGGTTTGTTTACCATTTTCTGGTCTCAGGGAGTTACAGAGAGCTCCTTTTCTTCATTCCATGTTATTTCTTGGAGTTCCAGAGACATAAGAATCCAAAATTGATACAGCCAATCTTTTGTCTTTATCATTCTTTGTTTCTAGCCTTTCTGGTTCTAATTTAGGAATATTGTCTGCTGTGTTTCCAGACCCTTTCCATTGGTTCCCAGGTCTTTTAATTTCCATAACAGGGTTCATCCGTGTTCTCAAGGATCTTCTGCTTGGGTGGGCCTATGACAACAATGTTAGTGACTATCCTAGGGGTGGGGAAACATTGAATGAATGATTATATCACTTTCTAGATGTTTGGGACTCTCTCACAAGGAATCCATGGGTAATCCAGGTTCTGGCTTCAGGATTTGTAATTCAGCTAATATCACCTCAACCTGTTATCTTTTCACCTCCAGTAGATCCTTGGTGAATGTAACTGTTCCAAGGTCATAAAAGAGTAGTTAGTAAAGAAATTCAGTAGAGACAGTTCATCATATTTTTTGGGGACTTTATTCCTATTTATCTCAACTCAACCAATTTTTGGAGCCTCCTTACATTACTATGGAATCTTTCCTCACTCTACAATGACACTTTGCACCAGGGCTGTGGGTAAATATGTTAGATGGTACCAACAATTATCTCCATATTCCCAAAGCAGAATCTTCTCATAGGTTTCTCAAGTTTGTGCACAAGGGTTTGTGCTACAGTTTTGGGCTCTTTAATCTTGCATCAGCACTTAATGTCTTTTGCAGAGTTGCTCAAGCCTTTTCTCATCATCAGCATTTCTTGGGTCTAAGCACACATTATTATATGAATGTCTGGTTCATTCATTGTAATCCTTCTATTTCCTGTGACTTATCTTCCATTACTCTCACTAGGTAGCTGCATAAATTGATTTACTTAGCCTATAATGGATTATCATTGTATTTGAGGAATCTTTTGCATACCACGCCTCATTAGATTTTGCATTAGCCACCTGATTGAATTGCTCTCTAGAAGACATTGTGCAGGCTGTTGTGTGAACTACTAATACTTTCATGTTGTATTACTTACATGATCTGGCAGTTTCCTCTTTGAGGGTTTTTGACTACTACTTATAGTTATTTTGACTACATCTGTTAGTCTTAAAATAGAGGCAAGTATTTTCCTCTATCATATACTCTTATTTCCAGGATCCCTTTATTTTTCACTGTATTCTACTCTGTAGTGATGTTGCCCAGGGAGGTATGTTTTCTCTTCCTAGTTCCACACTAGCAACAATTTTTGCTGTAATTGCTATAGGTTGTAACAGGCTTTGTGAAATTGGGGTGTTCCATAAGACCATTTTTGTGCCTACTGGATGGTATTACCTTATTATAGACCACCACTTATGGACAACCACAAGTAAAATTATAGAGAATCCTGATTGTCCCTACTAATTGTTTTGCTTTTAAAAGTGCACAGTTTCCAGAATATTGTTCCTCAGGACTCCTCAACTTGTTTCATTTCCTTCTTCCAGTCTTTACTAGTGGAGCTTGAGAGTCCTTACTACCCCAGGTTCCCGCTGCTCGGGTGGTGGACAGATAAGTTTACTCCTTGGTGTTCCAATGTGTCCCTCCACTCTTGTTGAAGAAGATGAAATTAGGGACCCTCCTACTTGGGTCCTTGGATGTCAGTAGGAGTGACATTGATTTCAGTGAGAGCCTATTCATAATTCTGGTTCAAATTTGATGATGCTACACTATCAGGTTGATGAGTGCAAGGCCCTTCTCTTTGATCAATATTGTTTTAGACTGTTGGTCATGGAATTGGTCCACTATTTCCTCATAATTCCAAACACATTGTGGTCCTATTGTAGGTTCTTGTGTGAGCACAGATTTAGTGTCCTCTCCATAATTCCAGGGTAAAGCAAAATACTCCTAGTCCACTTGGTTGTAAGATGAGTATTAATTATTATAATTCCAGACTGCATGAGTTCTGTTCCTATGGTTGAGTATAGCATGCAAGACTCCATCATTCCAAACCTAGAGTGGTGCCTTTTGGTCTTCTTCAGGTTGAGGGAGAAAGTTTGTGCACTTAGGTGTTGCTTACTTTCTCATTGTGATTCTGGTAGTGTAAAATACATCACTCTGTGGCAACAGGTTAAGGTCTAATAACTTTAATTATCTGTATAATAACATTGCTCTCCAGTAACACTATCCACCAATGTGAGATTATAGGTACCATGACCTCTTAATTTCAACCATAAGTTTTGGAAACTTGACTGTCTGGTTTGGGTTGACCTACACTGGTAATTACCCATACTCTATGCCACCTCTGATACAGAAACTAGGTTCCAGTTGACGAGCATACCTGCAATGGATGTAGTGCAGTTTCCCTACTTGTGTGTCAGTTTTTTTTGTGGGTACATTCCTGTTCTGTGCAAATGCTTTTTTTATTGATCATTACTCCAATGGCCCCTCCACTTTCTCAGTGTAAGATTCAGTCTCTTGTGTCAGAAGATGGTGTGTTTTGGAAGTTAACATTTTTTTTAAATTGAAAATGTATTTCCAATAATAGTTACCTCTGCTGACACTCTCCCACTTTAACTTTCCTCTACAAGCCATTTTGTATAAAAAAATTATAACATAATTGGGATGAGGTGCTTATATACAGAACCGAGTTAGCAGGTGGAATGAAGTTTGTGAGTAAATTTGCAAATTAGAATTTTTTGCTTAAGGCATCAGGTATAAAAATCTGGAGCAAGCATTCTCAATAACTAGATGGGAAAAGAATGAAACTCTGTAGATTGAAAGATAGCTATGGTGTAAGCAGTGGTAAGTATTATTGGAAATATATTTTCAGTTTTGGAAAATATTTTGTGTAATAAAAAAAATGTGTATAATAAGTAAATAATGTATATCAATAAAAACATGCCCAATAAGCTCTCTTTCATGACCCTTTTTCATCATTGCATACTTCCAAAACAGAATTATCTTCTATGTACTTGGAGAATCAGTTGTTTCCCGAAGGAGGAGAGAAACAAATGTCTTTTAGGACTTTTTACAAAATTTTCCTCTAGAACCTCATCTGTTATCAATGTGAACTTGCTTGTTTGTCTGTTGTTGTAATCATTACCTCTTTCTACTCTGTGTTTATTTTCCAAACTTAAAACTGTTTCAAAGGGCTAATCTATGATGAGTGTGTAAGCTAAGTCTCTTAAATGATGACTCTAAACCTTGAACTTGTGGTATTCCAATTATCTTTCAAATAATCTTGTGTATAATAACTATCAAAAAATTAATTATCTACATTCTTATCATGGAAAGTTAAAATAATTAGAAGAATATGTCAGTAAGCAACAGATAAAAAGGAGGTAGCCTTTCAGTAGTGGAACTTGAGTACATTCACCCCAGACTTTGAGTTTTAGGCATTGATTAAGTGGATGTACAAAGGAAGTTTGGTTACAGTGGGTATTTTCTGTGGTTTGACAAACAACACTGAACTTTTAAAATAAATAATTAACAATTCTCCTTCTGTCCCTAAACAAAACAGTCTTTGTTTGATTTAAACTTATGTTAATTTAATTAAATCATTTGTGGTAAATTATTTCATTTTCTCATGTTTTATTTTTATATTTGTTCTGTTGACCCCTATGTCCTTCTGGTGTAATTACTAATATTATGTTGTACCTCTAGACCACTAATGCTGGAAATGTGAGGATTTTGAAACATGTAATAAATGCTTCCTGTCATCATGTTCATGTTTTGTTTCATCATTATGTTTTTTAAATAGAAAAGATATATAAAGACTGAACCTTTGAAAACAGAAATGAAAGGCTGGGGATTAAAGAGTGTCGAAGATGTCCCTTCGTAAGTTTGATAAAAAAAAATAGTTTTTCTCTGTTTGTGGTGTCTTGTGTTTGTTTTTTTATAATTGTTTTTTTAGAAGAGATACACATTATTGTCGTATGGTATAATTAATGTATTTATTGTTAGAAAACAAATTGTACATTCAAACTCCATTTCTAAATAGAATATTAACCATTGACCAGTAATTTTTACTGAAATAACTTTGTTATTTGTTACGAATGGCTAAGCATCAAATGCTATGTAATGTTGTTAGGAAAAGTTGTGAATGTTTGGCAGTGTACAATATCAATCAAATTTTACAATAAGAATATATATGTATGTGTACGTCATTGGCAGTAGCTCCTTTCTCTTGTTTAGAACTTGAAATTGGCCAGTTCTTGGTTATTTTATAAGACATGACAGTTAATTTTATCTTTGGCTGCTGAAGTAAAATAGGCTCTGAATGTTACATCTGATTTTGGACCTGTTTACCACAATTATCTCAAATATACCTAGGCCCTCCATATTTTATGCATTTATATACAGTTTGATGTTTATGCTGTTCTTTGGTTACTTTTAAACTCTCTTCTTATTAAACTGATGATTAGCAGCTACTAACTGTTATAGTAGTTAATGTTGCTGTCTTCATATTGCTTTGAAAAAAAAACTTTTATTTGTGCTATTTCTAATAAGAAAAAAAATTATTGTTATTTGCAGTTGTAGGTAACTTCTACATGAAATATAAAATTTATTTAATCCCATGGTTTTCCAGTTTCATTTGTATCATTTCTAAAATCTTATAAATTAATATCAAATTTGTTTCAATGTAAATGTATTTTATTTTTTGTTTTCTCTACTATATTACTAATTTTGTTTATTATTGTCAACATAACAGTTTAATGATGTGTTTAAAATTCACAAAGTAAAATATGTACATACCTTTTAACCCTTCATAAAAATCCATTAGAATAGCCATGTTTTTAGTTGCATAACTTCACATATTTATCCTTTCACTTATTTATTTTTTATTTTACTTTCAAATTCTTTATTGATATAATTTATGCCTGTACATCAAGTGATAGCTTTAGGGGCTTTATGAAAGCATTTTGGTAGACTCCCCACAGAGATGTTTTGCAAAACACAAGATGGCACTTGGGCATGCCATCTTTTTTTAAAGACCTTTCACAATTCATGTAAAAAGTAAAACCTACAAAAATCATTAAATCTGTTAAATGTGATTTTTAAAATAGACATGATACATATTTAACTAAAATATAAAATTAAGACCTAAATGTAATTTAAGAATCTATAAGTAAAGTATATTTAGGTAAGGAATCACTAAATGCTATAGTCAGTCAAGCAGACAACAATATGAATGAGGAAAACTTTGAGCCAATTTCAGATTAACTGTCAGTAGAGTATAGTGCAAATTGAGCTCTTTTTTAATGACTGCATATGCTGTTGTCAACTCACTCTTGTAACATACATCTACAACATGTAGATCTCAAGGCAAGGTGGAGAAGGGGGGGGTGTAGAAGTCATCAAGGGTTGATATTTATATTTCTCTTTCCCAGAAAATACAGTTGCATGATTTTGGATATCGATTAGGTATTATGTACATAAAAATGTACATTGTCAGCCTGTGTTGTAAAGAGTGAACTGCTGCAAAAGTTGGAATTTTTCAAAGCACATGTATCATGTGACATGAAAACAGCAGTTTAAGAGTTTTTTTAAGTTTCCTTTGAAACAAAGTAATTAAATCTTGCAATATAGAAATTCAACTTATACATTATGATGTTCATTTCATTGACATACGTTGATAGTGAAGTGGTTCAAATAAATTCTGATTATAACACAGTGCAGGGACAATGGGCTTAAATCTTATTGCTTGTCCAAAAGCAGAGTTTTGTATATTAGGTATCAACAGTAATGCTTTCTTTGCTTTTCATGATTTATTTTTGATTCAGAATATACTGACTTTGTTCAGTATATCAGCACATAATGTTATAATTCAAAGATTTGTGTTATCTAAGTTTTAATTCCTTTATTTTAAAAGCAACCTTTACAAAAAATACTTCAATTTTGTTGTTGTGGGATCCACTAGCTTTTCAAAATATCAATTTTCACACTTCATATCTTAAATCTTATAACCCTAGTCTGGTAGATGTGTGTGTAGACTATAACTATGTTTACTTGCCTTATTGGCATTTATGTTTCAAAGTTTTTGGCTGAGTTTTGTTGAAACTCGAGATAAATTTTTCTAACCCCTGATAGGTGTTATATCATCTTGTATAATATTCCATGAGCTTTACATTTAGTTGCTTGACACATGGGCACGTAATCGTTAGAGAGAGTAGATTTTGCACTATAATCCGAAAATAGCTATTTTGAAATTGGAAATCATTTGTTGTCTGCTTTGTCTGTACTAACTCTTATGGTTGTTTCTTAGCTAAATGTGTTGTAGTTGGAGAGAGTTAAATTTAATTTAGGTTTTACTTTATATCTCAATTTGGTATATAATAGTTATGTTTTAAAATGTATAATTTGATAGTTTAAACATTTTTTAAAATTTATTTCAAATACTGCCCCACTTCTTATGGCTTATGATGTTGCTCAAGGATAATATAATTTTGCTATAGGCTTGCTCATATCTCTCAAAGATACTATAATACACCCCAAGAGTATTGTTGACTTGTATCAAGATGAATAATAAATGGTAAAAGACAAAAAAGGAAAATAACTTAATAAAATTAAGTATATATGAAAAGGAAAATACCTGAAATTACAAATATTCCCATAGTTAGTGATGTCAAGAAACCCACTTGTTGAGAATTTTATATGCCAAAACGGCTCGTTTGGGTTGAGAAAATATTTTACATATAAGAGCGAACAACGTTTCAACATTATTCGGTTATCATCAGGTTCACAAAGAAAGAGGTAACTGAACCTGTGAAAGATCAGTGAAAGATGTCTTTAACCATCTTGTCCCAGGTAACCTTTATTGTGCACATTATAGATATTAGTGTCTTACATTCAAAATGTTATGAAACTACTTTTTATTTATGTTATTCCAATTAACATAGCATGAACTCTTAGCTAACAATCCATATTTTAATACTATACAAGTTTTAGGTTCTTATATTCTACAAGGCAATATTTTTAAAAATCCTTAATTTCCTTTGGTGTGAGACACTTGACACATTTTCTTTTCTCTATTTTATCCATCATTTCTCAAAAAAGTGCAAAGTTAAATGTAAATTACTCAAAATAAGGTCACCATTGCTCTGGAAAACCATTATTTTTATAACCATCAGTTTAATTTGGTTACAGAGGTGTTGAATAGAAAATCAGACTCTTCCTACTGCACCTACCTGTTACATCTTTCATTTCAGGATTTGTTAATAGTTCTTTTTTACGTTTAAATATGTATTAGCTATAACCAACAGGAAGTTGAGGTTTTCATCCATCAGATGACATATTGTATATCATTGTTTTCTCAACAGAAAATCTTTAACCTCACTCAGAGTACAATCTCCATTTCCATTAAAAATTTAACAGCTATCTTGGAAGAATTTGTAACAGTTTTTGACACACAGTTAGAAAGTCAGAACTTGTGTTTATCACAAACTCTGAAAAGTTCAACTGAAACACTTTGAATATTAAATATCCATTATATTAATTACACCATGCAACACAAATTTTGTTCCTGAATAGTATGTATTTCTTAATTACACAAAAATGAACAAAAATGCTTAGAAGTGAGTAGGTTTTCGAGATTTGCGACTGTAATGTAAATCACTTTCACGTATCGGCTTACAAATATAGTCTCCCATCATGTTTTCATTATACACTCCTTGGTAGTGGCATTCAAATTCCAGTATATTTTAGTAGAAACACTTGTCTTGCTCCTCTGAGTATGCTCCCTTGTTCTCCTGAGTTTTGTTGAAACTGGATTCAACATGGCATTCAAAGTCCAGTATATATTAGTAGAAACACTCGTCTTGCTCCTCTGAGTATGCTTCCTTGTTCTTCTTGAATTTAACAAGATGAGCAACAAAGATATGGAGTTTCAAGGGCATCCTGCAGAGCCTTAACCAGTTCTACATAATTTTTGGCCTTGTGATTGCTAAAGAAACCCCAAACCACTGCAACAAAGCTGCCCCAAGCTCTTTTTTTCTTTTTCTTTTTTTACTTCCCACTGAGCATCTTGGAGAATTCTGTATGCTCTAGGATATTCTTAATTTGTGGTCCACCACAAAAGACACCAGCTTTAACCTTTGCTTCAGACAGCTTATGGAAGAAGTCCTGAAGGAACTTGAAGGCTGCAGACTCCTTAACAAGAGCTGTGTCAAATTGTTTTATAAACCCCAATTCTATGTGCAATGGTGGGAACATCACCTTCTGGAGATCCACTAGTGTTTCACACTTGACATTGTGCCTCCCCATAGAGAACTCAATCCATTGTGATAAATTGGCCCACATACATGGCAGAATGTGTCTGGAGAATGCTTGTAGCTTCTTGATGCGATCTCTAATAAAATCAGGTAGGTCAATGTGTACACTTAGGTAGCTAGAACTAAACTAAAGTGGTGAGCCCCTGAATATATATTACTATGGAAATTCTAAAAGGTGCTTGACAATTCTTGTAAGTTTGAAAAAATTCTCTATCAGCCACTCAGTATTGAATCAACCTGAAATATTCTGGAAAATGGGTGAATTTGAAAATTTCATTACCCAGGTCACAAAAGCAATGTTTGAAGAGAAAAAATAGGTCTTTTCCATTTACTTTAGGCATTAGCTATTGGGAAATAACACTTTCTGCCCAGGAACAAGGAAAAGTAAAACTTTTATTACATAGTGTTATAAATAGAAGTATAGTATTAGGAGTTTTAAGCTACTTAAAAATTTTATCTAGTTTCATGTTACAATTTGAAATAATTCTAAAAATAAATAAAGGATCATTTATATTTATTTCAGTGTTTTGTTTTTTTCTTAGCAGTTACATGGTCAGTCAAATTGACCAGTCTTATTTTGAGATAGGGTAGGAAAAGCAACTGATAAAATAAGCTTTTCTGGAAATGAACATTTAAGGTGTATTTCAGAAGTTTTAAGTATTATACAAAGGAAATTTGAAAATTTTTTTTGGATGAGAAAATGTATTATTAATCTTAACATGAAAACTTTACTCATGGACTGTTTAAAACAAATATTTAATATGTTTGTGGACAAATCTTTATTTTAATTTGTTAAAAAATAATGCACTAAAATCTTTTTTTCTTTATGAAAGACTTGTGATGTTAAATGAAAGACAACACAATTTTATAAAGATATACTTATTATGTTGAAAGTTAGAAATTATCAAATATAAAAAGACTTTAAATGAGTGCAAAGCAGTAATGTTGTCAGTCAAGTTGACTGAGTTCATTTTGAAAATGTTTAATTGTTTAGTTAATATTTCACCTTTTTTTCATAATCAATTTTAATTCACTGGTCAGATCCAATATAACTATATGATTGTTAAGTATATCTCTTTATAGACCCATCAGAATCAAGATGGAGTGTACTGTTTTTGTCATTTTAATGTGATAACAGAATTCAGACTTGAATCAGTTTATAGGAATTTTGGTCCGTCTGTTGAGTCTTACTACTCCTTTATCTTTTGATCAAGATTAAATTATTTTGGTTCTCTTTAACAATTTAATCATGATTGTATGGAGGTTTGTTTTTCAGACCCAGTGTATTCTTTGAAGAGAGGATTACACATAGATCACTATTTTCCATCAGGCTTTTTAATCTCATGAGTTATGATTTTAATTAAACATCAGTACCATTACTCAGGTTATTGTTTCTTTCAAGTGATTTTACATTCTCTGATATTCCAGTCATCTTGTGTTTACAGTTTTGCCACATCTTCAAATTAAAAGGTCTTTCTAGGGTACAGTGTAGATCCTCATTTGTTAAAAGTGCTTTGAATCAAAATTGTCAAAACTTTTACTCTCTCTGTACATCTTAAACTTTATATCTTTTTCATGATAACCTGCTGTAAAACATTTTATGCAGGAAAGGCTACCTGTATCTGAGTGCTTAGTTTTCTTTAGAGCTTTCACTCCTTTTGTTTGTAAAATTTTGACAGTATTCTGATTTAAAAAGCTCTAACCTTAACTTTTTTATATGCTGGAGCTGTGTATAAAATTTATTCTTCTCATGCTAACTTCACAACATAGTTTTTCAAATACCTTTACTTTTCTTGTTTGCAGCATTCTATTTTTCAAGGAAATTTTAGTCTGCATGAATAAGTGATTGGAAATTGTCTTCCATAATTCAGTGTTTCTTTTCATTCAGTCTGATGTTTAAAAGCTTTTATATAGAATTTATGTAGCTTATTGTTTCTTATCTTGTGCATGACAATTCATATATGTCAGAAATTATTTTTGTCTTGCAACATTAGCAGGGTTAATGACCTATTCCCTACTGTATATGCAACTTGACTGATAATTCTTGCTTCTGATAGTTGTTGTGCTCTAAATAACATCATCAGTACAAGTTTATGGACCTTTCCATTTTGGCTTCATATACTTGTTTGTTTGTCATATATCAAAGTGTCTTCCATTTTGGTTTCCTTGTGGTATTTTCTGGTATAATTGTTGTTAAAGAAATTTACATCTAGACACCAGCAATGTCTGTCATATCCTTGCCAGCCTAATGGCAAATGTTGTGTGGGTGGCAAAGCATTCTTTTTTGCTTTTTTTCATGTCAGCACTTAGCACTATTCAAACCATTCAACATAAGAATGTGAAAAAAAGTATTGGTTGCATTAAAGGTTTAAGCTAAGAAAATTTATCCAGTTACTGAAGTAAATTTTCAAAGATTTATTTTAAAGGCCAATTTTTAGGGATTAGTTTCTCACTAAAATACCTTTTAAGGTAAAACCAAAGTATTTGACTTTAAGCTTTGATTGTGAGAAAAATATTTGTACCACTGACCAATGAAATTTCTTATCATTAAAAAGCATGATGAATGTTTAATTTTTTCCAGTCTTCTAATGGAGTAATGCAGTGCTTTCAGAGTTTTTCACATGCATGAAGTGAATTTATGAAATATCATCTACAGTGAGTATTCTCTTTTAATGAACACAAAACAAAAAAAAAACTGATATTTTACCTTTATGTACTATAGAGGAAGTTTTGTCATGGAGTACGTTGGAGAAGTTCTTAATCCTCAACTTTTCAAGCAACGAGTTAAGCAATATGCAAGTGACAAAAATAGCCACTATTATTTCATGGCTTTAAAGAATGATGAAATTATTGATGCCACAACCCGAGGAAACATTTCTCGATTTATTAATCATAGCTGTGATCCAAATTGTGAGACACAAAAGGTATGTTTTTAGTAATGATGAAAAATATGATTCTCTTAAATGTAACTCTCAGAAACTGTTAAGTGAAACTGAGAAATAGCATTAGGTTTTTACTTTAAGTAAAATAAATCCTAGAATGAATGTTTATTTGCTCTGAAACTACATTTTACCATAGTTTATGACATTTATGGGTACTTTGTTTTTCTGTTATTTCATTGATTTAAACACAATTCTCTTTACTTATGGCACTTTTTTACACATGAAAGATGTTCTATTTCTTACACTGCCTTTGAACTACAGTCTATATCATCAATAGGAATCAGTTTGATAGCCATTTTAACAGTTTGCAAAATCAGTCATGGGCTACATTTTTTGACAAACTTCACCACTCCTGTTACTGTATACAGACATTATTTTCTGTTGAAGTTGCTTTGGAGGACTTGAAAATTATGTAATTATATATATGTAATGTAATTTTAGTTTGTTCTGACAAAAAAAGAATTGCATATTTTTTAAATCCTTGTTTATTATATTTGTGTATTCATATTATACCAGTGGCTTTTTGTATAAGAATATTTTATTTCATATTCATAGTTTTCTTCAGTTTTTGGATGGGTACTCTTTTCCATTTTGGCTTGAAATGTGGTTTTAGATACTTTTGCTATCTTATTTGCTTTGCTGTGTAAATCCTTCAAGTTCTATGAAGAATACTGAAAGACTCCTTTGAAATGTACCTGACTATATACCATATAATACTCATGTAATTTAATTCTTTCTACAGAAAAACTGTCATAGCATTATAACATAGCAATTAATTAATAGCATTAATTCATAGCAATTTGCTATAAACCTGAGTGTATGTGTGCTTTCTGTGAAGCCACATTAAAACTTGAAAAAAAAAAACTTTACACAAACACACTCAACTACGTGTAATATTTGAAGGATTCTTTATCCATGTTTCAGAACAAAAAGTAAATTGTTATAGATGTTATATGCATTTGCTTTGTTTTGAGTTTACAATTTACAACTTTTACAGTCAGATTATATTTTTAAATATCCATGACATTTCTATCACTGGTTCAATCATTATCAAGTACACAAGTTTTTACAATAAAGAAAATTTTAGTATTTAAATCAACATTCTAAATGTAACTATATTTAATTATATTGTAAATATAAATCCATGTGAATTTTATAGATTACTATAACTTTGATTTAAAAAGATTGAAGATATAAATTCATGCAATTTTTAAGATTACTACAACTTGATTTAAAGATAAGTAACTGCACTCAGTTCTGGAAGCTAAGAGGTTTGTATTCATATTCCATACTTTTGTCAATGTTTATGAAACTATTTTTATATCTAATCATTAGTATTCCAATCTAGCCATTACTGTGTGGTACAGTAGTTTAAAAAAAACAAACAACTATTAATTCTGATGCTAAATTTGTTTTCCAGAACTTTTAATGCAGTACATGGATGTCCATAGCTGGTATTTTTTTCATTTTTGTTTTGGTTAGAAAAACTTTCACCTGTCACAAGGTATAGTCTGTTGGAAAGTAAATGCTCCAAAAGTTGATTTAGAGATTTTTATAAGGTGATTTATTTTCAAAATGTGCAACCTTCAGTATTATTAACAAAATAATTAAACTATTTTATAAGATAATAGAATTTTGGAGAGGAAGTAGCATCTCTGTAACATTGTGCTAAATGGTTTTAATGTTAATTACATCTTATTGTTCACACATTACTGTTCTTGAACTTGTGCTGTATTTTAGAAACATTTTCTTTCTACATCTTTAGTGGACAGTAAATGGTGAATTAAGAATAGGATTTTTTACCAGACGAGTAGTGAAAGCTAACGAAGAATTAACATTTGATTACCAGTTTCAGAGATATGGGTGAGTTTATCAGTAACAAGTTTGAAATTGTATTTATTATTTTTGATTCTTTAAAATATCTTATTGAAAAAAACTTTTATTAAAGAAAATATTATGGTGAACAGCTACCTCTAGTATTTTCAAAGACATTGTTTATAAATACAAGATAGCAAAGATGCATAATGTAATATTTATTATAGAATATAGTAATTTGTGGAAATTTGATTAAAAGACATGTTTTGTTGGTCTAACTTGAATGTTTTCACTCACAATCATATTTAATTAACAAAAGTCCTAGCTGGTACTTGTGTAGGTATTCAGTGGTAAATAAACTACTTCAGTATACAGTCAAGTACAATATCTCAAAAGATCTGTTCTTATAGTTGATGTAGAAGTAATAGAATGTTTACTTCAATACTCATACATATTTTGCACTACATTCTTTTTCAAGATGATGTTTATAATACACAGAAACAGTGATATTACACGCTGTTAATCATTCAATGTGTATCATCATTATTATTGTGTAATGTTAAGTTTCATTTTATTTTTATACAGACAACCATTACAAATAACATTTGCTTTTATGAGATAAAATTCTAAATGGAAGAAAAACCATTGCAACTTCCAACTTTGGAAGTAAATTACAATTTTATTTGGTTAAATGAAAAGTAAAATAAAATAAAATGAACTATTAAACATTATTTTATGCATGAAAATTATCTTTTAATTATTGTTAGCAGAAGAGGTTTGTCACAACAAAACATATTGATGTTTTTACTTAATTTTGAAGTTAAATTCCCACAATATTTGATCTCAGTCTGAAATTGATTAACTGAAGCCTTACATTTTTCTATGTGGTTTTTCATTTTATATTGTTATATAAACAATGTATTTTTAATTTATAAAGTATTTGGTGTTACCATCCAATATGGACAAACTAGATATACATACACAAAAATTTTTTTGAAGCAATACTGTACAATACTATCATTTAAACCATGTAGAAATAAAGGCAAAAAAGTCAACATTTTGTCAAAATGAGCAGGTTCTCTATTTTCAACAAACTTGAACTTTATTTGAAAATCCCATTGGGTTTTGCCAGTATTACAACTACTGTTGTGTAATTTGAAGTATCTTAACATAAGGAATGTATAACCTCCAGTGATAATCTATCTCTGGAGGTACGTAATATCGTATCACATAATTGCAAAAATAAAAGTACTAGAAGAAAAAACAAACTTCTTGGTGTTACATGTTCTGCAAAGAGATTGTGAAAAATGTCATCCTATTAGGGGTAAGTAGACTTGTTAGATTGTGAAAAATCGTTATCCCATTAGGGGTAAGTGGACTTATTGGATTGTGAAAAACTGTTATCCCATTAAGGGTGAGTGGACTGTCTAGATTGTGAAAAACTGTTATCCTTTGAGTTGCGAGTGAACTGTTTAGATTGTAAAAGACTGTTATCCCATCAGGGGTAAGTGGACTGTCTAGATTATCTTCTCTGTAGTTAAACTTCTGAATCATAAATATATTATGATAAGGAATCTTATCAGAAAATTTATTATTTTTTAATGTAATGTAACTTTCCAGCATACAACAATTGCAGTAATTCAGAGAGAATTATCAAAATTTCATTTTTTTATAATTATTGGGGAAACTAAATGTTTTTTTGGTCAATAGGTATAATATTTAATCTTTGGTGTGTTGTTTAAGAACTTTTTGAAGTAATGTTTTATTACCTAACCAGGAAAGAAGCTCAGAAGTGTTTCTGTGGGGCTGAGCAGTGTCGAGGATTTATAGGAGAAGATAAACAGATTTCGTTAAAGAATTATAATGGATCAAAAGTATCAACATCCAAGAGGCGTAAAACATCTGAAGACAAGAAACGAGAAAGCGTAGAAGACATTGCAGTAAGTTGTGTATAGATATATTTACATATCGATGTTATGTCATAAACATTTTGCACATTGTATTTTTATCAGTAACGAAAAAGTATTGGAAGAAGTATACAATGTAAATTGCATATAAAATCCATAGCAAATGTGCCAGACAGTATGTATTCTGTGTGACAAAATTAAGAGACATCTTATTATCAAAAGATATTGTTATTTTAGATAGATATTAGGGATAAAAGATAAATGCACACATTAACACATATGTACATTTTATTTTACTAAAATATTGTAATCAGATAGATGGTATTAACTCAGCTGTATTTCATTATATTTAAGATTCATAAAGTTGCATTACTGTAACAAATGTTATCTCATGGCTTTAGGAATTAGCTATTAATTAGCCTTGGATCATTTTATCCCAAATAATAATTATATTACACTTGCTTTATAGTGTTTGACTATGTGAATTTAATCAGTTTATACATCTGTGTTCTAAATATTCTTCTGTTTCTGAACTGTTAAAAAAAACTAGTTAAGTATATGTAATGTTTATCATTTGCGTGAGTTTGAGAAGAATCTTCTCAACACTTTGTACTGTCTTTTAATTTGGTTCATTTCTCTGTTATGGGTACCAGCACTCTCTTTTAATAGCAACCATTGGCTAAAAAAAAGCTACTGGTGTTCATCAGATCTTCTGTTTAAAATTATGAGCTTGGTGTTGAAGTGACAAGTATCTTGTATATTTTTTTCCTTTGATAGGTACCCTTTACTCTTCAAGGTTTTGTGGTTCATCAGTATTTTTTATAGAAAACTGTGGCTTTAGAGGCTTTCTAGCAGTTCTTTTGTACCTTGGTGATGAATCTCTGATTTTAAAAATAAAATTAGCTTTGTAATTTTTTGGAAACAGATAAATTTCCTGAACTTCTGAGAGTGCTGACTGATTGCTTATATCTGTCTGTCTGCCTGTATTGTGTTTGAATGGGTGTATTGGTGCCATTCTTCCTCTTCTTCCATGAAAAAATTTAGGAAGAATGCAGCATTCTTATCTCATGTCATTTCACAATTCTTTTATACACATGAGACGTGAATGTGATATTCATATCAAAAAGAAATGTTCGACCATTCTGCTTTTTTCTTACACTGAACAAAGCTTGTATATTAAGGACTCTTACATGTTATTACATGCTATTAATATGTAAAAGTGTTCCTGTTATATTTTGTTAATATTGTAAAGTACTTTCTTAAAACAGTTTTTGTATCATAACTTTGAGACTATTCTTGATTATGATGATTTTGTTACAGTTGAAATGCTAAAACTCAAAGTCTGGGGTGAATGTACTCAAGTTCCACTACTGAAAGGCTACCTACTTTTTATCTGTTGCTTACTGAAATATTCTTCTAATTATTTTAACTTTCCATGATAAGAATGTAGATAATTAATTTTTTGATAGTTATTATACACAGGATTATTTGAAAGATAATTGGCCTATTTTGATAGCCATAACTGTTCACCAAGAAACTATAATATTTGGTAGGTAAAGTGTAGAGACAATGTAAAAAGTGATTCCAGTGCCAAAAATAATGATTAAGAGCTAAAAATATATTCTCAAGATGGCTGGTATGGGTATTACAACTTTAATTAAAGTACAGAACAATGTTTCAGCCATCTTCAGGTTAACAAAGAGAGTTTGCAACTGATCGCTATTTGGCACATGCCTTAGGAATGAGAGTGTAAATGGGTACAGAATTGTAGGGGGTATTGCAGTTAGATGTTAGGTTATTAATTGGTATATGTTTAAAGGTGTTCTTTGATATTGGTTCAATGTTGGTTTGAATTGTTGTATAAGTAGGGCTTCTTTGATTTTGTGTTTGTTGATATTTATTTACCTACTTAGTTTCTGGTTGTTTTCTATGGTTACATTGTGTTTAATTGATTTGCAATGTTTATAAATGTGTGAAGGTGTTTTTTCGTGTTCTTTGAATCTAATTTCCATTTCTCTGCTTGTTTCTCTAATATAAAAGTGACAGTTGATGCATTGTATCTTATAAATAATGTTGATGTTATATTTGTCAGTGTAGTTTTTACATGGTATGGACTTTAGTTTTGTACCTGGGGTTTTAATAAATTTGGTGTTTTCTGGAATGTTGTGTTTTTTCTTTGTTAATTTTCTGCTAATACCAGGAATATATATGGAAAAGAGTAACATAAGATTTTGTAGTCTGTTGTTTCTTGTAATTTATTTCAATGGTTTTTGGAGGAAGTTTGTTGATAACGTGTTTTATTTTGTTGGTTTCGTCATTAATTTTATCAGGTGAGCGTAGTTTTGTAGCAGTGTTCATTTGGTTTCTTTATATGTTGAGTTTCTGTTTTGTTTCATGTGCCCAGTCCCAGGGAATGTATAATCCAGTATGGGTGATTTTTCTATGGCTTTTTGTTTTGAATTGGGCATCAGTTCTTGTGATCTTGAGGTTGAGAAATGCTATTTGGCTTGTTTTTCATGTTACAAGGTGAACTTAATGTTGAGGTGTATGGAGTTGACATGGTTGAAAAACAAAGTGTGTTCTGCAGATGTGATTTTACGAATTGTATCATCAACATACCTGTACTAGTATAGTGGTGGGTGTAAAGCTGAATTGATTGTTTATGATTCAGTCTGTGTCATGAAAATGTTGGTTAGAACTGGTGATATGGGATTGCCCATACTTAGGCCATTTATATGTAGATAGTTTTGGTCATTGAACATAAAGTTAGTTTCAGTGGTATTGAATTGTATAACAGTTGCAAATTGATTGCTGGGGATGTGTATCGATGGGTTGGGATCTTATATGTACATTTCTAAGGCTATCTTGCAGGTTTCAATTGTTGGGACTTCTGTGAAGAGGGAGATTACATTAAAACTGGCCATTAAGGTTTTATGGTTTAGTTGATCAAAAATAGATTTAAAGTTAAGAGTCTTTGAGAAAGGAGCTAATTGATGTTACATATTTAGAAAATGCCCACACTATATATTTACCAAGGTTATAATTGAATGTTTCATGGATTGACATTATGGGTCATAGTGGACAATCAGGTCTGCAAGGTTTGGGGGTGTAAAATAGTTGTTACATGAGTCAATCTTGCATAGGTAAGAAAAAAGGTTTTTCTGAGATTGTGTTTGTTTTTTATTTTTAGTAATATCTTGTGTAATTGGTTTTCATGTGTTTTTGTTGGAATTGTGTGTATTTGTTTAAATTTATATGTATCTGATGAGATGCTCATTTTTTGGATGTATTCATTTGTGTTCATTATAACTAATGCATTGCCTTTATCTGCTTTTAGAATTTTGATGTTGTTGTCTTAATTTGTTTATAGATTTAATATCTTTTTGTATAAGATTGCTTTGTGAAATTATATTTGGTTTTGTGTGAAAATTCTCTGAAAAATTTAAGATACTGTTTTGAGGTGTTTTGGAGAAATAGATGTTTTCAGTTCTACCTGGAAAGATAGGTCAGTGGTTTTCAGTGGAATTATTTTTGAAGTTGTCATCTTCCTGGTAGTTGTTTTCCATTGTTTTGTTGGTGCTTCTGGTTTGTGTAGAATGGATCACTAGTCTTCTTGAGAAGTCTCTCAGACAGGCTTTCATTTTAAAGGATGGAATATTTCTAAGTGTTACTGCGAGGTTGAGTCCTTTGTTGAGCAGATTTATCTCATCATCACAAATTATCATGATGGTTTTTTTATTAAATTTTCATACTTGAAAGTGTATAAAACAAGCATAAAGAATAGATCATCTATTCTTCTTTTACAAGTGGCACATAAAAAGCTGTCTCCAGATGTTAGAATTGCTCTTTCAAAGCACTGGTAATAATGCTGGTGTAGCATTAAGATTGTATTGACATGAAGGTGGAAAATGAAGACCATACTGAGACTTATTGGAATAATAAAACAAATTTAACAAATGTGATGGGGTGCTAATACAACTGATAGTGATGCTTCTAACTTCACAGTGAAGTCAGACAAAAGACTTGTTATTAGAGAATATTATTCTGAAGAGTAATGTTGCATCAGTTAAGTTGCAAAGCATGTCATACTATAACAGTCAGTAGTCTGGAAAGTCATGAGTAACACAATGAGACTGAACCGCTACAGGATACAGACTATTTTTGAACTGCTGAACAGTTGATGCACATGAGCTGTTAAAACTTTGTTTCCACTTTTTTATTCTTGACTTGATTGAGAATCATAAATATCTGTGTAGAAAGACGAGGTCTTGTGACCAAGTTATTGGTCCACCCTCCGTCATTACTGTATTGTGAGGCACCTGGTGCCTTTGCAATGAGTGATACTTGAAACCGTTGGGAATTGTGCAGTGTTTTTGCTATGTATCATATTCTCTAATAAATGCAACTAAAGGACATGAATTTGTGTAAACCCTTTTGATGCATCAGTTTTCAGTTTTTTATAAAAAATGAAAGTCAGCGTTTTGAAAATTTTATTTAAAAATGTTTGCTTACATGAAGATTTCAGAAAATTTCTTTTCTATTTGAAAATGTCAAAAAATGAGTAAAAATATGTTTCCTTATATTTCTGAAATCGACAAGAGTCCACTCAAAAATTCACTTTCCTTCCCTACATTGTGGTAATCAACAATTTGATCAAGCAGCTGTTGTAGATTACCACAGCAAAGGGACAAATTTCTCTGTGGACTTTTGTCGACTTACACACTTAAAGGGAAGAAACAAAATGATTAAACATTATTGACTCATTGGCTTTGAAAATTTGATTATAAATGTAAGTTGGTAATAAATTATTTTACACTGGAAACATGTTTCCCAGTGTCTCATTTGTTCTAAAAATATAGACTTCAGATGATTAGTTTTGAATTATAAACATTAGAATAATATATTGATTGAAGTCTTAGTTAAGATGTAAAATATGCAAGTTCTTAATAGTTTTCATTTTCAGATTAATTTTTGTAAGTTTTTTACAGCATAAAAATGCCTGAGTTTTGTGCTTTCTCCATCTAAAAAATATTTTAATTAAACATTTATGAATGTAAGTGTAATGTCAACAATTACTTATTTTATGTTTTGTATTGTATAAAATTGAAGTTTCCATAACATTTTTTGGTACTTGCTTCAAAATGCTGTGGCAATAATATTTTGAAGGTCTTTTAGAATATACGAAGAAATAGGTACCAAGTTTCACATCTATAGATTTGAAATTTTGTACAAAACCTAGAATGTAAGCACATTCCAGTTGTTTTTCATTTAAACCATCAAACAAACAACTGAGTTGGAGTAAGGTATTACAAGCATTTCACCAATCTTTGCTGCAGAATGAAATAACCAACAAACTTAGAATAAAAACAAATTTGTATTTAATTGAAATATTGATGTAAGAGATTGAAACAATTGTTTTATGGCTTGACACGTTAAAAATATGCTCTTTCTTTTTTGTTTTTTCTTTCTCTTTTTTTGCAGCACATGGTAAAAATATGGTAACAAATAATATCAGTTATCTCAAAGCCTAAAAACTTCTATTTGGTAAGCCTAATTACAAAAAAAGGTTTCTATGTCCTTCATATAACATCACTCTCTTTTCTGATATCATTTGAATAATGCAACAGAAAAAAATGTGTATTGACGGAAGTCTTTTTTTTTTATGTCCATACACCTAGGTTTGATTTAGTTGATTTCTTGAAATGTTTTTAATGTATTTTATAATAACATTAGATCTGTTGTTTTTCATCCAGTTAATTTTTATGTAGTTATGATTACCTAAAACATAAAACAATACAACCAGTATATTTATTAATTTTTGTTGGACATTTAAATACACACTGACTTTTAGATGCATGGTTAAAATAATTTTTGTGTTATCATATCCATTTGGCTTCGTCTTACATAACTTGTATGCGGCAATGAATTTGAACTTTCTTAAATCTGCCTTTATGGCTAACTGTGATATTGACTTCATATTTACCAATATTACTCTCACTAAAGCTATTGATTTGACTATCCGTGAGACTTACGAGAGTAATGGTGTTATGCGAGGCATTTCCATAAAATATGTTAAAGACACTACTGGATTTTGATACTAAGGACTTGCACATTTTATCTTTAATAATGCTGTAGATTCTACTTCAGTCCCTAGTCTCATTTGTTTATCTTGTTACCATGAAAAACAGTAAAAGAATGATGACTTTATTAAGCTGATAATGGCCAGAAAGTTTAGACTTAATAATGTTTTTATTCTTTTATTATTAATATTTTCTTTGTGTTATGCTATTGAAGTGCATTTATTGTTCTTTATATTCTATGAAAATAGTAGCTGTATCATTAATCAATATGCTGTAAACCTTCATTTTAGACTAGTTATGTTAAGGGCATTTTTTAAAAATTATTTTAGTATGCCCTTCATGAGTCAGGGTAACATTCTTCAGTACCAGCATGGGAATGGCTTGAAAAGGCAGAAACATCCAAAGAAACAATTTGAGGATTTATCTCAATAAGATAATTCAATCTGCATACATGCTTAGGAGTTTTAAATCCAAACTATGAAAACAAGTGGTTGAATGCATTACCAGAACAGTATTACAGCATAAAACCTGGCAGTAAACAAAAATAAAGGATTTAGCAGACAGTTAATCTTAACTGATACTTTGTTTTACTTTTTGTACTTACTCTTCAACTGAGAGACAAACATCTTAACCTTAGCATCAGTTGGATAAGTGTTAATTTTTTCCCCACATGAATGATGTTGAATTTTGTCAAAGCCATCATAGGTGTACATGTCAAGTCTTATTTGACATCTGTGTTTACCAAGATATTCTAACTTCCCCTGTAAACAGTGTTAATTAACCCATGCTTCATATACTTTCCTACTAAAGAAGTGATGTGTTGATGAATTTCAGTTTTCTATGAGGGGGACCAACCTATCGGCATGCTTCTGTGCCAAGTAGGGTATTGGTCAAGCTGAATTCTAAATAAAATAATCATGAATACCAATAGTGTCAGTGACTTCAATTGGAGCTTTGCATTTAAAGCTTCTATGAGATTTCAGATAAACAGGAACAGCACTTAATAGAATGGCCATTCTGAACTTCCTCAGTGTCACTTGAAGATTTAATTGCACCACCATCATCATCATCCCAACATTCATTAGCATCACTAAAATCCTGAAATATAGTTTCAATCTCCTCATTTTTTCTACTTCTCTATTTCACAGTGTAATTGTTTGCTTACCCTCACATTTGCAATGTCACTTTGCATTTCGTAACAAATCATCACAAAAACATTCAGAGAAACTGCATTTTCTGCATGAAGCCCATTTAGGACATTTGCATTTACAAGTTAACCTTCCAACATGTAACACTTTATGTCAAGAATTTAGTGATTTTATCTAGGCAACAGAACTTTGTCACTGGTCTAAGTAGTGTATCAAACACATCCTTTTTGCCCAATCAAAATGCTTGCAAATTTTTGTAACAGTATAATAAATGCTTCAATGAGGCAATTAACTGGATTAATTTCTTACACATTAATACTAGAATTTATTTACTTTTTGAAAGCAGTATTGGGAATTTTCTCTTTCATTCTGCTGATGTGATGTGTGTTTTTTTCAAATTTGAAGTCATATTTTCTTTTGCCCACAATATAAGTTGTGAATTTAACTGTTCTGCAATATCACCTCTACAAAAAGCCTTATCATTCTCATAGTTTAATTTAAATGTCTCAAACATTTAGTATATTTCTTTTAAGATGCAAATAACTGTACATCATTTCAAGATTTTAAAAACAAAGATTACAGGTGCACACACAGTTTTTAAGAAGGGCACTAATATCCATGTTGAGGAATTAAATATGTAAACATATACATTTGATTTATATTTTGAATTAAATGTAATGCTAACTAGAAACTTAATCCTGAACATGAAGGCTGCTTAGTTGAAAAACATTACTAATATAGTTGCAGTAAAAGAATGTGAACTTGTAAGATTTATGATGTATATATTTAGTTTCTATTGACATAGTCTTTGTTTCAAAAAAAAAAAGCAGAGAACCCCAAAATTACCCATTTGTACCAAAAATGCAGAGTGACTTTATTTGCTCAGTGAGTGTCAAAGTATACGGTAGTGGATATGACCTTTGTGTACATTTTTATTATTATGAATGAAAAATATTAGCTTTATATAAAGAAATGCATATGTTTTTGTTTTTTACATTTTATTCATTCATGGTTTCTTAAAATGCATCATGTCAGTTTTGTTTTGGTAAATGTAATCAATGTGCAGATGTTGACAAAGATTAAGAAAAATAACAGGTTTTTGTGATTTACTTGTAGCAGTTGGAAATAATTGATACATGTACTTGTATAATTTTCCAAATTAAAGATAATCTTGCATTATAAAACAAAACAAAAAAAACAATTGGACAAACATTTTGTGTGTGTTAAGGAAGATTTGTCCCCAAAACAGAATTATAAAATATTAATAGAGCAGTAACAAAGTATATCCAAACCTTTCTTGAGGAATTTTATTTATGATAAAATTATTCTTATACCAACATGAATAACATTAAACTTTCAGAAGAGCTACAACACAACTTTAGGGAAAAAAAAAAGTTCATATGATCTGCAAAACTGGACATTGTTTAGGTGAAATTTTGATTGGCTAGTACATCGTGGAATCCTAATACTAGCCTTTTCTTGCAGCCATTGCTACCTTGCCAAAGTGTCAGGCCTCTGGATGACAAGAAGCTCTCTGGAAAGGTGGCAACAGCTGTAGGTTTTCTGATTTAAAAGTCAGGTAATATTTGTTTGTTAATATCTTGGTATAACAGAAAGACATGGTTCACGAGCACATATCAACAAAAAATAATTTATTGCCCTTTCTTCCTCTGAGGAATAAAAGCATGTATACATACATGTATAAAGAAAACAGATCGTGCCTATAATATCAAAGAACAAGGAAACAAGCCAAAATTGTACTATTGTACAAATTACAAAGGAGTACAGCTTTTCAGGAGAATAACTTCAATAGTAGCTCCCGAGCAGTGTTGATACCTGACATTTTCAATTATTCACCTAATCATAGATTAAAAATACAGAACACTATCCTAACAACTGCAAACTAAGTAAGTGCTCTTCTTCACAATGTCTTAAGTCCAAATACACATCCATGATTAATTGTAGGAGTGGTAATTACCAATTAATATAGAAGTATAATACTTACCAGTACAATGATATAGTCATCAGTTTCTTCCTGTCATAGTTATTATCATTCGGCACTAATAGATATAAAATACTGGAACTTTTACCACAATTATTCTTTAGGAAAATTTTACCTTTTTCTAATTTTTACATCTTATACAATGTTGACTTATTGCGTTTTTTTGCTGAGACATGGTCCATTATATTTAGATCCTCTTTACTGTTCAATGGTGGTAACAGTTATTGTCTCTATAATGGCTACAACTCTTAAATTGTCATGAGACTTATATGTGTGTATATACATGATCTACTACATAATATAATACAAAATCTTATACTTTCAGGTAGCACTCTACAGTTTGTAAAGAAGTATTATTTATCACATCCAAACATTGTTTTCTTTAACCAATTATTCAGGGGTATTTCTGTGTTGAAAATGTTCACACTTTTACCCGCTTCTTAGAGTACTTGTAGAGATTGGCTCATATCAAACTGAGATCTGTGCCACAGAATAAATACTGATGTGTAACACCATCTGTTAGTGGATGACAAGAAAGAAGTTTAATTGGAACATTTCAGGATCATGTTACATCATTTTTATGTGTGATCAAAAATCCCAAAGTAGTTAAATTTGCCTTTTTTTGAAATCAAGGTCTCTTAGAAAAGTTCCTGAAATGGTAACTTCCAGTAAAAGTAGACAACAAACACATGAAAATCCTCACTGAAAATACACCATCTTTCATCACATGGTGACTTGTGAAACCAAGTACAAAACACACTACTTACAAACAGCTTGATTATGTAGTGATTGCAAAAGTTGGGGAGTTTCAGATGAATTCATGATATTAATTGTCCATATAATATTCCTAAGAATGAAACTTGAATCTTATTTTATAGTCAGTTGGATAGTTTGGAGCCATTTTGTTTGAGCTGTGTTCATTGTATATTGTTTTCTGCTGACTAGATTTCTAATCTCTCAGGAAGTATTGTGTAATTCCAATACTAGTGTGTAGGAAGTGCTGTGTAATTGAAATATTGGCATGCAAGACTTTTCTTCAGCTAATATTAGAGACACTTACATTTGGTTAAATTTAATTGTTTTTAGAAGATACAGACTGATTGCATGTAAAGTTAGTAGATACTATATATTGTACTTGTCTTATAGACCCATGATTAATGCTTAGAGGAAGTTGTTCTGAATGTGGAGTGATACACAAAGTATATCTTACCTAGATGACATAAAAGTTATGAACATCAGGCATATTCTGAGAAGAAAATTCTCTGTATTCAAGTATTATATGTCTTGTATTCTTACAACTGATAGATAGAAAAATAAGGAATGGGGACAAGTACAGACATTCTTCTGTTCCTAAAATTTTAATTTTCTGTCTGATATATATCTTACAGTAATATTAAATAATTATATTTGAGCTTCTTTATAAATCTACATACTTAGACGTGTATGTATCTGAACATTTTTTCATTTCTAAGGATAATATTCTGTTATTTTTTTAAAACTTACTCTTTCTTTTTAAAGTTTCCATTATATATGAAAACATTCCTACAATAAAATTTAATATTAAAATGCTGAAAAATTCAGTATACTAAATTTTATGTCTAGTGATATTTCTTCTTGTTACAGTTTCTATAAGTTCATTTGTTTTTGTCAAATGTCATCAGTGTGATTCTATAGCTTTTAATTGTTAAACTAAGATTTGCATTTAAATTCTTTTCTTTACAATTTCTCTGTCGAAGATTCTGTGGTAGCACACTAATTTTGTTGTAAAGAGCTTGTTTTTTTAGCTTAATGGTAACAATTCTATCAATGTAAGATTGAATTATTCACATAAATGGAGAATTATGCAAAAAAAAACTTACAGTTTACACAAAATCATAGTGGTTGGTAACACTATTGGTCTTGTAGGTTTTACTGTAAATTTTATTATTTTTGAATGCAGTGTCTTTTAGTGGTTGTTCCAATGTATCACTGGTTACATATTGGGTGCATGAATTTGTACACCATTAGCAAGGTATTAGTGGATATTTTTTGTTTTGAAATTTAAGATCTCTTGTAACCAATATTATGTTCTAAAGACAGAGTTTAACTAAATTTTTTAGTGCAGCTGTTTCATAATTTGCTTCTTAATATTGTATGAAATATTGCTTAATTACAGTATTTATACATTAACAGTTTTCTTTGGGACATCTAACAAAACAGATGGATAACTGAATTAACTCATAAGTTGATATACCTTGATAACAGCAAGACTGAATAGTGACGGTGTAATATAAACTTTTGATCTTGTTGTGCAGTACTTAAAGAATGAAAAGAAAGAAGCAAATGGCAAGTAAAGAACATTTAATAATCGAATAATGTTTTTCATACTGCCCATCACATCATTATTCTATAAGGCAGTATTCCATTTGAATTATCTCTTAACTGAAAACACTTTCAGTATTAGTTTTCCTGTAATTTTATGCGTTTTATATATGTCTGTTATCCTTTAAAAAGTTTTTCTTAATTGTACAAACCCTGGGCGTCATATTCACAAAAATAAGAGCAATCTCATATTAATATCTTGACCCAATAGTTTACACTGTTGCTAATGTTTTAACAACTGAGCTACCAAGGTGTCAAGCTTGTATAGGAAATTAAAAATTTAAATGCCACTACCTTTTACTTAGCACAAACAAATCTTCTAATGTGTCCAACATGTGTAAATGTGTGCTTACATATGGAAATAAAAAGCGTAATTGTTTGAGCCATTTTATTCAGAAAATTTTGAACACTGATTCTTTAACTGCATCTACAACTTTAAGGAGATATTTTGCTTTCACTTCATGCTATCAATACCATCTTAACATGAGGAAATAGCAATATGTTATTCAGTGGAAGTTTGTAACAGTATAGCATTGCTGTATGAAAATATTTTATTTTTTGTAAGAAACATTTTCAACTGCTTGTATTTCTTCAAGTATAAAGAGGATTATCTTTCAACTTTGTAATAGTTATCTTTATGTGCTGGTTTGTTCTCATACTTGTGTATTTTTCTATCATTCTTCCTGTATTTTTTATAGCATTAGTGCAAAGTCAGACCAGGATAAATAAGCTTTGACCTGTGTTGTAGATTGATATAAATATTGTCCAACAATAACAAGGGTAAGAAAATACAAGAACTTAAAACAGAAATGCAATGAATTAAAAAAAATCTGTTTAAATTGAATTCACTAAATTTTAAATTGTTCTTTTCTATGGAAAAGACTATTGCTGTAAGTTAGTTTGTGGTCAAAGATGTGTAAAACTATTGAACTTTACTTCAACATTGTTGTTTCATTAATAGAGTAAATGCTGTTTGCATTCATTTCAATACATATTTGTAAATTTAAAATGTAGATAATGTTGAGATAAATATATTTTTATGGGCTGGTAATTCAGTTTCTTTGTAATAAGTTTCTTTGGCAAAAAATTCATTTGATATCTTAAAAAATAAAACCAACTAATATCTTTAGTAATATTTAAAGTTAGAGTAAAAATCATAATAACTGCACTATTTATTTACTCAAAAAGTTGGTATCACTTCATTTATTACATTTTATCCCTTAATGTGTTTGTAATAAAACTGTACATATGTTTCCTATTATGAGCTTGCAGTGATATTGTAGCACACTTGATGTAAAAAAGCAAGGACAAGTAATTGTAAATGGTTTAGTGAGAATAATCTTTCTTTACTCCCTTGAAAAAAATTCATTGTGCATGAAGTATTTTTGTAAATAAATTCCTCTTATTATTTTGTTTATTTGTGATATTATTGTCCCCATTTATTGCATGTAATTGTACGTTTAAACATTTCCAGAATTTATAATATGAGCATATCTTTGTTTGTAATGTATTTCAAAGTTTCTAGTTCAGCCTTCTGTGTTTAGTCACAAATTCCAGTCAAACTGTGCTAATCGTGCATTTGTCTGAGTACAGGTATGAAGGGCAAACAAGCTCATCATGCCCTTTTCTTTATGTGACCTACATTTTACAATGATTAGTTTTAAATAGCTGTTAAGTATGAAAACTGGTGACTATGAATAAGACTAGTTGGATAAAGTGGCTGGCATGAAACTGAAAAATTCCAGTGATGCTTTAAATTGAATGTAATACTAATTCAGTTTAGCTTCTCTTAAGACTACTGTGGATATCATGTAGTCAGATCATATATTTGTTTCTCTCTAGCAGCCATTCACACAGTTATCTAGCCTAAGTAAAGAGTATTTTTAATCATTCATTGTTTTCATCATAAATGTTAATGTGCCTGTTATTTACTAATAAATTTTTTTTTTCTATTTATTGAGTTTTTGTCTCCCTTTTAGAGTTATGACTTAAAGTTTTCATTTTGTATTTATGACCTTCTGGTATTATGATCATAACTTTTTAAGGTTTCAGTGTAGGTTTAAGTTGTGTAAGTACAGGTGTCAATGACAGTTGAATTACAGCATTATTGTCACAGTTGCAAAAAAGTGTGGAAATTGTGCTTATTTTATTTTAATAGCTCATGAATGTTGAGTGAAAAAATAATTACATGTTGGTGTTTGTAAAATGCTAATGTTTTGCTTGTTTAGTAGAAAGTCTACATATTTATGAATTTCAAGTACAATAATAATATGATTGCAGATGTATGATTTTTTTACACTTCATCCTCCATGACAGAGGTGTAGTAATTCTGATGAATTTTCTTTCTACTTAATCAAATTCTGTCCATTTGTAGAATGATCAAATCGTGGATGTGATGCAGTGAAATTTACGGTAGCAGTAATAACTGTAAGTCCATACAGACAGTGATGGTTTTAATACTTTCTGGATACAGTCTATGACAGCAGTGTAAAGTGCATTTCTTGATACACACAAGTTTGGCAGTGTTGTATGTTAAAAGAGAAGCTACAACAAAACAGTGAAAGAGCATAAGTTCAAGACTCATGCACTGTAGCATCTTGGATCTGATTGACCTGATCCAATTCATGCTTCAACAGTTCATTCCATTAAATTATAATCCATATTTGACATAATTGGGTAAAATTGTGTTTAACACATTGACCAGCTAAAGTTTTACGTCAGTGACAAGTCTTCTTGATTAGATGAAGAATCAGAGGTTGGGAAGATTTACAAATCAGGTGTGTTGATTTATCTGTACCTGACTGATGAAAAAAGATGTTGCAGGAATATTTCTGTTCACCTGTATAGACATTGATCTCCAAATTGATATTGTTTTAACTAAAACTGCTCAGCAGAATTGTAGTAAAATCTCAACAGAAGGTTTTATGAGATCTGAAAGCCAAAAATGGGTTCCATTCCTTATTGTTCCAGTTGTAAAGTGAAAATTTTGTGGTGAAACACCTCAGTTACTTTTACCCTTTACCTATATTTTTTCTGTAAAATTGAATATTCCCTAGATTTTTATTTCTTTCTCTCTTTGAAAGATTATCCTGCAGAATTACTTTTGTATGTAAAGGTATATTGTATTGTGAGATATTTAAAAATTTGTTTGTATCAAATTTGATACTACATTTTTTTTTTTTTACTACAGTATTAATGTTTACTACTTTGACTAAATACTGTATTAAGGTAAAGGCTTGTGCAAGCATCATGACTTCTAATGTTAGCCATAATTTATGATTGTGTTTCAAGTTAAATCATAATTCATATAAAAAATAAAATTAAACTCACTGATATTATTTCTTTCGATTCAATTTATTTTTGCAGTTAATTGGAAAATCCTTTATATTTTGGTCCAGTTTAATATAGTTTTAGTCATTTTAGACTGGTTGTTGCTGAACAATGCCCAGCAGCCAAGATTGAATGTATCTTTTTTAATCAGATTGAGTTGGAGAACCAAGCATTGTTCAATTTTTTGTTTTTCTTTTAGAATGGTAGCATTACTAATTGTGATGAAAGAATAATCATCATTTGAAACCTTATTGTTTGGTTGATACTCTCTTAGTATAAGAGGCTTGAACAAGGCACTGTAAATTGCAGTAAGCGTTTCTTTCTTTCATGTCTTTGAATTATATGCATTTAATAATTTAGGCAGGAAAATATGATTCCAAAACAGTCATTTTCAATTTAGGAATGCATGAAACATTACTTGTAATAAATCATTTTCCTATGACTTAATTTTTCACACAATTTTAATTATTGACACACATAATTCAAGCTGTCAATCCTCTTCAAGCATTGTACAACAGTTTCTGCTATTGAGTGTTTTATCCACCTGAAAAAAAGAATTATTTAGTCATAATTATTAGAAGTTAGTATATACTAATGAACAAAATTTTAATGTAGAAAAGGCAATTTACCTACCACTGGTTGATTGTGTGTGTAAAAAAAAACTTGATTTAGTGCCTTCACTAAATGCTGTTACATTGAACATTTTCCAAAATTTAATGCTGATATTCATTGTTTGCATGCTTTATTTGCTATGTCAACTTTGTGGTTTTTCACCCCTGATTTTCAACCTTGGGGCAACATATTTGGTGAGCCAAAGGAATATTGAAAGTGAAGAATTAAAAACCACTCGATTCTACGGGGCATGTGACACTTGTGATAAGTGACTAAATGTGGACAAGATAACCTCATTGTTATAAAATACTATCACTGTTCAGATACAGGGTTGAAATAGAAACAAATTTATCCAGTAACATTTTGAGCAACTGTTCTTCTTTAGGCATAATGCAAAATTGAATTTTAGCATAATGAAGAGTATTTACTTGGAAAATCGCAAGATGAAATACATTTGTTACTGTTTAAGTAATGCAGGGAAAGTATATTCATAGCGGCAATTTTCACCATACTTCTCAAAATGACTGTGGTACTCTCAGAAAATCACTAAGACCCATGATTAGGATGTCCACCCTTTAGTATTCTTTTGGCCATTGTGTCCTCTTGATCTAAATTTTTATTGAATACCTTTGTAAAGGGAAAACTATTGGTGATCACAAATGCTGCACTTACAACCTACAGAAATTACCTGGTTACAAATAATATCACATGAAATGCACATAGTGGATGGAATGAAGTTTTCATTGTGATTGGCAATAAAACGTGTGTAATTTGCTGAATCGTATCATACTACAGGCTCTCATTAATAGCAAACAATTCAAAACAGTGACAGCAGTGCATGACATTCAAAGTCAGCACATACATATGTTTGTCACAGTGAATTGTATAACTGCAAACACTCCTTGCATTAAACATGTCTAAATGCTTCTTTTCCCAGGAATTTGATTTGATTTTTTTTTTCCAAAGTTAGACAAATTAGTAAGTGGAGAGTGGTGTCTAAAAGTTGTGATTTTCAGGTCAAATATCATTTGTGTCAAGAGGGGATAAAAATTATAATTTTCAACAAGATCACAGAGCATTTTAAGTTACCATGATACCTCTTCTCTTTTTTTCTCTCTCTTTTTTATTTTATTTTTTATCTTAAAGCTGATGTATTGTTATGTCATAAGTCTCATTGGTTGAAGATCACACTCACCAACCTGGTAATGTGGAAAGAAAGATCAGTTTCGTAAGTCCCCAGTGAAAAATGAACTAATTGTTAAACTCAGTTCTATTCCATTAACATTAATAAATTTTTTTTGGTATTGGTGTCTTTGAAATGAAAGAAAATCCAAGGTCAAATAGTCTTTTCCCAAAAACGAGTTTCCTGGCATGATAATGTATTCGTACATTGCATTTGTCTCCCACTGTTGTAGGAATTTTATTTCTTTTGAAGAAAATTTCATTTATCTGACAGCCATCTTGCAAAAAATATCATGTTGCACCATTACTACTTAGTATCACTAAATTTTGAAATGTGTCAATTGGAGACATTTTTAAGTCAAAAACAAAACCTAAACAAATTATTTAGTATCTGAACAGTGATTAAAAATGTTTTGAAGTGAAATCTTGTTCTTGTTTTTTAGTAAATAAGTGTGTGTTTGAAATTTCTATAACTCTTGATAAAAGGGTTAGAATATATTTTTCTGTTAAGTTATTTGGAATATTATGGATGTTTTGTTTTGGAAGTGAATGCTTAGTATGGTTAAGCTTTAGGCTCAATTTTATTTGTTTGGTGGTAGTTTTGGGTATATCTATGACTGCACAGTTTAAAAAAGAAACTTCAAAAGCCAGAAGTAACCAAAACATTGTTTATCCATTTAACTGTGAACTTTTTGTGTTTTAATCTTCATGCATACTTGTATAGTTAAATCTTCATACTTATAGTGTCTTTTCATTATTTAAAATACAACTTTCTTTTGTATTTTTAATGTTTGGTGTTTTATTTGTTTATAGAAGTTAGATTTCTCAAGTTTTCATTCACATCTTTTCGTCCTAGATCATTTTAACACTTTCACTTATTAGTTAGGTCATGTATTTACTGAAAGTTTTATTAATATTTTAATGCATTAAATATTGTCTAATTTATTAGTCAAACATTAATGACAACATATCTCAACCAATGCTTAATTTTTCATACTGAAAAATATGCTGTTTTAAATTCTAACTTGATGTTTAATTTGTGATAAATATGAACTCATTTGGGTTATTATGCATGTCTACTTAAAATGATATTTTTAATGAAACCTTTTTTTAAGGATCATTTTAGACCATGCATTTTAGGGTAAGAAGTTTTATTAAATTGAATCTTATCTTTATCAGCACATGCTTCACTTAGTATTAAAGACTTTATTTAGAATGCTGTTTGTTGTCGTTATTTTTATCCTCTGTTGCTTTGTTAACCCATTATATGGCATGTTTTTCATATATACCTGACTGTCATTTGTATTTGTTCTGTAAATTATTACATGATGGATAAATAATTACATGTGTAATTTATATTTAGAATCAACTTGTTTCCATATGTTTTCCATTTTTACAGTGATGAAGTATTTTTGTATGTGGGATACTAACTCTCTGTTATTGTATCATTCTTATCTACAGAATTAATGATTTTCCTAAGTTTTCATTCTGGAACTCTAAATGTAGTTGGAGTTGCAATCTGAGGTGTTGCTTTTTGTAGCTTGACAAGTTAAGGAAGTTGTATATTGTTTCATGAAATAGTTACATTGATCCCATTTGAATTTGGAAAATATATACTGACTGTCACAATATATTTCATATTCTATTAGTCTTTTTGTGATTGGTAAGGTAAAGAGAGAATGTTCATTATATATGTAATTTTGACACTTTTGGAGAGATTTTTCCAACTTTTAAGGAGAAAATGGTTCATATGTGATCTGAGGGAGCCAGAAGCTGCTGTTTAAGTCCAGCCTTTTTATCATCTTATTTCCAGTGCTGACTGTCCACATATTTTAACTTAATTCCATCTTATTCTGCCTCAACATCTCATAAATGTAGAAGCTGTGTAATACAGTTGTGTTCCTTAGACTTTTTGGCTTCTTCTCATGTGTACTTGTTCTTATATTGACATTCTATCCAGACATACCTTCAAACGTCTTTTTTCTGTTTTTATGTGGGGTATTTACTTGTGCACTATTATTCTTCTAAACCAGGAATATGACAAGTACTAATTTTAACATAAATTTATTTTCTTTTAAGAAATTGTATTATGAAAGTGTTCCCATTTTTGTATTGTTTTCTTAGATTCTCAAATCTGTGATGACTTGGTTGTACAGCGTGCACTCTGTTTTAGATGTGAGATATTGGCATTTTCCAATTTATCCAGATTTTTGTTTAGTTTTAAATTCAAATCATTATGTAAGAGTCAATAAAATATGCTTATTTCTAATAGTTTGGAGAAGAGGTTGAGAAACTGAGCTTAAATGGTGGATTGAGAAATAGGGAACAGACTTTGATGTTGGCTAGACTAATGGTTCGTGCAGAAGACAATGCTTCTCGTGAAAAACTTCTTGACATTCTCAAGGTAAAGAGTTGTTTTTAGTTCAGTAGATCTCTAACAACTCCCAGTTATTATGCAGCATTCTTAAATTTTAATTAAAATATGTAACAAGTATCTTAAATATAAAAAGAGAAACCCTTAAACATTTTCCACGAACAAGGTCCACCCAGGTTTGGGGTGTTTGTTTGTTGTGATCCTACATTCCTTAAAATGGTCTAATTACTTCCCAAGTAATGTATACCCATCATTAAAATTTTATTACTTTTTGTAATCCAGTATGTGTAGTTGACTGATTTAATTCTTGGTCTGAAGAGGCTATAGTCTCTTCAGGTACATGCTCACATTATAGCTCTTTGTCATATTTCTTTTTTTATTCATTATTTTAACCTTCAACACCAGCCGGCTTACTTGCCACATCCTTTGATTTAGTATACAAGAAGGTAAAGGGTAGAAACAATTTGACAACAAGATTAAATACTGTAGGAGTTAATTGAGTCTGAATTATTAGAAAGTAAAACATTGATTGCCCAGAAATATGACACATTTTTTATTTTGTGAGTGTTTTGCTGTGTTGTTATGTAGCCTTCTTTGCTCTCAGATAAATAAACATTTGAATTATAACTATTATGGGGAGGCGTAATAGAGTTTTTGAGGCATATTTTTATTCTTTGTCTAATAATATTGATACATTAAGCAATACTTTGCAATCAAACTGCAATGATTCTTTCTCATAAATTTGAAATTGTATAGATTAGTAAAAATCAAAAGAACTATTTGTAAAATAGATTATATAAAACAAATTCACTTAGATCAAACTGTTTTATACAGATAAAATATCACTGTTGCAAAAGATCCTGCTAATGCTTCCATATACAACTTGTTGATATTATAATAGACTTAACTATGAACCAGTTATAGAAAATTTTGCTTATTAATTAATTTAGACTTTATAGAGCTTTTAATACTTATTACCTAAGTCAAACATTATTGTGTATTATAATATTAAGCTCACTATCAAATTACATTTTTAATATTGATTTTGTTTCTTTCATACCTTGATTTATTTTTATAACTGTGTTACAGTCTTGAATCTTTTGTTCACTAGTTACATTTCAAGAACAGACACGCATATTAAAACACTTTTTTCTAAGCTGTTTTATGAGACACCATTACTGTCCCCCTGTTTTTGTTTTTTAACTTGAGTTTCTTCTGTTGTGTTATTCCTTTAATGTTCTTCCTTGTATGTTTTCATAAGTTGTTTCTTTATTTCTTGGATGAAATTAGTCTTACTTCTTACTACGTATTATCTAACTGTCTGAATATTTTCAGCATTACATAGATTTTATACATTATATTATGAGGAGTCTTACCACATCATTACAGTCCATTTCATCTTATCTGGTCATGCTGTATCCAACTACCATGCATGCTGGAAATAGTCTTGCAGTATAGTTTTCATTGGGCTTTGTCATAACATTGTCATGTCTGAAACATACCCATTCTCCCTGCTGCTTTCCCCAATATTTCTAGTGTAAGAAAACAAAGACTTCCTTACATGAGTATTGATAGTCCAATCACACACAAATTCATCAGTGCTGTTTCTGACAACTTGACACTTATGTCTTTTGATGGAATATTGTGAATATCCATTGAAACATGCAAGAGTTGAACAGATGTGCTTATGAAAACAGCTTGTATACACAAGACTTTCCCAGATGGATTATGTTGTCTGATACACATGAACAGCTTTTGGCACTGACTTCTATGTTCATGGATTCTGAATGATACAAGATATATGTTTCTTACTATGGTTGGAGTATGACTTGTCACAGGTTACTGTCTGGATTGTCTTGGTGCTCAAGTTGATGTAAATTATTTTGGTTTGCAGTACTATTAAGTACAAGAGATGTTTTCATCATGTAAATTCTAAATTCCCATTTTGAAGTTATCTTTGTTATCTGAGTGTATGAATATTTTGTGCTAGAAAAGGCTGTTTATAAATTTAACTTTATATCAGGTATGGTTCTCATGCAACTAGCTGATATGAATTTTCAAAATTTATGATATTTATCATTTTTCCTTTATCATATTCAATTTTCTGTAGAACCTTATAAGTATCTAAAGGCTCATAATACTCCTAAAAGGAAGAATATAATTGAAAGTATTTTTAACAGTATATTTTCTTACACTTGTAAATAATAAACTATTTCTGATCTGTTGTTAGAATTTTCCTATAACTGCTTTTTTTTATGTTATATTCTGAATTTGTACACAGGATTGGTTTTTTGATTTCTTTGAAAAACAAAAAATTAAGTTAACTTCAGATATGTAATAAAAGTTTGATTATCAACTGTGGATAATGTAATTTCATGGAATTAAGAACTTTTTCTGTCAATGTTTTATTTTTAGATTTTTTCATCAACCAACTCAAGTTCATAATATTTTTAAGCTCAATAATAAACCTATAATAACTTTGTTAATACTTCTGCTTTTAAATTCAATAGACAATTGTCATTGATTTGTTTGTTTTGAATATTGCACAAAGCTATTCAAGGGCTATCTGTGCTAGCCATCCCTAATTTACCAGTGTAAGATTAGAGGAAGGGCAGCTAGTCGTCACCACCCACTGCCAACTCTTGGGCTATTCTTTTTACCAACAAATAGTGGGATTGACCATCATATTATAACACCCCTATGGTTGGGAGGACGAGCATGTTTAGTGCGATCGGGATGTGAACCCGCGACTCTCAGATTATGAGTCGCATGCCTTAACACACTTGGCCATGCCGGGCCTATTGTCATTGAAGTTGCAGTAAACACAGTGTACATTTATTATGACTTGAATTGTAAGCATAGTACAGAATTCTCATTAATGCTAGAGTTAACTTGATTGGTTTTAACAATTCAAGCATTAGTCTGTGAGAGAGATTCATCTACTAGTAAAATTAAAAACAGTCCTAGTCTTAACTGTCTTTGGGCCTGATTGAGTTCAACATTAAGTTGTATAAACATGCAAACTCTATCAGGTGGTGCCACACATACTGGGAGGCTTGATGGGTTATCAGAGGATGGAAAAAACATGAAGATACTTAGCTTCTGATTACAAACAGTGTTGACACCACATCCTTAACTGGGGAGGTATCTCAATGGTGGAAGAGTATCTTTGTCCTAGTGGCTTTTGTATGTCCACCTCAAGAATGACAACCCCAGTCTGTTGTGTTAGGGTGGACAATGCTAACTCTAAGAGTTTTGAATACTGAATGTTAATGTATTGTCTGCAAATGATTAATGATTCATTGAAAAATAGTGTTAATTGAAGCAACAGAGATTATGTACTTATCAAATGCCCAAATGAAGAACAGGGTAACCAAGGCCAACACATCGAGATGGTGAATAGAATATATATATATATATATATATATATATATATATAACGTGCACCAGGCTCCAGATGTCTCATTTTATGATAGGCAACTGCAATACCATAAGATCCAAGAGGAAGTGAATAATACCTTCATAAACCTTATATTTTGACATCATAGTCTTTCAAGAGACCAACTTTCAGATCATAAATTTACTCTCACTGGCTTTATACTATATGCTGACCTAAAAGCATGCATTATGAACTATGACAATACTCATCATAATAATTTCCACTGCAACCACTGAACTGTTGAGAGAGCTAATTCAAACTTACTCATGTTTGGATTATCAATATATGCATGGAAAGCACAAATTGATGAAGACTGAAGTTTCTTTTCTAGCCTGCAAAGGAACACTACACCGTAGAGCTAGTTACTCTCAAAGCCGGGAAAGCATGCACTTAGGTCTGGACTGAGTTCATATGTATGAGGCATGATTCAGTTAAAACATGTGACATTGAATAGAATGAACTGTGCAACAAAGTTAATCTTAAAAGTACTTTATTTTAGTGATTTCAAAACTTTGTGATTTGCATAAGAGCTGAAATCATTGCAATATAATTTATTTATAATAATTACTTTTTATCAAAGTCTCACTTGAACTTATGAAGTACCATTCTTATCTTACAGACCATTCAGTCATTGTCCTATTACATATCAGTGGCAAGATCCTGGAGAAGACTTGCCTATCATATTGAATGACTACTAACATTACCACTAAGTGGTAATTCCAATGAGAAAAAAAAAACCTGGAGCAACACTGCTGAATTCATAACTGATTCATGATAAAGCTATAAAGTTGGTCAAAATTCTGTTGTTTGATTTAGTTCATGAAGATGTATATGGTAAGGTCAATCTGTCCATTTTTGCCAAAAATGGACATCAGTGTAGCATGTTGTAGCTACATTGACTACTAGAAAATGCATAATGAAACATGGAAACTGGCATTCATACTGGATCACCATCAGCAGTTCTATGCCTCAAGGTTCATCACTCTTGCCAGTCCTCTTCTATGACTGTTCTATGGATCTAGCCCATCTTGAAACTTAAACCAGATGCTTTGTGTAAATCTTTGCTGGCAGTGTTCTGGTTTACAGTGGATGCCATTGTAAAGCTGATATTGAAACCAAGATGCAATCATCATTCAGCAGGGTGAGTAAATTGTGCAGTGACATAAAAAAGTCATCAATTCCGTCAAAGCTACAACCTTCTTCTGCACACTCAACAACAAATATGCTGATGAGAACAAACCATTACCACTGTTTGCAAACATTGTTATTGTTTTTGAAAGAGAAACACTGAAATATCTTTGACAGGTAACTTCACTTTCCACATTAACACCATGATAATCAGAGCTATCAAAGACATCAGTGCAGTAAACATTGTTGCAGTAAATAAAGTTGAAGAATGTCAACTAAAGTGTTAACTGATTTGTCCAGCTGCATAACTAGATAAGATTGAAAAGTTGGAAAATGACTGTTAGAATAGACATGTGATGTATTTCCTCCACATCACAATCATTAATAAGATTGTAGATCACCACTAGTGCTCAGAAATATAATTTTGCAGTGTTAAGCCCATGAATTAGATCACCATCTCTCTATCTTTTTAACTGGAATTTCAACTCTTCAGTCACTGCAGCATCAGCTGTACAAGATGTTGCCTGAAACATGCCTCGGCAAATGAAGCAGATGCTATATAGCTACCACTAAGATACTCTAAAATGAACAAGTTTCAGACTTTCTCATATGGAATAAACACTGATATCACTGAGATGTTTAAAAATGGTCTTAAACAGAATGTACAGAGACTGGACAGAGTGTTAAGCACATCCTGTCAGCAGCTAGTTAAAGACCTTGTTTGAGTGTCAGTTACCATCATGTGCACTGATGGTTCTCTACCCTAGAGATATTCAGAGAGCTGGTTGGACTTGTGCCATCTTGTAGAACAATGACATTGTGGATAAGACTTGTGGAGCATCCAGGCTTTCCACAAGCAACAAACTCTAAATATGCAGTGTTATAAACATAATATTTGTGACTGACTTAGTGGCAGTACAATATACAATTCTGATGAATATCAGAAAGTGAAATGACTGCATGGTAAAATAATCATTTTGATGTACATATTAAGCCATCATAGAGGTAATGCTAGAGAAAGAAACTGACAAGCTTGCATTGGAAGCTAATTATCAAATCTAGTAATAGTTTACTGTTTGGATATAGATCTTCTCCACAGTAATAAATGGAATGAAATTGCTGGAAAAGAAAGTATTGTACAATTTAGCTTGGTAAAATAAAAGATGTGAGAATCAGTAGGACAGTATGCAATCAGAAGGCCATTAATAATATCAGCAAATAAACTCTTGTCTGCTGTGAGGTAACCAGTCTCCATGTGAGGAGTAAGAGATTGTCAGCACAAATGCTTGTACTCAACTTCGCTTGGCAAAAATTACTAGATTAAAGCATAATTAAATGCATCACTAGAAGTATCTTACAAGTAATGGTAAAGCATCATAATATTCATAATTTTTTTTAACCACTGGTGTCAATTACTCCATTAATACTTTTAATAACATGGTGAAAAGTTGTCTCTCAACAGCAAGAAATGAGTATGATTGCTTATATATTTTAGATAATGTAAGTTTAGGCCTTTTTTTTTCCATCTGAAAACTTGAGAGAAGTTATTTGCATCATTTCCTTATTTTATGTATTTTAAAGAAGTATGAAGTTTTAACAAAGATTTATTATAAAAGGTAAATTTATTTCAATAAACACCTTTACCAGAATGTGTACTTATATAACTCAACACTTGAATTGTTTTTAAAATATTGTGATTTTTGCAGGAGACAAAAGTACCAAAATAGCTTATTTGAGATCAAACATGTACAGTATTTATTTATTTTAAATCTTAATGATTATTATAATAAAGCTTTTTGGATACTGTATACTCTTAATACATCTGAGAGTTTAACAAGAATTGTATTCATCTTATCATGATGTGATTTCTCCAAGTCTGTTCCCTTGGCTGTGGTTTTTGCTAGATAGTAGGTAGGGATAGTGGGAATCTAGTTAATCCATTCATGTGGATTATTAATTAGATGACGAGGTATTTGGCTACCTAAAGAGAGTCATAATGTGACAGTATTAGTTTTAGTATTTATCTTTAAATAATAAGCCATTTTGGTTTCAGGGGGCTTGTGGCTAATGTGTAATCTAGAAGCTGAACCAAATATGTGTATGTATGTGTGCATGTGGATTGAAATCATTGTAAAAGACGTCTTTAGTATTTGTGAGACCAGATCATGAGAACTTTGTGTCACCAGATTTACAATTAGAGTTGTAATTTTTATGTACCAATTGCAAGTTTTATCATCTTCTTCCTAACACCTTCACAGTTTGCTGTAAGTTCCATGAAACCTTTCCAGCAGTTTAAGTGGGCATAAATTAGTCTGGCTACATTTGTTATTTTTTATAGATAATGAGTCTAAACAGATTGTGTGCAGTGATATCTGACATTCCATCTAAATTGTTCAAAAAAGAGGGAGGTTTTTTTGAAGAAAATAAACAATAATGCACAATAATATGTGCCAGTACATTTCTGTAAAATAAAATTCTCATGTACACTTTTGATCTCTCTGTGATGTTCAGTAAACACTGGATGAATATATGCTTATGTGTCTTTTACTTCAAGTGTTGTGTGAACTTTTCCTCAAACCTTAATATTTTCAAATAACTAGATACACTGGTGGCTGAATAGTTAAATGTAAACAGTAGTGTTGTTTATTATTTATGAATAGAACTTTAACTGCATAGAGATATTGCTATGTCCAGTACAAAACCTCTTACAACCCACCACATGACTATTATGTCGCATTAAGACGACAAAACAAGTGCTTTACTCTAACTTAACTGTCTTTAAATCTCTGCAGAGTCACAGGGAAGATGATTTAAACACCAGTGATATGCAGGCTACGTATAATGGGACTCTGTGCAAGATGACTTATGGTGTGTATCCTTTGACCCAAAAACCTAAACAGGAGAATTTGAATGAGTGATGTGAACATATATTTTGAACATCTTATCAAAATTCAGTATATACATGTACCATTAATAACAATGCACACTTGTCAGGAACTGGATTCCTGTGATGCTAGAGATACGATGGCTTAGGTAAACATACTGATCTCTGTGTGTTTGAGAGTGGTATTGTGACCTGCTGGAGATACAAGATAATATCTTGATTTACCTGTGCTAGACCACATGTAAGTGCAGTAGGTGATAACTTCCTTTTAATAAATGACAATGCTCATCCACACAGGGCATTGTTTGAAAAATTACATTAGCAGGTTCTCCTGAACTCAGTCTCATAGAGCATGTGTGATGTACTCCAGGAAGATGTGTTGTTTCACAATAAGAATATTGCAAGGTGTGAAAACTGCTCTTTTAAACTTGTTTCTTCTTTTGCTTTTCATTTTCATAGCTTGTCTTTCAATTAGTATGTTAAGATGTTTGAGTTATGTTTAAATCTTAGGGCTTACCAAACCACCAATGAAATATGTCTTCTTTGAAATTCCTTTTTAGACATTCTTGTGTTTTTTTTCCAGACACACATCAAACATTAAATTTTATTCCTGTCTCTCGTGTTACAAATTTTGTCATGTAAACACAGATACGTTGTCAAAATCTGATGAAACTTTGCACCTTTTACCCACTGTTTTAGGTTAAGGTTTGTTTTTCAACTTGTGGAAATGAGTGTAACATAAATTTTTTAAATTTCCAGAACACTTCTGAACAAGCCTGCCTGCGTTTGTTTTTGGACTACCATGGGCTTTCTCTTATTTGGAGTTGGATGGTGGATCTTGGCAGCTGTGTTTATGCCCAAAAACTTAAAATCAAAGTAAGTTATAGAAATTTAAAAACTAATGCACTGATGTAGGATTACATGTATTAGAAACACGTATGGTTTCATAGCTCTTAAGATGGCATGTTTATGCTTTTGTTTTTTAAGGTTATTGTTAATACTTTTTGTCTTATTAAAAAGTTTGTTCTTATCCTTTATGCCACGTCCTTTCTTTCTTTTTGGAAAATCATTTTGATTTGTAAATTCCTTGATTTATTTTGACAGTTTTTTTTTTCCATTAATAAATGCTGTAGTTGGTAATACCACAATAGGTTTGAGATATTTAATTATCAGCAACTACCTATTTTAAGAAAGGAAGACCACATTTTGGCTCATATACTGAGATCTTCTCCAGGTTCCAAAGAAGGTTTTTGCATAGCAACCAAAATATTATCTTTGCTTTTAATAGTTTGTTGTAGTCCATTAGAGGTCTTAAATCTGCTATGTCTACTCAGTTTGAAGTTCAAATGAAACAACATGATAGTAAAAAGTAATCTTATCCTTGAGTGTGTGTAATTTATTAGATTTAAAAAAAAAAAGACATTCAATTATGAATTAATATTAGCCAGGAAATTGTTTAGTCAGTAAGGGTATTATAGCACATGCACATAAATACGTAGCTATTTTTACTTTTTCTAAATCACACATATATATAAATGAAAAACATTCAGAAAAGGAACAGTTTATGTTCCAGATTATAATTGATAATGTTTGGCTAGGCTCACTAGTAGGCTTGTGAACTCCACTCCAGCTGTAGACTACCTGCTTTTCCTGTAGTCTGTCTGTTCAGAATTAGGGTCAGCTACTGCATGTGTAGTATATTGTGTAGATTGATGCTTGTTTCTGTGGCAAACAAACAAACCTTATGCAAGAATTAGAAATAAGTAAAATTACGTTTTTAAACTTTGAATGATGAGGTTAAGGTGGTTAACTTAATTTTCAAGATCAAATTTGAAACCTATAATAATTCGTAATTCTAGATAGAAGGATAAGTAAGAACATTTAATTAATTTAATTAGGATTTATCTTTAAATTCTACTTCCTGGAGTAAAGAACTGTTTAGTCATTTTTAGTTTAGAGGAGGTACGGGAAAGCAATTTTACATGCTTCAATTCATGCATATAGACTTGTACAGCTCTTACCTGTTGTTTTAATAGCATGATTATTATTTTTTTGTTATGCAATTTCATGCTTTAACATTGTCACTAATTATTATTCTTATAAAAGGTTTTGCATTTACATTAGTTCTAGTATTATTAATTTAAATTTGAAAGAGCTACATCTTAGTTTGATATTTTATTCTTATAATCATGAAGTAATGCAGCAAATTGGACTAAAACTTGTGGGGTTTTTTTTTTAACTAGATTGTGGTGTTTTTGTGTCCTGAAAAAATAAGTTTCTTCTTGGAAAGTCCTTGAAATTCCCTGAAAATATCATTTTTTGTTGGATTTTCTCACCTTATTATCAGTAAATTTAAATAGTGATAGAAAATATTTTTTTCTTGTCTTAAGTATTTTTATATAGAGGAGGAGTTAATATCTGGTCAAAGCTAGACTGAATACTGAAATAAACATTTTAAGAGTTTTGAGGGTTTAGAATATTTAAACATAACTGAGTAACCTTAAAAATTGTAAGACTTGTTTTGTTACAAGTTAAATGCAATTATTATTGTTTTTCTTAGGACTAATCAGGCTTAATGTTGCTGATTTAGTTTGTATGGATAGCTCTTTGAAAAATATTATGTATCATTATAATAAGAATGTCTTGTCAATAACTGTTTTATTAACCTTGTTTAACATTGTAAATTCTGTATTTATACATTCATATATGGACAGAAAATCATTAAATTATGTAGATTTAGGATTTATAGGAAATTTATTTTTACATAACAGATATATGGATTATAATATAAGAAGTGTGACCATGATAACTTTTTTCTTATTCAGATTAATTGTTGCTTCCTATTTTTTGCCCTTCCACCATTAGATCTTGGAAGTGTTGTCAACTTTACCAATACCTAATATGACAATGCTTTTAGACAGTAAAGTCAAGTCAGTTATTCAGCAGTGGGCATCTCAGATATCTGGGAACAAATCTGGAGGAGAAAGTGAAGGTGGAGAAGTAGAAACATCTAGTGAGCCTCCATCAGGGGCAACTACACCTCACAATGGAGATGGTTCAAAACCTGTTGAAACATATGCTGAAATGCCAGTTAAAAAGATAAAGTTGTCTGAAGAATCAGTATCAGATAGTGAGGTATCTGATTCTAGTCCAAAGAATGCCAATACAGTGACATTGAAGCAGGACAAATGTATAGTATCACCTGCTGAAACTGCTGATAATCAGAATACAGAGGAGAAACCATGTAAGTCTGATGAAGAAAGTCAGGATATGGCATATGGAGTTGACAAAAAAAATGAAGTATTTTCTATGGCCTCTAAGTTATTAGATTCTTGGAGTGACTTGAAGGTGAGAATTATGAAATTGAAGTACCATGGTTGAGTTATTAAAAGCGTGTCTTTCAAATATGAATACTTATATAATTGTATGTGTGGTTTAATAGTAGCTATTCTAAGCTGTAATTTGATAGATGCATAGAAGTGTTGAGAGCTATACATGTATGAAAAGTTACAAACATAACTATGCATATTGTTATTAATGGTTGAGCAAGACAGTTAAAAACACAACTGTACATGTTGTTAATGGTTGAGTAAGACAGTTAAAATCATAACTGGGCATATTGCTGATGGTTGAGGAAGTAGGAAAATTCAATAGAAGTATATTGTCAAGTGTTTATATAAACACATCAAAATTTAATTTGTCATTTTTTTCACAGGCAAAAGCATGTTTTTATATACAACAAGCTGTTATCTTGCTGATACAAAGAGGCTATAACATTATCTTTAATGCTTTGCATATGCAAAAAACTTGCACTGTAACAATGCGAAAAGTTTAACTGTAAAAATTCCTCATTGCATTGTTTAATATTGATTTGTTTAGATTCTCATCATTTGTCGAACTGTTTTTTTTTTTAATTTATATCATATGCATATGTTTATTTGGCATTTTTAAGAACTAAGTGTAATATTTTTGTTTACCTTGGCTGTTGATTTACATGTAAATATGTTGTGTGTGTGTGTGTGTGTTTAAAGAAGTATATGGATGTGATAAAGGGAAACATTCCATTTCTCTTGTAAAAATAATACCAGGATGTTGTTAAAAGTACCCTTCTTACATTTAGCGAAATTGAAAATACACATCTAGGCATGCAAGTTTAGTTTTTATCATTGCAATGAAAAGTATTGTTTGGTTTCTGTAATGTTCATATATGTACATTTTTATTAAATTGTGAAGATCTGTATTGCTTTTGTACTTATAATTTTTAAAGACATTAAAATTCAATTATGTCTGATCCTCATGAACCTTTTTGTTTTAAAGTAGTGTTAAATGTATTTTTGAACTCCAAACAGTGAAAGAATTTGACACAAATCAAGCATTCTTGAAGATATGATTACCATACATTTGTGTTAGAGAAAAAAAAGTAACATTGATTAAAATATTGTTGTCAAATGTGATAAAAATCAAGAAAATGCTGCTAAAAGTAGAGAAGAAGCATAAGTATTCATGGTAACACCTACATAAGTATTCATGGTAACCTACATTTTAAATTTCTGAGTGGACTGGTACTTGCTGAACTTCAATATCTTTCAAATAAAGGATGCCTAATTTTAGGGACTATTTAGACTGTTTTAAAGTGTTGCATAATATATTTTTTAGTTAGTTCTACTATCAAAAATGCTAAGAAATCTCTTTCTTGAAATTTTTTATTGTAAAATAGCATCTTAGGACATGATTTCCCACTAGCGTAATTAACTTTTTAACAGCTGACTGAGGACTGTCACTTGATGCCATGAAATTTTCATCCATTTGCTACATGTATTTTACTTCTTACCAGAAAGATATGGACATTGAATTTTTTATTAAATTAGTTGTGTTCAAAACAATATTCTATTCTTCTTATACAATGACCAATTGAACTGTCTTTCTTTGATGTTATTTGATTTTTGTTTTCTTTACATATTTATTTCAAAGTTAGGGATGGTAATTTTCTGTTGCATTTTTTATGAATTGAAAGCTTCTATTCTTTATTTTTATCCCATACTCATATATTATTAACTTGACATTACATTCAGCAATATCATATAATATATAACTATTTTTGAGTTATATTATTTGGTTGAGTATTACACATGCATTATAATAAAAATATACAAATATTTAGTTGAAAGTACAGGTATTTGTGTATTTTTGTTGCTTTGCACCTTTTTCTTCACTATGGATAATATGATCCACATATATTGTAAATATAGTGCATTATTTTATTTTTTACGTGTTTTATTCTGAAAAAAAAATCATATTTAATGTTTACTTTTTTCAATTAATTGCAGTCAAACTCAAAATCTCTGTCATTACCTGAGGTATGATATAGGTTAGAACAATTTACACAAAGAAATTTAATAACATTGGAGATAATATTTCAGCCTATTGATAACTTATTTTTTTAAAAGAATTATCAGTCCCTGCTTAGTGGGCATTACTCTCGTTGGAACTAATTCATTGATACTTGGATTCCTGTTGATATACAAGATTTTCATGTGTCACTAGTCATCATTCTTCATGGAATTTTGTGTGGTTAACATAAATTTACAGACAAAAATGAAATATTTTTTACATTTTATCCATAGACTGGTTTGTTGGGTTTGGTTACAAGTGTTAATCTACAGCTATTATATTGCCACCAGGGACATTTGGATAAAAAAAAATGCATTTTATTGAGCTTGATAGCTGAAGAATTATTTAACTTGACTTCCCCACTGTGTATTTGTATAAATGTTACAGAGATGCACCAAAATGCATTGATTAAAAAAGTGTGCTTAGTAGATGAACAATTTATGTATGTTTGAATAACTACTCTTCATTAATTTTCAAATTTAACCCAGAAATGCTTGACAGCTATTTGATGCAATTTTAACAAGATTTTTTTCAGGAAGAGAAGTATTAGTTTTAAAAGTACAATATTACACTAATAATCAGTGTTTAAACTGATATTAAGTCATCTTGTATTTTGTTTAAAATTTTGAAACTTCCAAGCAGAACTTTATTGTTACACAGTATGGTGAAAAATAGTCTTGTTTATTCTGTTCCATTTCTCAGTTACAAAAATGACTCTGTGTGTGTTGCCAAAACTTAAACCTGTATGTCTGAATAGTGAATGTCATTTTATTGTAAATTATACATAAAAAATACCATTTTTTTAAAAGTATACTTAATATTCAAGATGACTTTGAAGCTACTTTTACACATTATTCACTATAAAGAAATTACCATTTTGTTAATAGTTACTGGATTATGGTTTCTGCTATACCATAACATGTTTTTTATGAATATTAACATGTACAGATCCTATGAAATGGAAAATAAACATGCTTTATTTAAAGTTTTAAATATTAATTTTCTTACTTTGTACCATTAATTAAGAAATAGTAACAACCAAGTGAACTGAGTTTTTGTTTTTTCACATTACTTTGAGAACAAAGATTCACCATCCAAAAAAATACAAAGTTGGGTTTAAGAACACAATTATAAAAACAACATATATTTGATTTTGTTTCCAGGTTTTATACATTACATATACAGGGTTTGTGCAGGTCTTTGAACATCCCAATTTTGAAGACAAAAGTGCTTGAAAGCCCTTGTATTTCTTTTTGTGCTGAATAGTATATATTTTTATAAAATGAAACTTCATGAAAGCTTACTAAATATGCAATTATTTATGTGTGAAGATGCCTCAGGTGTGTTACCTGTACATTATTTGTGACATTTTTGTAAGAAACAAAAAAAGTACCAATTTAAGTTTTGTTTATTTCAATATGTCATTATGAATTTCATATTAGTGTTCAAAGTGTCATAAATTTGGTTATTTAAATTGTTAGGAAACTTTTTGGAAGTCCCTTAATTTTGGATTTGTAAGACTGTACAAACCCAGAGTAACAACTACTGAACTACATCGGATGTACTTTTTTTTTTTAACAAATTAATAAAAATGTAAAAGCTTGGGTGATCACCATTCAAATCTTTTTTTTTTTTTTTTTTTTTTTTAAGTGCTGCATAGATAATAGACATAACTTACCCATTTATAATTTGTAATGAACATAACATATCTGTACACATGAGAAGAATAATTGAATAACAACTTGCTCTTCCAATAAAAACATCATGAACATATTAAAGGCAAATATTTTAATGAAATTTGAATTTTCATGCTGCAGAAAAGTTTGTTTTGTACAAGGAAATTAATGATATCATGCAACTGATGATCCTAAAGTATTAATTAAATAATGGAAGCATATCAAATGATACATTACTTTCAGATTTCATTCATTTATTTAAGTTTTTATCATATATTTCTGCAAATCACAAGTCTGTGAAAAATTTATTTGAAATTATTGTACATTTTTAAGAAACTACATTTGGCTGTGTAATTAATTTCATTTAAAATAATTACCAAATGGTAAAATTTCCACCAGATGGTGCTACATTAAATAATAGAATAATTGGGGTAAACTTAATAAACTGAGCTCATACTGAAAGTTCTGAAGACGTGTGTATGTAATTAAGAACTAAAAACAGACATATATAGCGTAAAGGTGATGCCAGAAATATTTTAGGAAGTTGGTTAACTATGAGTATGGTGTTTGATAAACACCTATTTTGACAAAATTAGTGAATTCAACTTCAGCTTTGACTTTAGCAACATAAAAGTTTTAAAAAATGGCCAACTTTACCATCATAAGAGATTTCAGATACTTATTTTTGGAGGATTTCAGTTTTCAGAAACAGTAGAAAAAGGATAAATTATGTTTAAACTCTTAGAATGTTTCGTGATCAAAATTCATGGAAAAGCAGAGAATACCTGACACACATTTTGCTGCATTAATGTACTTTGATGATAATAAACAGTATTGGTTAATGTTTCATGATCAAAATTCATGGAAAAGCAGAGAATAACTAACACACATTTTGCTGTGTCAATGTACTTTGATGATAATAAACAGTATTGGCAAATGTGTGATTTAGACAAATTTCATATGATAAAATTGATTTATTAAAATTACTGCAAATGAATTAAAGAGGTAAAAACATTAAAATTTATTAAACATATGATAATTGAGACACTGAATCAAAAAGATTACAAAATAATTTTACTATTTAAATGTTAAAACAGTTAAAAAAGTGTGCAAGTTAGCAATTCAGTGAAGTTGATGTCAGAACATTTCCATAAACAAAAACATTTCAAGTATAAAACTTAACCTTAAAGTTAAAGTAATTGAAACAGGAACCACAAGCTCAATATTTTAACCATCATTCATGTGAAAAGCTAAATTAATGTTTTTTATTTTTATGTTTTACATGAGGGAATTAAGTAATAGCATGCTTGTATGTTTCCTTAATGAAATAATTTGTAGCTACTTTTAAGTTTTGTAACTTTTGAGTGTCAGATAATAAGAGATTAATCTGGTAGCTATGAATTAGGAACATTATTTTCATCACAGAGATGATTTTATTTACAGAATAAAGAATTTACTCACTGCTTTGTTTACAACATAAAATTTATTTTTCAACTTTCATAAACTGGCCAATAAGTACACTCAAGGAAATTTGAGCCAAGAATGACCCAGTGGTTAGAGTGCTTAGGTGTGTATCTGCAGGTCTGCTGTTTGCATTCTGTTGCATTAAAAAGAAATACTATTTACTTTGAAGTCATGGGTGTATTATAAAGGCAATTGCCAAAACTCTATTCAGTAAGACCAGAATAGCTGAAAAGTTGACAGTGGATGCTGTATTATTGACTAGATGTCTTTCTTCTCTAGTCTGTCAGTTTAGAACAAGGAACAGCTGCACAGGTATCTTCAATTAGCTTTGTATAAAAAAATCCAAAATTAATCAGACTAATGATCCATATTTTCAAATCTGTTATTCATTTACCATAATTTAGCTAATTTATTTTTCATGATGCTTAGGTCAGGTTTGTAAGAGAAAATGTTCTTCAGGTTAAAAGGAGAACAGTGTTGAAAAAGTGGCAAATCTTATCACTTCAAAGAAATTAAGAATCACATGCAAAAAAACAAATATTGCTCAGCTCTACTTAAAAATAGATCCAAGACAAAATAATCCTTTTATAATGCTTCAAGCAGTAGAAAGCAATGAACAAAGCAAAAGCCTGGCTATAAAATGCTGTATCTTAATCAATCATAACTTTTGTTTTTCTACTATATGTTACGAGCTATGTCATTTCCAGTTTTCGTTGAGATCATATTTAACCTAACAAACACATTGGTTACCTTGCATAATTTTACCTTTGTTTCCATGAGTTAAAAACTAAATGAGGCTTGATGTAGTCTTGTAATTACCTTGTTGAATTGTGAATTCAAATGTCTGTGGTTTATGTCCTATTGCCCTCCTCTAAAAAAAGATTATATTCTGCACTTTGAGGTGGTGGGTGCATTATAAGAGTGGTATTCAAATACCATTATTCAATTAAAGTACTCTAAAATTTGATAGCAGATGATGTTAACAAGCTATTTCCTCTTAGTCTGTTAGCTTAAATTAGGGACAGTTAGTGCAAGTAACCAGTGTTTAGGTTTGTTCAAGTAAAAGATGAAAATAATCTAAACAAAATAAGTTTATGTAAATAGATTTATCACAACATTAAGTGTTATAAACAAATTTTATGTGTGATATAAAAATGAATAACTTCACTTTAAAATATTTCAAATCTCGTATATGGAGGATTTCCATGTGGTTTTTGTAATTTTAACAATTATGTTGTTTGTTTTGTAAAATTATTTTTCTAAAGAAAGTTGTTAGAAAGTATTCTTCAGTTAGGTGCAGTTTAAGTAATACTGCATTGTCACACATTAATTCTCTTGGTTAAACTGATTTAAAGTTAGGAACATATAGCATTTAAAGTTTGTAAGGAAATAAACCTAACAGAATGACAGTATAGGTATGAATTATAACCAGCAAGAATTTAAATACACCACTCAGGTTTGCTGCTTATACACCAAACAAGTAAAGAAGTGAGAAAATTTTAAAAACTATAAAAGGAAAAATTATTTTATAAACAGATCATGAAATACATTTTTTTTGAGGGAGTATTTTAAATGCAAAATGGCCAGAAAGTTGTGATGTATACTCTTTAGATTTTAAATTTATTTTCAGTTGCTCATTCAGTTTTGTTGCTTCAAATGAGATGTTCAGAAAATAATATTTTTGCTGTATTGGTACTTCTTTTTTGTTTAAAAAATATTTATCTTAACATTTTTAGGAAGTGTTTCGAATCCCCAGACTTGAACAGCAGAAGAGACGTGAAGATGAAAGAGAAGCTGATCGTCGAGATCGAGAAAGAGATCATCGTGACTCAAGAAATTATGAGCGAGAACATCGCAGGGAAAGATCTCATTCAAGAGAACGATCCTGGGAGAGAGACAGAAGACGTGACTATAGTCCTGACAGAGACAGAGGATATAAAGACAGGGGAAGACATAATCGAGATAGATACAAAAGTATGTTATAATTATTCAGTGTCATAACTTTAATAGAATCTAATTTTGTGGAAATAATTTATTATGAGTACCTATTATTTCACTAGAGTTATAAAGTATGAAGTAAATCATTTGATTGTTCTATATAAGTAACATACATTAAACCTTGTTGACAGTGTCATTTTTTAGAGTTTGATTAGGAAACTTAGATGTGAAAAGTAATAAGAAAAAGAAATGTAAGAAATAAGTAATATTTCTGTGTGTGTGTGTGTGTGTGTGTGTGTGTGTGTGTGTATATACACATATATATCTTGTTGCACTTAAAAGTCCATTATTACTTCAAATTAACAGTTTGTGTCATTTCTTTATCAACGGACGCAAATATATGCCAATTATTCTGAAGCTTTCAGTACTGGTTTAATGCTGAAGTCATATTTTGAATCACTAACTGTCTAGAAAGTAATTTTAAACAGCTAACAGTAATGTATTTTGATGGCTAGATGTTAATATAAATTTTGTCATTCATTTATAAAAGATGCATTTAAGGCATATGTGTCAGTGACTACTTTGCTTTCCACCCTTTTGTCACCCATTTACATGATTACAATATGGTTTTATAGTTTATAATTTTATAGAAACAAAATTATTATGTTGTTTTCCAAAATATGCCAACTATCCACTGACAATGTAGATGTTCTTTGACATCAGCTTTGCTTATCTGAGCATTGGTTTCCCACAATCCAGTCTTTTATACCTCTTTAAATGCCCTTGGAAGTATCTAATTCCCACATTTTTCCACCTTTGCCAGTGTACCTTCTATCTTGTTGATGTGTATAAACATCTCACTTAGATAATGTAATCACTTTTCTCAACAAAGTATTTGTCTCAGTTTTCCTTAACAAAGTGTTATGTGTTATCCAAATATGGATTATGATTTTTTCACTGTCTTCTGGATTTTAATGTAATTATAATTTAAAAAATAGACAAATTAGACATGATATTTGTAAATATGAATTCTCTTATTGTTGTTATTAGCAAGGCAGCTAATCTGACTTTCCCTACTTGTCTTTTGTTATTTAGCATCTCTTCACACTCGAAGGCAGGATTTCAGTTGAATCTGTCCATGTTTTTATCCATTGAGGGATGGAGATATTTATTTAACCTGGGGTGTTTTCTTCTAGAGCTTTTGTTTTTGTGGAGGATTTAGATTCTGTTTTCTGACACATTTCTTTACTGCATCAGGCTTCTTGTAAGGCCTGTTTGAATCCACATTTTACTCCTTTTCTTCAGTTAATAAGTTGGATTTGTGAAATTTTGGAGTTCTTTGTCTGTTGTGAGTCTGCTCCTCCCTTGGTGATGGAAGGGTGACTACTCAGTTTTTTCTTCTTGAATTTTCTGGCTCAGGCTGGGAGATTTACTGTTTTATCATGTGGCAGATAAACCTTGTACCTTCCTTTATCTGTTTGCTTGTCTTGGTATTTTGCCTTCTGGTATGTTTTTTTTATTTTTCTGCTAGCATATAGATGTCAGAAGTTGGAGTTGTTGGCATATTTGTTGAACTTATTCTTTCCAGTTAGGTCCTGCTAGGCCCATTCTTTCTAAGTATTTCACAACTAAGAAAGTGGATGTATCTTATCCTTGCATCTGTTTCTCATATGTACAATTGATTGTAATCTGATAATTTTTTTTGGAATATCAGGTCAAAGTGTTATGTGACCCACTTTTACCTCCTTTTTTTGATGATCATCTTATCTGTGTATTCACTGGGATTGTTCACTTTTTCCTTGATTTTCACTATTTACTTAGAAGGTTCCAAAATATTCGTTTTGCTTATTGTGGTCTTTACATTAAGGTGTCTTCTGAGTTAGATCTAATCAGATTCACCAATTTGTCTTTTGCTACCCATTTCATTTATCCAGTGGGAGAAATTTTATGGGCTAGTATTCAGACTTCTCCTTATGGTTTTCTCTCACATTCTTTACATGCTCATGCACCTTTCTTCTGTAAGTTTGTTCTTACCCATTTACCAATGTGTTATTTCTCTCTTGGAGAATATGGCAAAGTTGGGGCTTTCCTACTCGGGTCCCTGAATATTTTCCCCAGGTGTCATTAGGAGTTGTACCAGCCTCTGTGGAAGTCTTTTCATAATTCTGTTTCAGATTTGACACAACACTATCCATTTGGGGTGTGTATAGTCCTTCTCTTTGATCAGTGTTGGTTCCATATATTGTTTGTGGAAGGAGGACTACTATGTCCTCATAACTCCAAACATGAAGTGGTTCCATTTTAAATCCTTGTTGAGTGCTACATTTTCTTAATTCCAGGGGAAAGTGGAATACTTCTTCTTCACTTGGTTGAAGAGTGAGGATGAAAGTTCATAATTACAGACCATACAAGTTTTATTCCTTTGGTTGCACAGTACATCTTGTTCAATTTGAAGTTAGAAAATGGCCATATGTCAAATAACTCAAAACCAGAACTTTAGGTGATTAACACTGCTGTTTGAACTACCCATTGGTCATCCTGGCAAGTTATTATTAAAATTTTCCAACAAGTTTTAAAACTTTTATTACTTTACATATTGAAAATGGCCATAACGTCAAATAACTTGGAATCAGGACTGTCAAGTGACTTACAGTGTTTTTTATACTTATCTGTTATTTTCCTGGTGACTTGTGATAATTACAGTTATGCTACAGAAAGTCCTCTCCAACTTGTATTACTGTAGTTTTTCTCGTAACTCTGTAGACTAGATGTAAACATTGGTTTTATGCTATTTATGTTTGTTTTTTTAGCTTTGTTTTGTTTTACGATAATTTCCTTTTATGAATTTTACTAAATTTAATTTTAACTCTTTACCGGATGTTTGACACAGATAGCCTATTCATTGTTGCTCACTTTCTTATTGTGATCATGGGGGATGAAACACAGCAGTCTGTGGCTATACGTTGGGATCCAATAAAAAGTATAGGCAGGTAGTTCTCAATTCATGCAAATTTATATATGCATTTTTGGGTTAATGCAATCAATGACATAACACCATTTCTTGATTTACGAGCTTGTGAATCAGGATCAACATGGTTTTCAAGTGATCTGTGTATTGTAATAGTACAAATATAAATATTTACTCACCTTGTACTTGAAGGTTTAGCCGATGCAGATGCTTCATTATAATAACATCCTTGATAATGCAATGCACATTAGTTGAAATAATGTTACAATAACAATAACATTATGGTTATCTTTGAAGTAACCAGATGGTCACAGGGTCCATTTGGTCATACAATGAAGTAATTAAAATCAATTTATCATGCTTCACACTGGAGTTCATAATTTCTTTAGATATGTGAGCATAGAAAGCACTCCTGCAGATGCTTTCTGTATGAATCATGCTTGCTTTGGGCTCTCTAACTTCTCGTTGTGGTATTCCAGCATAAGTATCAGCAAATGGTAAGTATATCTTGGAAGTTAACATTTTCCTAAACTGAAAATGTGTTTCCAATTATTTTTACCTCTGCTGACAGTCTCCTTCCCTGCTTCCCCTACTAAGAGCTAGTGTAAGTCTTGAAAAAGTGATTATATTACCTAAATGAGGTGCTTTACATAGCACCAGGTTAGAGGGCACATTGATTGGGTTGGAATAATTTGCAAATTAGATATTGCCAAGGGACATTTAAGTGAGGTATAAAAGACTGGAATATGTGAGACCAATGCTTAGGTTGGCAAAGCTGATGTCGAAGAATAGCTATATTGTCAGCAGAGGTAAGTATGATTGAAATTGCATTTTTAGTTCAGAAACATGTTAAATTGTTGCTGGGTCTCTGTATTATCTTTTACAAACAGCAATACATTTTATAATTTAATAGATGAGTCACATAGGAGTGAACGCAGGAGATCTTCCATCTCTCCTGAAAGAAAAGATGACAGACGACGATCAAAAGGAAATAGAAGAAATGACGATTTTCAGGACAAACCAAAAAGGTATGTTTGCTCATATCATAATGTTTCTACACAAAATTGTTATCTCAAAATAAGAAATGGAGTTATCACTTTTTCAGACCAGGTCTTTAGCATCTTCCTGAAGACTTTCATTTTCTGTGAAGAGTACTTGTCACTGAATATAATTTCTTGTTCCAGTTGTTTAATATACTTTAAAGTCACCAAACAATATCAAAATCATAACTGCAATGACTTTCTCTTGTTGCGAATAATAGTTTGGAAAAATACCAGGTATGAACATAAAATGTAGAACAAGTACATCATCAATGATTTATTGGAATTATAACAAATATCCATTCACAGGCTTGAGTCTTTGATACACATGGGAATGTATGAATTGAAGGTAGAAAAATTCAGAATATAAAATGTCATGACTTGTTAATTGAAGCATGTAAGGTCAGCCAAACTCTACTGATGACAGTTATAATCCATCTAAGTCTTTACATGATGAAAAAATAGGCTGAAATATATAAACAGGTGGCAAGATATGAAGAATGGCCATAAAATATTTGAAGTGTAATTGTAGTTGTGTTGTTTTGAAGTGAAGAGAAGTGGGTTTCTTGTATTAGTTATCTTTTTTGTAATTAATGGTGTGACATTGTTACTGACAGTCATTGTCAAGGATATTTATGTACATTTTCCATTGGTTTTATATTCTGAGTTAGCAGGTGTGTATTAAGTCTACAAGATGGGAGGCTCAAAATTTGATTTTGTGCAGATTGAACAAGGGCAAAGAGACTCAAACTCAAGATTATAAGCAGAATATGAGATTTTATTTACCAAGAATATATTGTGTCCTACAGTACTGACTGACCAGCTTCTTCTGTTTGAACTTTTTAACTGCTGAAATAGTGTGGGAAAATGTGTACTTGTGGGAATGACAGATAATATTCTGTATATACTATAGTTTTTGTCACCCGAAGTCCTCTGTTTGTATTATACTACATTCCTACATTACCTATGTAAGTAACCACATTTATTACACATATTTCAAAAATTACCTTTCAACTCACACCAGCTTGTGAAAAACTTTTCTTCACTCTTTCGCTGGAGTATGATTCATACCCCATGCTGGAGACAACACAAAATCTTGGCAAAAAGCAAGTGCACAACCTCTTAAATGGACTTTGTGATATGTAATCTTAGGTCATGATGTGGCTTAGTGATAAGCATGCCAGACTGAATTCTGTGGTGTATGTTGTACTGTTTCAAAATTGTGTTCCCCACTGTTAAACCTAAAGTGCAAGTTAAGAGTGCCAGACAAATTTCCTCTATCTGATTAGAGTAGCTCAAGAATTGGCAGTGGCTACTGTTGATTAGCTTTCTTTTATGAAAACTGTCACTTAAAAATTAGGACAGTTCATACATGTAATCCTTTTTGCAAACATGTGAAACAAACAAACAAGTGTAAACTTAATAAAGTGCAGACAACCTGTGCATATAATTATAGAAGAGCAGAAACATGTCAACTCTTAACTGCCATACTGCAATGTTTCTTTTTCTAAATATGGATTATTAGTTTCTGATGTATCTTTTTTTTATCGTACTTTCTTGAATGATATTGCAGGTCTGGGATGGTTTTATTCTCTTGAAGTTTTTGTGTGTTTGATAGTAATTTTTCTCCATCACATACAGACTTAAAATTGGGTCACTTTTTATGCTTAAAATGTTGACAACCACTGACTACAGATTTTTCTAAACCAGTATGAGAAATTGAGAGTCTTATCGATCATTTTAAAACCTAAATATAATAATACAAAAATGTTAATTGTAACAAACAAAATATTAATCTGATATAAGTAACAGTTTTGTATTCGTGATTTATAAAAATATATTTGCGTAACTGAATTGTGAAAAATTTGTTATAAAAACCAAATTTTCAAGCCCCTTTAATTAATACAGATTGTACAGTTACAATGTAATTAACCAGCTTGTTGAATACTACCCAAATGATATAAAACATGGTTTGAATCATTACTAACTGTTAAATTAATTTTAGTAGTATCTGCCATATGTAGTACTTGTTTATTCAGTGTTGCAAAATACAATTTTTTTTTCAACCTATGCTCATCCATTGGTAGTTGTGCAACCATACATTATTCACTGCATTATGTGATATTAAAGCAAAAAATTGAATGTTATATTCTACAATTCAAGTGTAGAATATTATCAATGCTAACAAATCCACCAGTGCAATACATAACTTGTTAGTTTCATGGGGTTGGAGAGACAGTTCTCATGTTTATCACTTGTTGGCACTAAAACATATCAAGGGAGAAACTGAAATATACCAAATTAATAAAAATGGGATAAAGGAGGTTGGAAAGTTGGGAATTTTTCTATTCTAGACATCCAGAGAGAGATTGAGATACAAACAGCTTCATATTCTACAATTCAAGTGTAGAATATTATCAATGCTAACAAATCCACCAGTGCAATACATAACTTGTTAGTTTCATGGGGTTGGAGAGACAGTTTTCATGTTTATCACTTGTTGGCACTAAAACATATCAAGGGAGAAACTGAAATATACCAAATTAATAAAAATGGGCTAAAGGAGGTTGGAAAGTTGGGAATTTTTCTATTCTAGACAGCCAGAGAGAGATTGAGATACAAACAGCTTCATGGTAAAGATAAATATATACAGAGTTAGCTGTATCCTCCTAGTTTAGGAAACTGTAATTAGTCATGGTATGCATATATTTTTGAGCATCTTAATGTAACAGAGTGACATTTGGTATTTTATGGTTTTAAATATCTGTGAGTAATCTCAAAAGTTAAACATGCACACTCATTTTTGTGTTTGCCCTATTTTTTCCTTATAATTTGTGAAATATTGGTGCATTTTGAAACAAGTTTTACATATTTATCTTAAAAATCTCTGTACAATATAAATGCAATAATAAATGAAATTTCTAATTTTTAGCCACTTTGAAGTTTATGACAAAAAGTAATATAAAAAAATCAGTTTTAAAAGTAATTTTTCCTATTTTGACATAAAACTGCATAATCTTTTTTCAGTTCTTTCATACTTATTTAACATTTGTTATGTTTCTCTTAGCAGCTTCTTATAAGTGAACTATATGTAGTTATCATTTGATGGTTATCTAAAGAGAATTGCAAGACAAAAGTTAGCACTATCTCTGAATTCAGTGTGGCTTCTGTATATCAGTTCTCATTAGTGCTAATAATAGGAAGGTTTTTGTTCTTATTTTATTAAGTTGGTGAGAAAGCACAAGTTTTTATGTTTGCATATTATGACTGATTTAATATTTATTCTGGTCATATTTTTATTTGTTAAATGTAAAGTAGTTCTTTTTCTATAAGTTTTAGGCTATATATTTACAACTGACACTAATTATAATTCACCTTTTTGTTGATCCAGTAAAGATTAAACAGTTCTTGATATTTGACAAATTCCAGGCCTTTGTTTTTCTTTTAGTTTCAAAAACTGGATGTACACTAACATACAAAGTTTTAAGTTTTCTATCTTTAAGCATGTAGGTATATGATTTCACTAATGTGCAAACTCACTTGCTCATTGTTTTGGGTCATTCCTCTCTACTACAGGTTTACAGTTTTGTTCATTTTTTTTCTCGACCTAATGGGATTTGTAGATATATCTGACCCTTTGCTTCCTATTTGTCTTAATGGGGTGCATTCTGGAAGATGAGTTGTGTTTGAATTTAAACATAATTTTCCTAGTAAGGTTAAATCAAATCTGTTTGTGATTGTTCATCATCCAATGAATACATTTTTTATTGATTGAAACAGCCTTTTTATAAGCTGTTTTTGTCATCATTATTAGATATGACAGATATAAGGTAGTTGGAATACTATTAATATACACTCTTCTAATTTTTGAAAATCCTTAAGAACTAGGTTAATAATTTAGTGTTTAAAAATGTAATAATAGGCCTAATACCAATGTCTTATGACAAGTATAACTGTAAATAAGTATTTTGTTTCCTATACAAAAACAGAGCAAGCCACAAACACTCAACATTTGACAAGAAATGTTTTGTTAAGTAGGCATGTGTAAACTTCATTTTCCAACATCAGCATATTAGATTACTAAACAAAATGGTGACCTAAGCCTTTAAAATATTTCCTGAAGCATCGTGACAAGTGTTATGTTACAGCAGTATTGGTAAAATAAATTGTGAAAAATTGAGATATCAGTTTCTTTAAGTGTTTAGGTAATTTGATACCCCAGTTACTCATTTATGTTGTAAAGCCTTTGTTTATTCTAGCTTTTCATCAGATAGTTTTGGACAAATTTGCCTTTAATGTATTATGTAACATTGACTATGATTTTAAGTTTTTTCATTGTTATTTACTATTGTCAAAAAATTAAACATACACAATGTGATCAAAAGTATTGCCTATTATATTACATGCTAAATCGTAGCAGGTCCAGTTGCTGTCTTTAGAGATTTATCCATTATATAATAGAAATTTTTGTTCTTTTTGTTCTTTCTTTTCTGCATCCATTTTATTAACTAAATTTTATGCAACCTGTCTAGCACAAAGTAATAGGTCATAAAAACAAATTTAATCCCCTGCTTTGATCAAATTGTCTAGTAACAGAATAAAAGCAATCTTAGATTGATGAAACATTTTCACCAATGCATTTACTAACTGAAGAAAAAACATAACGTTTTTAAAAGTGATCTTGAATGAATATATTTGTTTTTATGTACAAAGGTTAAAATCACAATTGTTTTAGCTACCACTTTTGACAGATTAGATGTATAATTTTACTTCAGTTCTGTGATATGAATTAACTGCTGCTAAAATTAATATTAATAATATTAAAATGTGTTTTCATAAACATATGTTGTTTTTTAATTAATTTTTAATCTAAGAATTGTTCTCCAAACATGTCAAAATATTCCTGTAAATAAGTTGTGATTAGATTTTTAAAAAACGAATATTCATTAATTTAAACTGTACACTATCTTTGAGAAATGTTCTCAAATGTTTCAAATTAATAATTCAAATACTGGATTAGGTACAATAATCTTTGATGAGTCATGTTTGAAATGCTTAATCAGAAATTCTAAATTTATGTAGGATGTTTCCCCTCAGTTTTTTACTTCTTTTTCTTGCTCTTGCTGAAGGGGACCACTTCTTCCTACACCTTCCATGAGCAAAGAAGAACGAAGACAGTTATTTGCTATGGAAATCCAGCAAAAAGACCATGAGGAGGCATTAAGGAAACAGCAAGAGCTTATTAATTTTGCACCAGGATTACCTTATGGTTATGATAACACATCAGCTTCCTACACACCATATTTTGACATGAATGCAGGATTTTATCAAGGTCCTGTACCTGGTAAGCTCCAAAATTTCAAGAGATATTAATAGTATAGTATTGTTTTTAGTTTTGATTTTGTATTCTGAAAATATGAAAATTTAATCACAAAATTATGATAATCTTAAAACATAAAAAAGATGGTAAAAATAAATAAAGTTTGTAATTTTGTTTGTTAATAGACCCAAAATATGATTAATGGTGTGTTTCTAATAATAACCTAAATTTCATCAAACAATTATTGTAGTTTTTTATTGGTAGGTGAATTATATGTCAGGAGTCATATTCTTAAAGTTTCTTTACATAAAAAAGTACTTAAAAATATCATACATCCTGCAAGAGTTAGTACAACAGTTGCCATGAACTCATAGTATGTATTCTCATTGGTGTAGAACAAGACCTAAAAAAATATCATGTGCCTTGCAAGAGTGATACAGCAGTTGTCATAAATCAATGATTTGTATTCATAGTGAATTAAAAAGACAAATAGCACATTAAAATTTCTTTTAGAATGTACAAAGTCCCTGTCAAATTTATAAACATCATATACCAATAAAATTATGGTATAGATGATTTTAAATTATGTACAAGATCCATAAAAAATACAGAAAAGTAATAAAATGTGTAATATTACATATTACTGAAAATAACACAGAGAAAATTTCAGTTTAATTTAACCCTATGGGCACAGGTGATAGTTGACGTGTGCAAGAAATAACCTTTTATAGTTGACCATTCAGCATGATTTTATGCATTTGATGTTAAAGTTATCAAATATTCATTTTACTCTTCATTGACAATCTAGCAACAGATTGTCACAGAGAAGAGTAAATACCAGGTACATTATAAATGAATACCAAAGAAAACTAAAGATATGCATTTTGGAGGCTCAAGAAGTTATGCAAGTGCACTATGCAAACTGTACGATGGACAGAAGTATTTTTATTCTTCACATAAACATCACATCACTCTCTGACTGGTCAAGAGTCTGAGTGAGGCTGATGTTGACAATTCATAAGCATACCTTTACTAGAAATGCATTTGTGCTTTATCTGATTTTTTCTGTACAATAGATTTATTTGTCTTACTTAAAGACTTACGTAGATACATTTGGTCAGAATGCAATACGATCAATATTCCTTTTTCTGTACAGGGTCAGTTTAGTGGACTGATCCCATGCGTATTTGGTTCAACAGATATAAAGATAACTTATTTTTGAGATTTTTAATGTACACTTCAAATTAATTATACCAAACTTCTTCTGGCATTGAAAAAATTTTATTTTCTAAATAATTTATCAATAATTGGGTAATTACTAGTTTCACACGCAAATAAGAAATTGGTGTGAAACTAGCCTTTGACTAATTTGCATTTTTTTAATTTGCAGATACTCTGAATTAAGAAAGGTTGTTTTTACCTTACATTTTTCACTATTCTATTTTAATAAATCTCAAAAAGCATAAAGCAGAGTGTGAAAAAAATTGGTATTTCAAAATTGAATTCAGAAAGATGATTTAAAAAGTTAAAGATTAAATGTTCATCACACTGCAAAATAATACAAATTGGGTTAACTAAAGGAACAGGCTGTAATGAATACAACTGAAATATAGGCATAATCTGTCAAATAAATATTGGTATTTTGTTGTAATTACACTGTTTTCTTTACTAATCATGTTTCTTTACAGAACCTCCTCTGTGTGGATTCCTGTATGTGGTGAGGGGACTTCTCAGAGAAGGTTCTGTTCTTTCAGTTTACCTCCTCTGGGATCTAAACATCCACTTACATATTTGTCATGCATGGTGACCAGTGAAGGGGTGGAGAGAATCCTGATGGTTGAAGGGTCCATCCCTAACTCACCACTTTGGCCTTGAATTCCTGTAGACAAGGCAGCCTTGGGGTGGACACCCTTGGGTAGGTTGGCTGGTCCACTTGGGCTATGATCAACCAAGTAATAGTGTTGTATGTTCTCAACAGGTGCTGGGGACACTGTATCTGATGCTGGTGTTTGAGTATAGTGCTCACGAATCCTTGACATTGCTGCAGTGTCCTTGTTTGGCATTGTAGTGCATCCAATCATAGGGCTCCTTGGTGGGTGGGATCAGTAGGCACTGAAATATTCCACTTTTTATTATGGATCTTTCAAATAAAAACTTAAATAAAATAGTGAATAAACAGTCCATAGGTAAACGATGATGTCTTGAAGATTCTTAACAGCAATCTTCAACATCTGTAACACCTGTTGTATCTCATTTTCTTATACTACATTCAGTTTCAAACAAACCTTTAGGGCAAATGTCTCTCTTTTTTATTCAGAAAGGACTTGCAGGCTCTCCAAAGTCAGTAAAGAAGCTTCAATCTGGTGATATATTGGTAGAAACATCCACATCTCAACACAGTGAACTCCTCTTGAAATTCAAAGGTGATTAGGATATACCTATTGATGTTACACCTCATGCTACTTTGAATTCGTCATGAGGAGTTATTGTTGAGAAGGATTTGAAGGACATCCTGGAGTCAGAAATTCTCACTGGTTTCTCCCCCCAAGGTGTTTCTGCAGTGAGACATATCTCCACTCTCAAAGATGGAATTATGATGTTGACAAATGTCTTCATTTTAACATTTACATCACCACGTCCACCTGCCACCATCAAAGCAGGTTATCTTAAATGCAGGGTACAGCCATACATTCCAAACCCTCTGAGATGTTTCCCCTGTCAACGGTTCAGTCTCTCAAAGACATCATGTCGTGATTCTTTAATGTGTACTTGTTGCAGGGGCAAGAATCACAATGCCTATGAGTGTGGAATGGACCCTCATTGCATCAATTGCAATGGCTTTTACCCATCCTACTTTCATTCTTGCCCTAAATGGTTGCAGGAAAAAGAAGTGCAGGTTTGAAAATGATTCATAACATTACTTATGAGGCTCGAAAGTTGCTGTCCACCACTTCATCTTAGACATATGCAGCTGCACTTTATTCCACTACTTTAGAAGAAGTGCAGACGGATCTCTCTGTGCCTCTAGAGAATTACTTTCAAACCAAGTGAAAGTCGTTTGACCTCCATAGTTAAATTGTTGATGGATCGACGTCAACACCCATCACTGTCTGTAACATACATTCCAGCAAATCCCAAGATCCACTTATTTTGTTCTGGGTATGAGCATCTCCTTGGGTATATTTTCTTCTCCTACCCCAAGATGCAAAACAATTATTGATTCACATCCTCAATTGCTGGAATGATTTTACAACAGCAAAGTCCTGAACAATTGACCCAGGGCAGGATCTGTGAAAATCAAGAGACCTCCCTTGAATAAAGACAGTAAAGAAAAAAGATGTGGATGAAAACAGAAGGGTTCCCCACCCCATTTGCCCACACATAAATAAAAATGGTCACCTTGATACAATGGAACTGTCAAGGTTTACGTTCTAAGCTAGGCAACATCAAAGCACTGATTGCTTCCTTCCATTCTGTTTGTCTCTCCTTACAGGAAACATTTGTGAAACCTGTAGATTCAGTTACCTCTTGGCAGTTTTCTTTGTACAGAAATGACAGACAAGTGCATGGGTGGGTGGCACTGTTGGTTGATCAGCATGTGCCCATCCTGTCTCTGTCACTCGACACACCCTTGGAGACCGTAGCCATCCTCATTTCCTTGAGTCTTATCATCACTGTTTGCTCTTTTTACCTGTTGCCTGGAGAGACCACAGCATCAATCAGACCTTGATGCTGTGATTAAATAGTTACTGTTTCCCTTTTTAATCCTGGGGGACTTTAATGGACATCATCCCTTGTGGAAAAGTGCTGATATTGATAGGAGGGGTCTCTTTGTAGAGTGTATACTCTCTTTTTACTACTGGTTCTTTTACTTACTTTAATGCACCCAGTCAGTCCTTTACTGATATTGATCTCTCAATTTTGTCAGCTTCATTTTTTCCCATTTTTCATGGAGGGTTGACAATAATCCACGAGGCTGTGATAATTTTCCTATAATTTTAAGAGAGACTGACTGTGGTTGATGCCACCTGACCCACGTATCCCAGTGGATACTAGATGAAGCAAACTGGTCCTCTTTCCCTGCTTTTGCAGAAGTTGATCCTCCCATTGTCTGCAAGCCATCAGTAGATGACTGTGTGGCAGCCGTAACTGACTGTATTATACAAGCAGTTGCTCAATGTATTCCTGAAACCTCAACATGTTTTCCACAATATCCCCGTCTGTGATGGAATCCTGCCTGCCATTCGGCACAGAAGGCTCAAAAACAGGTTTGGGATACTTTTCATAGATATTTCACACTCTCTCACCACATAGCTTTCCAGCAGGCCCTTGCACATGCTTGGTGGGTGTGACGTCAAAGCCAGAAGGAATCTTGGACTAAGTTCACAACCAGCATATCTTCTGCCACCAGTTCCAAAATCATATGGGATAAGGCATGAAAGGTCAGTGGGCAATATAATTCTCTCCCCCTCTTGATCTTGCTCTCTGATGGCCAGGAAGTAGCTGATACCCAGACTATTGCCAATACTCTAGGTGATAGCTTTTGCCAGGTATCTAGCACTTTTACTTCTTCCTTTACCTTCTTAGCCATCAAGACTCGGGCAGAGCAATCACCTCTTTCCTTTTGAGCTGATTGTCTCTATGACTATAATCATCCCTTTACCCTGGTGGAACTCAAGCTGACACTTTATTGGTCGGACCTAGTATTACACACTACGATATTCTGTGCCATCTACCTCATACTTCTCCTGCTGTTCTTTTGATTGTTTTTAACCAGATCTGGTGCCGGGCTATTGTCCTACATTTCTCGAAGTATTGGAAGGATCCCAAGATTCCTTCAAACTGTCATCCAGTTGCTTTGACAAACTGTCTCTGTAAAACTTTAGAGAGAATGTTTAATGCTCATCTTTTTTTGGTTCCTCGAACCAAACAACCTCCTCTCGCCCACCCAGTGTTTTTTCCAATGACAGCATTCCACTGTGGACCACCTGATTTGACTTGAAACGTTAATCAGAGAAGCCTTTCTCAAATGACAACATCTTGTATAAATATTCTTTGACATTGAGAAGGCTAATGATACAACATGGACATATGGCATTTTGTAGGATCTTCATATGTATTGGTTATATGGCCATTTGCACATTTTTATTTAAAAATTTTTACAGGACAGGAGATTACAAGTTTGTGTGGGTTCAACACATTCCTATTCTTTTCTACAAAAACTTGGGGTCCCTCAGGACTATGTTTTGAGTGTCACACTTTTTAGTATAAAAATTAATGCCATCACTGAACAAGTCCTTGCTATTGCAAACAGGCTGTGTGTGAACTTTTACATCTCATGTCAGTCGTCAGACATGAGGTATATTAAGTGTCAGCTACAGACTACTCTCATTTGTTCACTGAAGTGGACCACAGCGAATGGCTTTAACTTCTCTCTTTCTAAAACCATTTGTGTGCACTTTTGCCACCAACAGGTATGCACCTTGATCCTGAACTCCGTATCGGACAAATATTTAATTTTATGCAAAACTCACCTCGACAAATACAAATATTACTTGCGTAGCTACCCATGTAAAAGAAAATACTACAGTACATTTGATTAAATTGAATTCTGAAGAACACCTGTGCAGATTCCTGTGTCAAGTTTTTATATTAATTATCAGTATGACTGAACAATAAAAAAATCTTTCACATATTCCATTGTTGGTACACATGTGGAAAATTATACATTGGACAAACCAGTAAATTATTGGCTGAGTGTGCCTGAGAGCATCTCAGCGATGTAATAAATTATAACAATGATAAACCAGTGGCTCCACATTGTAATTTGACAGCCATACCCTTGAACATTTTAAAATACTTGTTTTAAAGAAGGTTCTTATGAACAAGTAAAGCAATGAACTACAAGAAGTTATTTTTTTGGTCAAGAAACTACTCATTTCAATTGAATAAATGAACATTTTAAATTTTGATAGTGTGTCTATGTATGTATGTATATATGTATATTTTAGTGAAATTAAATAATTACATCCAAATGAAGCTGAATGAATAAACAAAATCATGAGTAAGGACTGCATTAAAAACAGCAAATCCCAACTTCTGATTAATTATATTCATAAATTTTTTTAAGTCATAAACAAAACACATTAACATGAAACAAAATATACTGCATATTTTTAAAAGGGATTCTGGGTTACAAGCTACAGCCTGGGATTATAAAATGTATCCTAGGTTTTGGAAACTGAGCATGTTTTGTTTCATGTTAATGTGTTTTGTTTATTGCTTAAACATTTATGGTTATAATGTGTATGTGTGTAAGTTATTTCTATTCTCTTTTGATCCTTCAACAACTGTCGTACAGAATTTTCTTTAAGTTTACTGTTGCATGTGATCTGTTAACCCTGTCTGCATGGCATCCTTTACTGTTCGTGTCACAAGGTTTTTAGTGGCTTACATTTAAAATTTTATTGAAGTATATTTTGTTTATGTTGTACAGATTAGTGTAGCATAAAATTTTATCTAATAATCCATAAGTTTTTAAATCTTAATTTCATAAGGCATTTAAAAAATACTTAATTTCTTCTAGTGTGAGAAATGAAACATTTTTTTCTGTAGGCTTTCTTTTATCTTTTAATTTATTCATTACCCCTCCAATAAGTATGAAATTTAATGTGATTGCTTATTACAATGTTGTCATTATTCAGGCAAAGCATAATTTTCAAAGCTTTCAATCTTATTTGGTTACATTGCTTGGACAAATCATATTTTTACAACCTTCAATACTGTCTCATTACAGGGCCATCAAATAAAAACAATCAGACCTCTCTCACCACAACCTCCCTTTCAGGATTTGTTATTAGATTTATCTTATGTTTAAATCTTTATTGTTTATGACTAATAGAAAACTCAGGTTTTTATTTATCATATGACATAACATATTTTGTTATTTCAAAGAATTGTCAGTTTCTCTTTTAGTACAAGGTTTGTTCCCATATCAGTCAGCATATATGAATTTGTAATTGCTCTTATTGCGTAGTTATAAAGCCAGAAAGATTGTGATAGTTATGGGACATTGTCTGATTTTTGCATTTCTTATTTTGTATTCTTTGGTGTATTATTTAATGAAATAAAAATTAATTAGTGTACTATTATCATTAGCATAAATAAGTAGGGCTAAATGTCACTGGGAAATATATAACAAAATCTGTGTCAGGATTTTATATTTTTTATTATAAAAGTAACTGAAGTGTCAAACAGAAATATCTTCAGGTTAGTCAAGGAGTAACTCATGAGTAATATAATTTAACAGTGTAACCCTGTAGTTAGAAATGTACCAAATAAGCAATAAAATTTAAGCATTATTAGCTGTATGCTGGTGTGAGCTTAAATCTATATCACAAACAAATGTTAAATAGATATATTTATTCATTGACAGTTTTGTATGTTTTTTATTATTATTATTACAAACACTTCCCTAAAAAATTTGCAAAGTTTACTGAAAGTCTGCCTAAAGTTTGTGGATACATACGTACTATATTTACAATTAGTACTATAAAACCTTTAATGACTTTAAATTAATACAAAGTTGTTATTCAATATGGCTGAGCCCATGTCCAGAGAGTTAATAGTCTGATTCATGTTTAGTCAAAAATAATGAAAATTGTTGTTGAAATTATTTATCAAATAAGAATTAATTTAAATAACAAATGTTGGGTTTTATACCATTACTGATGTGTGGGTCTTGGTTACTTGAAATTTGGTTGTCTAAGTAGAATATAGCAGTTTTACATCATTGTATTACATTTTAAACTATAACTAATGCATGAAATATTTAGTTAAAGTTGTCAAGTTTTAAAAAATATTGCAAAAGAAGATAATTTTGCTTAAATACTTTTTTGTGTTTGTTGTATTTTTATTTGGAGATTTTTATCTCTACGTTAAAAAGTCTTATATTTACATAGCTTTTCCATAACTGAAAATATAAAGTATATTTTTCATTTTTCTAATAACACAAATAAAAACTTCAATTCAGAAGTGAAACATAAAAATATTTCTGCTATTCTTGATCAGTTAAGGCAAATGTATATCATTACTTTTTCAAAGCTTTTAGACCTTTGTTTAAGTACAGTATATTTTATAAAATGAACACTAAACATGAAAAGATTTCCAGACTAAACTCATTAGATATCTGTGAAAAACAAAATTGTTTCTAAGTTGGAAAAATGAACATCACCACCACAGCACACAGTATGAATCTCATATATGTCCATTAAAAATGTACACATATGTGTCAGTTACATGTATCTTTAGTCTACGAACATCGGAGTCACATTCAATATACATAAAATGAAATTTATATATAGTAACTTTTGTTATGGTTTGCTTCTACAGTTTAAGTGAACAAACACACAACTGTGCATAAAATGCACTTGGATTAAACTTGTGGTTGTAGTCATTTAAGAATGTTAAGATAAATATGTGAAACCCTTACAGTGGACAAATGTTTGTGTTTTTCTAAAAGGTATAAAATGCTGATTGTGTTTGATAATAATGAAGAAGAAAGGTCCTGGTAAACATATCTTTGAATTTGAAATGGTTTCTGCTTAAGTGTTGTTGAACTTATTTGTTGAAAACTTTGGACAAGTTCAGTATTTACTGTATCTATTAGTTACTTTCAAAAATTTAAGTTACTGTAAAATAACTTGTTAAAATCTTGAAAGAATCAAAAGTGTATATGTGTGTTGCTAAGACTTAAATTATTATTATTATTATTTTAATACTTGTATTGAATGAAATTTTTTCACTATGGGAACTGTTTACAGGGGTTTTAACAGGCAGACAAGATTCAGAAGTAATAGAACCACCACTTGTTTCAAACTCAGATGTTTGTAGTACATCTGTCCAGCCCTTGGGACCTGAGTTGGTTGGAGGTCCTTCGGCTGGGTTATCATATATACCATTACCAGGAACTCCACAGACTCCTCATGTCCCAGAAGAATCATTTGTTCCAGTTCTAGGAGCTCCACAGCTCCCTCCAGTCTCAGAAAGGACAGGCCTTCAAAGTCAACCACCAACACTTCTTTCACCAACTGGAAACTTTAGTGAGATAAAACCTATACCAGATTTGACAGTCAGACCTCCTTCTTTGTCTTCTCCAAGTCAACCAAGCAACATAGTCTATCAACAAGGAGGAATGTTGTATCACCATCCAGCTAACTCAGTAGCAGCACCAGTAAGTCATTCACATATTAAGTGTAATGAAAACTAGATTATTGCATTAATTAGATTATACAAGAGATACCATAGTTTTGGGCAGTCGATTCTGAATTTTTAAAATTTTATAGCAAATTGACTAGTCCAGATTAAATTTAATGTAAAACTTGAAATCCCTGTAAGCAAGTCAAGTTGTCAACTGTCTGAATGGAACCAAACTGAGTCCCCAGAAATGGTTTGGAAAAAGAACTAAGCCTATTTCACTTGAAAACTTTAATGTGAATATTGAAAGGTCTTGGTTAAAACTAGGATAACACAGAAGTGAACCATGAAAACAGACTACAGTTTATTCCCAAATGAATTTGGTGCATTTGTACACTGAAACATATGGATTGAACTGAGGCCATTTAAAATGATTTCAACATGAAATACTGCCTTAGACCAATATTAAACTCCTAAAGAGGGTTGAGTAAAATATACATTGGTGTGCAGCATATATTTTTAAAAAGCTGTGATACAGAATTTTTGTCAGTGATACATTGTTCTGATCCATGTTTTTAACATTGCTCTTAGATGCAGTTAAAAAATGATTAAGTTTATTTCCATTTGTTTGAGTATCTATACAACAACTAGAGGATTGAGTTGCACAAATGTGTGGTATTTTTCTTAACAACTGTAAAGTTTATTATTGCAGGCTACTTGTTTTGTATAAGGAAATTTATGAAAATAAAATTATTAAAACTTGGTAAGTGGATTTTGATTGACATAAATCTTTTGAAGTTAATTATTTTTTACCAATTCTTGTGTACAAGTTAAAGCTGAATAACAGTTTAGTATTTTTTGCTAGTTTTAGTCTACTTAGGAAACAACAATATTATTTTTAACATAGGATATTAATTAGATATTAGACAAATAAAACACTAATCTCCAAAACTAAATTATATTAGTGGCATGCACTGAAATAATTACTATTGTCTAAAGCTTTAATTAACATATATTGACGTATTACACAGTAACCACTTTATAAATATTTGAATTTGAAGTCTTGAAGTAACACATATTACAATAAATAATATATAATATGGTAGTTACATGTACTGCAATTACTGATATTCAAAACTAGTGTGGCAGTGAAATGTACTACAAGGCTTGTTATCTAACTGTAGTACATTGTGTAAAAACTAACATCCGGAACTAATGGTAAGAACATGTGATATAATGTCTTTGGTAATTTCAGAAACCAAAGTCTAATAAGTCATTAAGTTTCTTAATGAGCGAATTATGTTGAACAAAAATTTCAGTCCATGGCTTCTACAGATTAAGAACTGTTGAAGGAAGAAAAACAAAAGAGTAAGAGAAGGGTGTAGTTGTTAAAGAGGTTGTTGGTAATTCTTTGACAAACCGTGTGGGTAGAATAGTCTGTAGGGTAAATATGGAAAAAAAATGAGATTATTCCACCCAGGGTTACAAGTAGAGGATATTAGTGACAGAGCCAGAGATATAATTAAGGGAGATAGTAGAGATGCAGATTTTATGATGCATGTAGGAAAAGATTAGTTAGAGATGCTAATTAATAAGTGCAAAAGGTTGATAAAGTTATTTAAAGAAAAGGCTGTGACTTAAGTTTGTCATAGATACTGCCTGGAATTAAATGTGGAGATGAAGGTACCAGGGCTTAAGTTAGTACATAAGGATGAGCAGATGGTCGGACATGGTTCAATGGAAGAAAGGAGCTTTTTGGAATGGATTAACTTGGCTATAATGGAAGTTTTAAACTAGAACTAGACAGTGGTGAGGGTAAGAAAAAACTAAATAATAAAAAAAGAGGCAGAGAAAAGTTTAACACATAAAATGAGAATAGTAGTAGTTACAAGAAATGAAATAAAAACCAAATATAATCCAAGCACTTTTGAAAGATGGATCTTTCTTCTTCAGGGGCAAACTGTTATAAGAATAGGCTTAATTGTTACTATTGTACCACTAGAAGTTGTTAAGCATTATAATTTGTCTCAGACGATTTTCCAGTTTATTGTGTTTCATAGTACAATTTCAAATAGTTTGAAATTGGAATTTGAACTCAGAAGTTAATTGAATCTTGATATATATCAAATTTATAATATTTGCCAACAAGATTGATACAGACAAGTATCTTTCTTAATACAAATATACTGTATCAAACAAATAACAATACAATTTATAATAATGCTTGTAACAGATAATGTTGTTTTCTTTATAAAAGTTTCACAAGCTTATTAGCAATAATGAGTCTCCTCTTATCTGATGTGGAGCTGAATATTTTAGTGATTGTTCATGATAAGTAAATCAGTTTTGAGTTGATGTTATACTTTGCGTATGTGCTAGATATTCTTGGTTGGTCTCATGCTGTTTACGAGCTACAAGCTTTTTTTTCCAATGAGATAGCTAATGTCAGTATAGAAATACTAACATCCAGCATTAATTGATTGAAGTTAAATGGCTTTTAAAGCTCAAAGTCTATAAACATTTGTGATCAAATATCTGTAGTTTCCTAATTAATAGGCATTTATTGCAGTTATAGCTTCTGAGGTTTATAGTATAGTAACTCTAGCAAATCAGCATGTAAAGAGACAGTATAATACTGGCAATCACTAGTATTTTACATACACACACTTACATTGTTGATTCTTATGCTTGAAAATTTTACACAAATTTAAAAAATCAATTACACTCTTGCAATACACATTTAACAACATAAGTTACATGCATTTCTTAATTTATATTAAACTAAAAAAAGTGTAGATATTAGATATATAAAAGTAAATTCATTACAAAGTATAATAAATGAATGACTTTAGAGCATTGGTAGGAATGGAGAATTTTGGTGTGATGGAAATAACTGAAACTAATTAAATGTTGATTTTGATGACAGAAGTGTCTTTGAAATACAGAATTATATGATATTGAATAGGGCTAGTGTATTAAAGAGGGGGAGGAGTAGCTTAATATGTAACAATGTGAATTACATCTTGTTGAAGTTGAGGTTATTAAAGATAATAGCAAGGATATTAGATCCATTTGGATTTCTATCAGCAGATACAAAGGGAAAAGACTTTTTGTGGGATTTTATTACAGATCACCAAACCATGAGGGAGAAAAGTTTGGAAAAATTATTCAGAATGGCTTTTCTCACCAATTAGTCAAAAAATTTACTGGAAACAATTCCATTTTAAATTTTTTGTTCACTTCAAATTTAGAAATGATCAAAAAGGTAAAAATTTGGGAATATCTAGGTGCAAGTGATTATTTCTCCATTAAATTTGGTGTTTAACTGCATATGGAGTTAGAGGATAATGATAAAAAGCAAATTTTGAAGGGAACAAACAAGGGTTAACTGTTATGAATTGGCCAGCTTGCAATTTTTAAAGATAAATGTTGGAAAATTTAAGGAAAACATATTCCTTATGGAAAGAAAAGGGTAGCTGCAAGTGAAAATCCATGTTGACTCACAAAAAGTTTAATTAAATAAAAGCATAAAATAAAGAATTTTAAATTGACTGATATGACAGGAGACTTAGAATATTATAGAATTTCAAAAAGTTGATGAAACAGGAAATTAAGAAATCAAAAAAGAAATGTAGGGAAAAAGATATATGGAAATGTAAAACCTAACTAATAAGTTTTTTTATTCCATTAAGAATTAAAAAAAAATTAGAATGGGATTAAAACACTTGAAGGATGATAAATGAAGACTAGTGTCTTATTATTATGAGATAACTTGGTTATTAAATTTTTCTTTCTATTCGTTTTTTTACTAACAAAGGTTTAAGCAGTATTTTACATCTTGAATAATCGATGAATGGAAGTGAACAAGATGACAACATTAATTTTAGGCTGGTTAAAAATACAAAACTGGGAAGTTCAAAAAACAATAAGGCTGCTAGGGCAGATAATATTTCCAAAGAGTTTTGAAGGAAGATAAAAACTGGATATGTAATCTGCTTAATACTAATATTTATCAGTTTTTGAATAGAGGGCAGGTACTAACGTGACATCTCTTTTAAAGTGAGGTGATAAAAATTGTTGCAGTAATTATAGACCTATAAGTGTCATATCAGTTGTGAAAAAAAGTCTTTTGAAAAGTTTGTTAAAATATGCTTTGCAAAGTCATGTAACAAAGTTTAGGGTTTTATTTGATAGTCAACATGATTTCATTAAGGGTAAATTTTGCTTTATAGATCTCTTCACTTTCTTTCAGAAGGTTACTGCTTAAGTAGACATGAGGGTATAAAGTAGATATTGTGTGGTGTATCTGTATTTTCAGGAATCATTTGACAAAGTGCCATATAAAAGGCTTGTAAACAAAATGATCTCTATAGAGGTACAGGGGATAAGTTAGGAAACTGGATAGAAGAGTGGCTTGATGGAAGAAAACAGAGGCTTGTTACAAATGGAATTCAGTTAAACTGAATTAATGTTACAAGTGATTTGTCTTAGGACTCAGGCATAGGACCTTTGTTCTTTTTCATTTAAATCATTATATTCCTTAAAAGTGCAGATGATATGGCATTGCTGGTTATGAAGTGGCTACTGCTGCTTAACAAAAGGATTTAGATCATTTATTGAGGAGGGCAAGTAAATAGTATATGGGTTTTAATTATAATAAATGCAAGATGATGCATGTGGGTTATCATAATTTGAATTATAAGTATTAATGGATGGGAATAACCTTAATAGTATCATGAAATAAAATAATCTTGTTGTAACAGTCGATCAGTTTCTAAAGCCAGCTGAGCAGTGTATTGTAGTTAGTAGTAGGACAAATGGTACAGGGTATCTGGAAAGTCATTGTGCACTTGTATATTTATTAACAGACATGTTACAATATAGAATACAGGAGGTAAGTATGAATAACAATTATAAACAATGTTGAAAGGGACCTCTGTTGCCATCAGTACAGGCAAGGATCCTTCTTATTTTGTTTATAAACACTGCTATCTGTTGCTGGCTTGAAATAGACTGAATGAATGCTGATTACAAAACTGCACAGTGACTTTCCGAACACCCTGTATTTTTTTATTATGTTTTCAGAAATAATGAATACAAATCTGAAGAGGTTATAACTTCATTATACAGGTCACTGGTTGGGACACATTTGAAATATTGTGTTCAGACTTGGTCTCCTTACCTTAGAAGATACATTGAATTGTTAGAGTTCAGCAAAAGGTTACTAGAATGTTGCCTTGGATGGAGGGATCATTGTATGAGAGGCTGAAATCTCTCAATTTTTTTTCTAATAAAAAATTAAAAGAAGGAATTTAATTGAGTTGCTTAAAATTTTAAATTGAATTGATAGTTTTTCATATTTAACAAAGAATAATAGTACTAGAAAACACAAGTATAACTTTTGGCACAGTAGGAGTCATCTTAAGCTGAGACAATTTTTTTTTTAACAGGGTGGTTGGCCTTTGGAATGGATTGCCTTCAGATATTGTAGAGGCAGTACATTTGACTGAGTTTAAGAAAAAGCTGAATAACACTATGAATTATAAGGGCAGGCTTTGTTAGGGTTTTTTTTTTAAGTTAATTCTGTTTACAATGTAGAACAGCCAAGATGAACCAGTAGAAACCCCATATTGTCCCAAAATGTTATAATGTGTGATGTTAATAGTCTTGTAGTATAATAATTGATATCCATAGTAATATTTAATAATTAAATAATAAGTAATTAGTAATTACTTCATTATTAGTAATTAGTAATAATTAAATCTCTTTGGGATAGTAATATTAAATATTACTAATATCATAATCTTGGTAGTAGTAGCATGTAGAATATTACTATTTAAAACTAAAGTCAAGATGTGTGAAATGTACTGTGATACTAATATTTGAAACTGGAGTGTTTTATTGACAGTTACTATAACAGCAAACATCTAGAACTTAATATTTCATAAAAGTATTTTACAGTGTATCTAAAATAAATATCTAGTGGTGACATAATTTATTATGGTATTCTGATATTACATGCCTTACTTTCATGTAATGTATATTTTTTCTTCACAATTTCTTTTATTTTTTAAGTTCTAGATGGAACAAGTTAAATCTGTTTGTAGTCCTATGTTAAATTCAGCCTAAGGTGTTAGTTTTTGTTAGAGATGCCACAGTTTGAAATTTGTCTAACCAGTTAATCATCATGCTTGAACCAATTCATAAATAATTAGTCTGTGAAGTTTAAGAACTGTCATCATTATCTTATGGAGCTGATACATATCACAGAATTAAACTTGTATCTCCTTTGTGTTAAGATTTGATTATTTACTCACACATTAAAATGAAAATAGATTATTAAATCACTCCTGTATTTCAAAACAAAATTCACAAAATAATTTAGATGAGATTACATATTAAGGTTATATTACTGCTTTGGCTCACATATTTAGAATTAGACAGTATATTCTCACAAATTCTTTGTTTAGGTATTTCCTTGTATGCTGAAAGCCATCTTATGTTTAAAGATTCTGTACATTCTTGTCCACTATTTGCCACATGTCATATGACCAGAAGAGTGTTTGCTTAAACACATTTCTGATTATAAAGTAATATTAAAGTCCTAGTATATGTTTTTTTTGCCTTCGTAAGTCTAAATATGTATGATATAACTAAAATTAATGTTTCACGTCAGTTCACTTTTGATGCTAAAAACAGTAAGGTCATTCAGTTTTCTTCTCACATGAAGTTCTTTATCAGGCTTAGCTTAATGAATACTCAGCTGATGCAATACAAACATTTTAAGATATCTAACTTGAAGACTTTTATTTAATGCATAAGCCAAAGTGGAATTTGGACCTCTTCAAAATTGGAATGTGAATTGCTTTTCAGTGGAGAATTTCATCTTTCGGTTAACACTTCAAAACAGTTGTAGTATTTCGATTCAAAATATTCATATGCATTTTGTGTTTGCTCTGTTAATAACTGGAAGTAAGACCTTAGAAGGCTGAGGAAGATATTGATGCTATTTTCAGCATAATAATGGCTAATTAGACCTACTGTTACGGAATCAACAATAACTTATAAAACATTTCATTTAAATATTATCTTTTTCTCTTTCACTATCTATATCATGAATTAATAACTCCTTGGGAACCTTGAAAAAAACTCTTCCCATGAGATTCTTCACTTCTACTCACATATGTAGTCATTCTCCTTCAGTGTTTCCCTCTATTTGTAAAACAGAAAAAAAACATTTTACAAGCCTTTCACTCCCATACACCTCTCATTTCACATAATTTAACTGATATTTGGGACTATTCTAAAGTGTAATTATTTTACATTTCTACCTAGTCATTACAAATTCTTTTCTACTTTTTAATTTTTCTGCCAATACAGTTGTCCTTGGTTATTCATATTGGATATTAATTTTGAATTAATACTTTGGAGGGTATATCTTCTATCAGCATATTTACACTGGCTTCAGGTGGCTTTTCTTGACTGGAGAATTATCAGTTTTACTTTGTTGGGGGATTTATTGTCCAATTAGCTGCCCTTAGTTTCTCTTTGACTTGAGTTTAGGGTCCCACACGTTTTCAAATGCAGTTCACTAATTTTGGAACAATAAGGTGTTATTCCATTATCGTTTTTGAGTATTTTTACTGTTAATATTTTTATCTGTAGTTATTTGGGCTCAATGACATAGATTTAGGTAGATTGGTGAATACTCATAGTTACATTTAGGTTTAAACTTAGAGCTTAATAGCATCCTTTGTCCTTTAATGTTATATTAGGATTCTCATGGGTTTTTGTTATTTAAGGATTCCTTACAAATCATCTTGCTGATATTGGGTTAACTATTATTCTTTTTTTTCATCAAAATATCACACCCAATGTAACACCTGTTTGATTTTCTTTATTATGTATAATTTAAACTTCATATTAACTTTATTTGTGTGGACTTCTGGAGTCTGAAGACTGCATAAACTTTTCTGAATGTTCTTCTTATTATTATTAGGTTAGTATTTTTGAGTTAGAGCTTTGTGATATTGTGATTTGCACAGTTTGATTAGACTTAACAAGTTTCTTGTTATTTTTGGTTTAGGTCCGGCATGGCCAGGTGGGTTAAGGTGTGCGACTTATAATCTGGGGGTTGCAGGTTCACATTCCCATCGCACCAATCATGCTTGCCTTTTCAGCCATGGGGGTGTTATAATGTGACAGTCAATCCAACTATTCACTGGTAAAAGAGTAGCCCAAGAGTTTGTGGTGGGTGGTAATGACTAGCTGCCTGCCTTCTAGTCTTACACTGCTAAATTAGGGACAGCTAGTGCAGATAGCCCTGGAGTAGCTTTGTGCAAAATTAAAAAACAACACACAAACATTTTTGGTTTATCTGAAGTTTATATTCTGGGTAAATTAATAATTAGGTTAAATATCCTCATTTCTTCAACACATGATATCTAATACATATGTTTGTTTCATTACACACTTAAATTTATTTTGTGATAGCTATTTCATTTTCTTAATTCTTTATAATTTATACATAATTAATTTAGTCTGTGAAAAACCCTAGGGGTTGGAATTTGTCCTACCTTTTTTGATATTGCTTTCCTTTTTTCTACAATGGTTGAAACCATTTTGTCAGTTTTCCTCCATCTGATTATGGCTTACCTTCCCAGGCCTCTTTCTACTTTATATCTGCTGATTTTCCGGTGTCAAAACCAACTAGTTGGGTTTAATGTGACATATTTTCATTATTTTTCTGTGGTTTGGGGCCTCACTTGACAAAGTGAAACATTCATCAACTTTCTTTCTCCTGTTCTATAATGGGTTGGTCATCTGCAACTTTGCCTCTTTTGTTCCGAGTCATTAACAGTCAGTTTAGCAATATTTTGTTCAGGCAACAGTTTTAAATTAGGCTCTTTCATGTCAACATCAAACAAGGTATTGGAACAAGTATTTCTTCCTTGTGGCTTGTTTTGTTATAACTGGTATGTGAAACAAATGATTACACTGGGGAACACTCATTTTGTTGCATTTAATAAAAGACCTTTCTATAGTCAATTTGAATGTGTTGATTTCAAATCTGAAGTTGGTTTTTGTCTGCAAGCTACAGATTTTATGCAATTTGACATTTTTAATTTTTTAATTTTTCGTTATTATAGGAAATTATAGGAATAGCTTATCAATTTGTTTATGTATTTTATTCAGGTAGGAATTTGCTTTTGTAACTTTTGCATTTGTATACTTCACATGGACAATCTTGTTTAATGCTCCAGCAGTAGTCAGCCATCATACTTTTGTCCCAGCACCCTTGGTAGCGTTCTTCCATGACCTTTAGGTCTTGGTGGAATCGTTCTCCTTGTTCGTCACTCACAGCCCCCAGGTTGTCAGGGAATTTATCAAGGTAGCTGGTCAAAAAATAAAGCTTGATACTCATGTTGCACCCGAAATCACGAAAAGCGAGGAGCATTCTGTTCACAAGTTCACTGTAGTTCTCCGCCTTATTGTTTCCAAGGAAGTTCTGAACGACTGCCACAAAGGATAACCATGCTGCCTTTTCTAAAGCAGTCATTTTAGCAACAAACTGATCATCACGAATTAGGGTTCGAATCTGTGGGCCATCAAACACGCCTGCTTTGATCTTCTCAAGTGATAACCCTGGTAAAGCTGTGATGATGCGTTGGAAACATTCACCTTTGGTTTCCAGTGCCTTGACAAATTGCTTCATTAAACCTAATTTCATGTGAAGAGGAGGAAAGATGATCTTATCGCTGCTTACAATTGGGTCTTGTATGATATTTGGCATGCCTGCTTCAAAAGTGTCATGAATAGGCCAGTCCTTCTGGACCTAATGTCTGTCTTATGCTCGGCTGTCCCACATACAGAGGAAACATGGAAACTTGGTGAAACCTTTCTGTTGTCCAAGAAGAAAGTTGACCATCTTTAAGTCTACACAAATGATCCAGTTGTGTTCATGATATTTTAATAAGTTTATGACCATTTTCATATCATCATAGTCTTCCCGCAAATGCACTGAGTGACCGACAGGTACTGCTCCATAAACATTCCCATTATGTAAAAGAACACACTTTAGACTGCGTTTTGAACTGTCTAAAAAGAGTCTCCATTCAGCAGGACTATAGTAAGGTACACCCAGTTCTTTGAGAAGCCCTTGGATGTCATGGCAGTAAACAAACTGTCTGTCTTCTGAAAAGAAGGTCACAAAAAGCTGGTCATGCTTTCTAAAATATGATACTTTAACAGAGTGATCAACAAGATTTCTGCCTTGTAATCTTGATGCCAAAAGCTCTGCTGCTTTCTTTGAAAGACCTAAATCCCACACTAAATCATTCAGTTCAGCCTGGGGAAGAGGCTTGGGGATGGGGAAAGGTTCAGTGTCTATAGAACAGTTCTCCGATTGTGTACACTTTTCTGACAATTCACTGTCACAACTGTCTTGTTCGCTTGTATCATGTCCAATGAAGGCAAGCCTTTGAAAACTGGAACTTTTTCAGAGTCCGGAGCAGGCCAAATAGCTGAGGGAATGTTTGGATACGTAATCTTATGTCGGTTTTTCTTCCTAACACCCGTTGTGTTTACCATGCAGAAATAACAGTCAGTTACATGGTTGGTGGGTTCGCACCAAATCATTGGAACACCAAAAGGCAGACCATTGCATTTTCCTTTGGTCCAGTCTCGAAGCATTTCCTCACAATTGCGGCACACAACATGAAGAGCCCATTGCTTGTTTTTATCACCAAGATGAACTTCAAAATATGCCTTGTAGGCACGCTTGAGGAACGAGGATATGTTATGTCTCTGACAATTGAGTGTGTAGCATCCACATATGTAGCAGAAGGCATCAGGCTTGTTTCTGCAATGATATCTATTTTTGGAAGCCATGTTTGATCTGAAACAAAAGAAGAATGATCAAAATGTTAGAAGCTATCTACGTATATGGACGTGAAAATGCTTATACATGGTTTACGCAAGTTCAAATTTGTACAATTTCATTAACCTCAAATTGCATACAAACTAGAGCTTGTAGAGAAAAACTAATTTCAGATTTGAAATCAGCACCTAAAACTCCTTCAGAATCAGTTAAAATTTCCACTGCAACTCAAAGTTACTGAAAAAGTGTTCCCCAGTGTTATTAATGATATTTACTATAGTAATGTGTGTGTGAAGAAACTGTGTTGTAATAATATACTTCACTAACTAGTATCTAAAGAAAATGTGTATTAATTACATACTTTAATAACTAGCATGTTTAGTAATGGCATAAGGTAATAACTATTACCCGAAGAAAGTGCTTATACACTTTCAAAAATGTTCAGTTTTAGGGTTTTGTATTTTTAACTTCAATTGATTTTTTTGACTACATGTTTTCCTAACATCATGAAAAAAGGAAATCTTAGTAGTGATATGCTTTGTAAAACAAACCTCTGAAGAATTATGTATTGTTTATATACACTAATAGCTACTGCCACTACACATTTTCTTCCAGTAGTAATAAGTTACATTGATTATATTGATTGGTGTCATGTAAAGTAATCAGTTAATAAAAGTCATGATTAGATCTATTAATATCATGAAAATAGTCTATTTGTGTTTCCAGTTATTCCTGTTTAAATCAATTCTGTACTTAATGATTCCAACCATCCAATAATCAAAACTAAAATTAAGTTTATTAACATTATACAAGGACTCGGACATTTTTACCAACCAACTAACTACCCTGTAATAATGCAACTATATACATTATAACTCTGACAAGCTTTTTGTAAACATTAAAAGTCTTGTACACAAAAAATAATATTTATAGATAAAGTCTTTATCAAAGATTTGTCTGTGAAGTTACAAAAAACATCACTGGGTCAGTAATTCAGTATCTTTGAATTCAAAGATAAAAATACATTTTTCATCTATGTGTTTTTATATTTCATTTGTAAAATATCTACAACCTGTTAAATAAATATCAAAAGTTCTTTGAAGCAAAACTTTATTCCTTATTTTTTTTTCTTTACAAGAGCAATAAATAGAGCAGAATCATTCATAATTAAATTTGAAAAATACAAAATCAAAAATACATTTTGTTTTTGACTGCAGATAGCAACACGTAATTACAATCGTTTATAAAAATCAGTTTAGGCTTATAACACTTTTTCATCTGTTCTTATTTAATTTTATTGCTTTCTTGGTCTTTAGTTACATTTTACTGACACGGCAAAGTGGTAAATCACCAGGTGTAAGCTTAGTGCAAAGAACATTAAACAGTGGCAGCTCACTTGCATACCTTCAGAAGTATTCTTATTTAAATTTTTTTTCACTTAAATTTTCTTGCATAACCTGATTAGTTTGTAATTTTTACATTTTAATTAATTTTATTGGAATGTATATACCGATAAATAAATAATTTGTTACTTTATTTAACCTTCATGTCCTCCACTAGTATAGCAGTAAGTCTACGGATTTACAACACTAAAATTAAGAGTTCAGTGGACTAAGCAGATAGGCAAATGTGGCTTTATTATAAAAAAACACACATTTAACCTTCACTTCTTTTGTATGTGGGAGCTTGATTTAGTGAGACTTTTTCTCTCACAATGTTGGATCCAAACAGAATTGATGTAACTTTTAAATCTGAATTAAAACATAAAATATGTATGAAACACAAAATGAGAATATCTCAAAACTACTACAATTTATCTGTTTTTTTAACTGACCTATGAATAGATTTAAAATTTCTTTACTTACTAGTGCTGTTGTTTTAGTCCAAACTTATCAATTTCTTATGACAAATTATTGGCTTTTATCATTAAACAAAACAGTTTGCTGAATTAAGTAGTGTAGAGTTTGCTCTTTCTGTTAGTTATAAGCAGATCCAGTAGTAATTTCAAGGAGAATCATGGACATTTCTTAAAAGATAGAGGATGTGAAAGCAGCATGTCAGTATGGATTTAAAAACATAACAATATATCATGAAGTTAGAAATAAAAAAGTTGAAATTTTATAGTCTGGCTTGTGTGAATATCAATAGTAAGTGGTTCTAATTTGTCAATCTTTAGTTCTTATAAGGGAAGACAAATAATTTAGGAATAAAATGTCATGACTTACAAGTGCATATTCAGAAATTACTTAAATGCTTCATTAAGAAATCATGAAATTAAATCATAGACAATTTTCAACTTGTGTAAGTAATAAAGTACATTTTGATGTCAAATTTTCTGATATACATTGAAATGAGGTGTTTTAAGTTTTGTTAAAACAAGAAGTTGTGGCATGCCCTTTGACCTACCTGAATTTGTAGCACTAATGTCAGGAAAAAATCATATAATTGAATTCATTATTTCCCATTATTCCAAGTATTCAATAATCCAAATATTGTCATTATGTTTTTTCATTATTGTTTTAATCTATTAAAAGATTGGTGAATGTCACAACTTACAAAAATAATAAAGTAATCAGAATTTGAGGTTTCCATTATTACTGTTTGCAATTTTTCATACCATCCAATTATTGCCATTATGTACGATTGATGCTAAGCACAAAGCTGTAAATTTGTTATCTGTGCTTTGCCCATCACAAGTTTAAAATTAAGTTTTGTTTGTTTGTTTGTTTACTCTCTTTTTTTTGTAATAATTTTGTATAATCAGTTAGTTGAGTAAAGTTAAATAATAAGCCTGACAGTTTATTAGCAAGTTCCATCAGTCACTCAGCTCCATACAAGTAACATTTACTGTAAAACCATCATCTGAAGAAAATGTATGATTGAGACTTATACTGTTTTAAATAGTATTTTTAGAAGATATTTGCTCACATTTTTTTTAACTTTTCTGTTTTTAGCTTGATTGTTGATTTTGTTAAAGGAGTAAGTGGAAGATTATTGTCTTGAGTGTAACATAAATTTAACTGCTGAATATATTTGTAAAATATAAATGACTATTGGAGTATACTAAAATTTTAATTTAAATACTAGGTCTGATGGTTTTAATTTTCTGTAAATACACTGCCAGGGTTCAAGAGAGGTTTCAAACCCAGAACTGGCCTTTAGGCATCTGCTTATGCTCCTTACTATGGTAAATCTGGTTAGATGCTTTTATGAATAATTCTTATTGATAAAACTATAAAAATCATATAGTTGACATATTAATGGATGTACCACATCGTTCTCTTGTAATGTTATCATCACATTTTTTTATTGCAGAATACTATTAGGGACTCTACATGTTCTGTTTTTCTTGGAACCCCACAGTGTAAAGGATAGTGTAATATATATTCTTGTATTTATAAAAGTATTTATGTTTTAATTATAAATTTTTTTTTCCTTTTCAGGTCACATATGTGGATCCAGTTCAACCACTTTTACCTAATTCTAGCATTAGCATGCCTCATCAAGCTTCATTTTTACAGAATCGTAGCCACTATATTACTCCTGATGGTCAGCCAGCTTATTATGTCCACCCAACTCCTTCTGTACATCCTGCTGTACCTGACAGTTCTGTAAGTATAAAATACTTGTAGACTGCAATACAATGTTTACTTAAATCTTCTTGTATAATACCAAATTATCTGTTTTTAAAATTACATTTATCACAACATGAACAACATCAGTTGTTTTTTTTCTTTAGAAAGGGGACTGAACTGAGTGATGAAGCCATATTACAGGAAGTTTCAATAAAATAATCCTCATGTGAAAACAGTTTCTTGATTTTTTCAGTTTGTAAAATCTGTAATATTAAATCCCATTTACACTATACTTTAACTTATTAAGCTCTACTACTCAACATATTAATAGGTAAACTTCTGTGTTATACAGTTTTCATTATCAGTGGTACTTTGGTATGTCTTTAAATAAAAGTATGTACAACAATAAAAAGTTTCTTTTTTCTTACCATGCATGCACAATGAGGAATCATTTGGTCCTTCAAAGTTGTCTCTATGTACTTACCTTTGACAAAAACAAAAATTTAAATCAATCATTGAATTTTTAAGAAATTAATAATTCCCCTTTTACATTTTTTTAATACCAGTTTTCACTGCTCCTAATGGCAATTTCCATTTCTATCAGATGTGTTATTCCATGGTAAACAAAGTGCATCATCACTTGTCAGATATTTGTCTAGGTTACTAATTACTCCAGTTCAATCTATAATACATTAATACATCTAGAAATACCCATGAGATTAATGTCATCCACAAACTTTACTACTTATGTTCCTATTATATCATCCATTTAAATAAGAAAGAGCAAAGTCTAAATTACTGTATTCTGAAACACACTACTTATAAAAAGTGTTAAGTTTGAGTAGATCCACTTATAACAAGTGTTTAATGTGTTTCTTTACCAAAATAATTCAAGCATTTAGATTCGACAACTTATTCAAGTAACAAGTAAACTTTTTGTTAAAACTATCATATTTTGCATCATATAAAACAGCAGTTTTTTTAACTTGAATTTACTTAATGTTTTGGTTTTCAAAAATACATATATTTTTCTTATTTTCTGATCATGAGACTTACACAGATTTTATTTGTTTCAGTATTTTTACTTTCAAGAGGGTATATAAGTTATCTGATCACTATTATAAATATGATATTAACATACTCAATTGAGAAACTTCAGCACATTTATAACCTACACTGCTATTCATGTTATGTTGATAAATATCTGACATCACTAAAAGTTATCTAACTTAAAAATAGAATGTATCTTCATGGAAATTGGAAATATCTCAGTAAACATTTTTGAACACCAAAAATCATATTTTATATATACATATATGCACTGCCAAAATTTTATGGCCAATGAAGATAAAGAAAAAATATGCATTTTGTATTGCATTGTTAGGCTCAACCACTTATTTGAGTAGAGCTTTGAATGAAAAGGAAAAATAAGAATAAAAAAAATTTTTCAGCATTTAATAGGGAAAATGTGAACACCATGAAATTAACCTAAATACTAGCTGATCAAAAGTTTAAGACCATACTGAAATTAAGCATTAATTGGTAAACATTTTCCCTATTCAATGCTAAAAAAGTTTTTTTTTATTTTTCCTGTTTTTATTTTCATCTTTTGAAGCTCTACTCGAATAAGTGGTTGAATCTAACAATGCAAAATGCATATTTTTTCTTTATGTTTGTTGGTTTTAAGATTTTGGCCAGCAGGTATTTGCGTGAAAAGTTAATTTCATGGTAAATTGTATTTATTTTCATTTTGTAGTTTCCAAATTTTATTTGCATAATCTCTTGAACCTCTTAAATGAACATCAAGAGATTTTTCTTTAATAACATATATTTTATATTTAGATTTTACATAAATAATACACTTAATTCCATAGCTATTAAAGATGTCATCCAAGAGTAATCAAAATAATGTTTGAAAAACATGAAATAAGTTAACTAACATAGTTCTTTCTTTTTCTGTATCTACTGTGAAGCTAACAATTTAAACCTCTGTTATTTTTTAAAATATGTTTTCAGTTGTTTCTTTTCATTTTGCCATATGTAAAAGGGTCATTAAACTTGCACACTGATCAATTTCCTTCATATCAAAATTGTGTCAAATAACTTTATGATTTTGGATAACAAGGATTGGTTTTGAAAAAGCCTTTTCTGCAGAAAACAAACTCAAGATGAAGTTTATTTGCTTTCTGAAGACTGGAAAATAAGATTGTTTAATGAGAATTTTATTGTCAGACCCAGCACTGCTATTAAAATGTGAGATAGTGCTTAGAACAGAAGAAGGATGAGGCTTTTACAACCATACAGAGAAAACTATGAGCAGTAGAAATTCACATGTTGTTAAATTATATGTGTTTTTTGTAGTACTTTCTTAAGGCCAGGTACATAGTAAGATAATGTTGATGCATTCAGATTTCTACAAGTGATTAAACTTGCTACATAAGGCAGCATACAGATGCTTTTCCACATTATTGAATTCCTGACATCTTTTAGCAGATACTGGTGTAGACAAAATTTAATCAGTACTGCAGTTATTGTGGCAAAAATTATTTGCAACACTGGTGAGTATAGAATTGTATCTCTCAAGTATTTGTCCAGAATGCTAAAAAAGAAGAAAGATACTGTTTGTTTATTTAAAATAATTATAAAATTAACAAGTTAGGAAAATATCAAGTGCAAAATATATTTTCCAGGTTCATATTCATCATAATCCCAACCCTGTAGTACACCTAGTTTCAACCTCAGCTGTGGAAGACCATATTGGATTCCCTCCATCACCACCTAAGCCAGCAGTTCTGCCTCCTAACTGGAAAACTGCAAAGGATAAAGATGGAAACATTTACTACTACCATGCTATAACAAAGTTTGTGTTGTGGATATGATTTAACATATTTCCCTGACTTTCAGAAACAAAGCTATTTCTGTGCATGGTGCTATGTAATTAGTTATGATGATAAAAAGTAAATTCCAAAATGTGAAACCTGACAGTTTGAGTGCTTTTAGAAGTGCCTTCTTATAGAATGAAGGAAAAAGGTTTACCTTTAACAAGTGCTCAAGTTATTGGGTTTCAGTCATTGTACATCTATAATAAATAAAGTACCATTAGATTATCTATCTATTAGCAATTGTTGTTAAGTTCATCTGACAAAATACAGTTTCAGCTTACTTGATGGAGAGGCAAGAAGAGTACTGCTTTATTATTATAATTGTTTAATAGTAATTGACTTAGGGATAAAATTCTACTACACAACATAGATTTTGATCTACAGGGTGGTCGCTAGAAAAGCGGAAAATTTGTCAAACAGCTATTTATTTTTACAAAGTTTTTTAAAGGCATATGTTATATCACACTCATAGATGCTCAAAATGCATTTTATGATATTAAAATCATGCATTTTATTCATGATGTTAAGAAATCAAAATAGAAATGAGTAAGCACGCATTTTATTCATGATCTCATCTGACCCTCAAATTTTCCGCTTTTCTAGCGACCACCCTGTATATTGTCTTATAAAATTGCACATCACATAAATTGAAATGAAACTAAAAATATCAACATATCTAAATTTATTTTGTTGAAAACTCGTGTTTCCTGAGAAAAACAAACTGAACCATTTCATTTTTTTTTCAGACCACTTATAATTAATTTTTATTTCATATGTGATTTTTAATTTTTCTCTAAAGCATGATATAAGAGTAGCTTTTTCTTCTCATTTAAAGTAGTGTTCTGTAATAATCAAAATAATGAAATTGTGTGCTGTCTGTTTATTGTTTGAATTTACTGTCAACAAGTCACAGATACCTACTGTAGATGAATTCCAGCTCACACATATATTTAAAACCATGATATTTGGTGAGCTAGCCAGGATTTTGCAATGGAAAATGACAGTGAAAGAAGACATGAACCACAGTGGGAATAAGTAGGCCTATATATCTGCACAATTGTAGTGGTTGTGAAAACAGTGCAGAGATTAAAACTATGTCAACAGATTTTGTTAAGTGGATTGTCTTGGGTTAAAAAACAGTTAACTACAAGAGTTTCTTAAACATCAAGGTCTAGAGAGAGAGTGTGGTAGGTAACAGAAGAGAGAGAAGGAGAAACAGAGAAGAGATTAAGAAAGACTAAAAGAAAAATGGGAAATAGAGTAGACAAGAATCAGAACACAAATTGAGAAAGAAGAAAAGAAGAGAGTGAAGATATTAGAAATGGAAGAATGAGAGTACAAGCTGAGGTTGCAAAGCTCTCTCAGTAGAAAGATGAAGGACTAAAAGAGTGACAATGTGGTCAGGGCCAGTTGACCCAAGCTGGCCAGATTTAATGAAAAGAAAGATGGCATGGATGTTTTCCTGGAGTGAGAAAAAAGATTTGCCTAAAGTGAGAACTGAGCAGTCTGTCTCATCTCACTTCAACAGGAGAAAGACTACAAGTGTAAGCAGGCACAATGTCAGAAGATGCCATGTACTATAACATATTAAAAGTGACATTACTGGAATGATATAAACTTACTGAATAAGATTTTCATTTGGAGTTCAGAGAAGTTAAACTGACAATGGAGAAACTGTATTTCAGTTTGTGGCACATCTACAACAATACTTGACAAGATTGACTAATGTGATGAAGTGTGACAATAGTTTTGAGGAACTGGCAGACCTACTAACACATGAACAGTTCATGAGCATGTGCTCAGTTGACTTTTCACTGTTCCTAATGGAGAGAGCTCCAAAAGACATGAAGGAGGTGATCAAATCGGCAGAACAGTATATGTAAGCCCATGTAGGTAGTGTAACTGTCAAAGAATATCCAGTTAAAGTTGAAACCAGTGGTGGCTAACCAGAAGCAGGAGTCTATCAAAAGTGACAGGAGATTAACAGATAAATGGGATAAAGCATATCATATTTGTTATAAAACATGGTACATTGTAAAGAAGTGCAATTCCATCATCAAGCAACAGCAAAAATTTCAATGTGACTCAGCTGGAGCTACTTATAAAAATAATGCTGGCAAAAAAAGGGAAAAAAAAGATTGTCACCATTGTCAGAAGAAACAAAATCAAGGAAACCTGTCAGATTCACCACAAGAAAGAAGTGCTATTGCCATGACTGATTAGTGCAGGACTAATGGTTAGCTCAACAGCACTAAGTGATTGGAACATGTTACAAATATCAAGAGGTGCCAGTGGATGCACTAGTTCACCAAGGAATGATGTTCACATTAATGTATTTGTTTAGAAGTTATTTGTTAGACACTGAAACCCATAACTGGTTTGCTATAAATTCCAATTGTGTTGGCTTTAGAAAACCTGAAAATAAGTTTTTTTCAGTAATTAATAGATTAATAAAAAAAAACCTGACATCTAATATTAGCTTTTTGCTACTATGTGGTTCTGTAAAAATGTTTTTTTTTATTAATTTCTGAAACAAATGGAGTATCCCTAGATTTGCATCTGCTTATACAATATTAAGTAATACTGTTATTAAGAATATATATATAGAAGGGTGTGATGGGAATTTAACCTCTCTATTCCCATACTTACTTATACAATTATTAATACATAAAAAACTTGCAGAATGTAACCTCTTTTTCCCTAGACATTCATCTGCTTCAATGATATTAAATACACTTAATTTCTAGAACAAAACAGGATGCAGGAGTCTGGGTCCTTCCCCTACACTAGAGCCTGTTTATATTGCATTACAGAATGCATTTATATGATTATAAATTAAAAAAATTATGTAAAAAAAATAGTAAATTTACACTTCATTTTATATTGAAGTATCCAGTAAGCTTATTAGAGGTATTTCCAGCCAGTTGCTATTCCTCCAGTCAGTAGTTCAAAAATTGGTCACTGGTAGCAGATAGTGTTGGTAGCTTTGCACTAACAAACACAAGACAAACAAGTTTAATGATGGTTGGAATCAAAGCCAAGATCCTGAAATCATAATGCATCCTGCACATCTGCTCATTATGTAGCTTTGTGCTTCATAACAAATGTATGCAATGGTAATATTTTGATTAACTGATTTACTTACAAAATATTAATTGTTAGAATTGCTGCTCATGAGATATTTATATGTATCACATAGCATATTGTTGCTTTCTTTTCTTTGTATTACTAAACATTTTATTAGTATTATTTTAAGGAACAAAGATTATTTTCAAATAGTTTAATATCTGCAAGTAGTCAGAGAGAAATTAAATGTTTTTATCCTTTAGACAAACCCAGTGGGATCCTCCAACATGGGATCAAATGGAAGATGATTTAGAGTTAAGCTCCTCAACAGGAGATGAACCATTGAAGGTAAGACATTTTTTCAGTTTTGATTTTATGTTGTTATTAAAAAATGTTTTTTACAATTCAGTCTGGAATAAATTGTGTGTGACATACTGGAATTGAAATATATTTTTCACTGCTGATATTAATACTACAGTATTTTTTTATTATGATTATATATTTTAGTATAGGGATCATCAGCTGCCTTCCTCAGTTTATTCAGTTAAATTCTGCTCTACAACTTGTTTACATGTCGTGCTATCATCCAAGATGTGGAGTAATTGAAACTTCATTTCAGTGCAATGCGCTTTCATAACCTAATGCAGCATTCTCAAATCTACTTTATTTTTTCTTGTAAATTTTGATACAATATCTTATAGTTTGTTTAGATTTATTTCATTAGCTAAGCTCATAATCTTTTATATAAATTAGACATTATCACAATTATATTTTGGGTGTATATTTTGAACCACTAACTTCCTCTGCATAATTTATAACTAAGAAACTTTTATTTGTTTCAAAACTCCGAAAATATAATGTAAATCATATCCACAGGTAACTATTAAAATAAATCTGTGTATTGTATGTAAAATATATCTGTGTATTGTATGTAAAATATATCTGTGTATTTTATTTAAAATAAATCATCTAATTTGTTTCAAACATCATTACAAGTTCCAGTTAACCTTATATCTCTTTTTGCATCTTCAAAATCAGTTTTTAGGTCTTGTTTAATAAGATGTAATCATTTTCTTTACAATGTTTTTAAGCTTCACCAACATTTTTTGGTTTATACAATATCTGTAAATTTTTTTGCACACAAATTTCATATACACCTTTTATAAGAAAAGAAACCTATAGTATTGAAAATTTTAAAAACTATATTAAACTTGAAGTATCGCTAGTGTATGATTCATAGTGATGTTTGTAATAATACATGGTTAAATAGTCATTAAAAACTATGTGATGATATATACATTTATCACAAAGGTGTTTGTAAATTAAACTGATTTTAGGCATATGAAATCAGTTAATTAAGAATGCTACAAAATGAAACTATATGGAATTACTTTAAGCATGACACAAACAGAAAAGCAGCATTGCTTTCAAAAGTTGTGGTAATGAACTGATAATGTAGAAAGTTAGTAGTAACAGGCTTGTTACATGTTTTTACATTATCTTGAACAAAGAACATAAGCATTGTTAGAGATATATTATTGTTCTCAACTATAAAACCTGTTTAAAGCCAAGAATGTTTGTGAGAAACAAATTTTGCATCACTTCTCATTTTATTGGATAATATTAGTTTCATCATTTTTGTTAATTTATTGATTAACAAAAATTAATTTGTTTAATTGATTAATTATAAAAGATGTATAATCAGTTGCACTGTGCAACATTATTTTTAACCTCTCTTTTTATCTTGTACTCAGATCTTATCCTTCAATGCATGTCATTTACTTAACTTTCAGCATCACACAATTTATGATATTTACAAATGCAAACCTTTGAATTCTTATAAAGAATAAATATTTGTTTAACAATGTGTGTTCTTCAGGTTTCACAGGCATTTGTTCTAGCTGTTTCTCATGTAAAAGGAAAGTAACTTTATTATGAAAAGCTTAATTATATAATGAATTCTGTAATAATAATGTTTCAAAAACATTATAACAAGTTACCTGTACTGAGATACTCAACATACGATGTTCCCAGTTGTGTGAATGCTATTTAACCCTGCCCTTAGATAAACATGCATGGGAAATATTATGGCAGATGTGTCTCCCATTGTGTGTGGCTATTATACCAGATATATTGTTGTTGAAACTGTTATTCATACTTGGCAGATGCAGAAATAGGGACACGTGGGAAAAGTCTCTTTGCTCTTATTTAATAGTAATGCCACCTCATCTGATGCGTATGTGAGGCCATTTGAGAATTACAGAAGTAATTAAGTATTACAGAACTTGAACTAAAATATAGTTTAGAGTGAATCTAATACTTTCAGTCACAGTCTAAAACAAATTGCAGTTGCTGTTTTCAAGTGAAACAAAGAAACTGCCCAGAAGTTGAGAAGACTATTTCATCTGAATCACATGCTGTTGTTTTTCTGTAAATGTTTTCTTTATTTTAAGATAATTCATTTGCATGATTGTCTTTTCTTTTGGCTGAGTCTTTTGTTATTATTGTTCATCATTTGTTGATTTAAGTTTTACATAATACTAAGTTCTTCAGTCACAAACTTGGAGATGTCCAGAATGTTTATTTTGTAGTTGAAATCAGATAAGTTTGTCTGAACTTCATTTGAGGTGGAAGGGCTGTAGAAGATGAAGCAGTAGTTGAGAATTTGATAGTCCACTCTTGTTCCAAGACCTTTCATTTCAGAGCCCTTGAAGATTGATGAATACAGTATGGAAACAGAAAGCTTGCAACACTTGTAGAAGCAACTAATGTGAGATGATGTGTTAACCATTACTGTTAACCACCTAAGCATGGTGCATAAGCTGCCATAAATCTATGATCCAAAAACTGAATACTGCCAACATCAATAAAAGTGTTGTTTATTCTACCTGTATTTACTTTAGGATGTTGAGATATGGTGTACACAATGTATTGTGTAAATTTCAAAAAAATAAAATCAGATATAAGTTTAACTTCATCACAAAGTTTTCGATTTTATTTAAAAGGAAATAACTCTTGATGTTGTTTTTTCTCTCCTGAAGATTAATAAGAAATTAGTATGTGCTAACAAGAAACAAGTGACCATGGTTGCTGTTGCCAAGAAAAATGAGGTCAATGAAATATCAGAATCACCACTGGAAAGAAGTGTCATTTCCAAGATTGATCAGTTCACAACTCAACTTATTAAATGATAAATTAGGTGAACAATGAATGCTACAATTCAGAAATTTTTATAAAGATTCACCTGAACCAGCCAGTTGTTTAGTAAGGTAATAGGTGTAATAATGATGCACATTTTACTGTACCCACTTGCAGTCCAACAGTTTGGTTCTACTGGTTATCTAAATTGTCAGGCTTATGCTTGAGAAGTCTGAAGTCAAACTTTACTGATGGGATGAACACTTGCTTTATATTAAGATAAAAGTTTACATTAAGTAACAATTTCTTTCTTCTCAAGTTTACTGAAAGTGCTTTAATAAGACTAAGGTTATCAGATATCAGTTGCTTTCAAAGTTGTTAGCTTATATGATTATTTTAGTCAAATTATTAATTAGTTACTTTTTTAATTTCAAGATATAGCTTACTAATTACTTTTTATCTTAAATTTGTTATGTGTTGGGTATATTTGGTCACTTCTCAGGTCTTGACTAAAGACAGCAACAGATTAGTAGCTGAAATATAAAATAAAAGCTAGGTGCCGAGTTATACCTAATAATTTAAAAACTAATTAATAAATAGATTTTGATGATAATATAGAATATTAATCATGACAATGAACTTACTGAAGTTTGTATGTGAAGTCTATCTCTAGCTAAATATGATGCATAGTTCTCCATGTGCAGATGAACCACAGCATGTGCATGAATGCATGGATTTGCTGTGATTTGTTTTGGTTTTGTGCATCAGTGAATGGGTAAAGCAACTATACATCAAAATATATTTTATCACAGTGCAGAAGAGAATACAAATTAGAACCTGACTTCTCTTGGTTTCACTTTAGTACATGTCAAAAGTATGAATAAATTCATTCCTGGCTATACTGGTGTTTGTGTCATCTTTAGACATCTCAACCTGTCCAACTAAGAGCTGTGTGAACCATATGGTTTGGGAAAGTGTGAACACTGTCAAGCTAAAATCATATATCACAGATAAATGTGTCTTGCACTTGTAGGTAAGGGCATTAAGAATACAGTGCCATATTGTTTTGTCACAGTTACCAAAGAAAGAACATCTATCTGACTGTTTATGATAAGTGAGACAAGGGTGAGAAAGTTAAAATAACAGCCCATCTATTTGGAGATTGCCTATAGCATTAGTATTGACTTTCAAGTTGTCATAACTGCAGCTTTCAGGATGATGATGATAGGGGTCAGTAGTTAAGATAGTTGAAATACCTAAATACCAAAAAGGAGATGCAGTGCTTACTTTTAGATATAATAGATTACCTTCCATTATATATTAGCTTTTCCTGATTTTGTTCTGCACTTTATATGCACAAATGTTTGCTTGAATCCATGAATCTCTCACCTGAACTTATGCTACTGCTGTGTTTTAGTATGCAAATGAACATGCAACAACCCTCAACTAATAGGAGTGTGACACTACTACGTACTGCAGCTGACTCTCTCTGTACTGATTGTTCAGTTGTTGTTCACTTCTTGATTTAGCACTCATTTGTAAAATGTCTTTTTTTTTCAGATTTAGGCAGGTTATTTAGTGTTTGAATCAATTTTGCCAGTTTTTTCCCACCACATTTCTTTGTCTAGTCTTATACCCCATGCTGTCTTGAATCTATTTGTAATTTCTGTGTATGTTTTTTTACTTCACTTTGTTATTCATTTCCTGATTCTTGCTGTAGTGTTTTTTACTTCCACTCCATATATGCAAGTCCATTTTTGATTGCCTTTATGACTTTGGTTTTACAGTGCAAAATGTAAACCTCATATTTGTATAAAATGTGTCAGTAACATATTCTTGGTGTGGAGATACATTAATGAAGCATTAAAAGAATTTGTTTCTTATTTGAATAGCACAGAACCATCTTTATAATTTACCCATGAAACTGAGAAAAATAATAGTTTAACCTTTTTAGATGCATTGAACTAATGAACAAGAGAATTTAGAAACACCTATTTACCAGAAACTTTCTCTGTTCTTGTGTCATCATGGTAAGAATCATGCTATATTGAAATACAGAGAATGTTTGCATATATACACTTATTTTTATAGATGTTTTAACCTGTTCGGTGCTGTTGATGAGATAACTCGTCCAAGCCGATTGGTAACACAGTGCCACGGACAAGTTATTTCGTGCTCAATAATACTTAACTTCCATGCTAAATGTCAGCACCTTATATGCATTTGACCTACATACAAATTGTTTCACTATTGATCCAAAATGGCATCACAGAAAAATGAAGAAGCATTAGAGTTGTATTGTATCAGCTGAAATACTTGGCAGTCAACAGGTTAAAGATGTTTACAGAACAAGAAAAATCTATGATTAATAAGGACATACATAGCAGTGCAAATGGGATTGAATCTATATATTGTGAATAGAACAGTTAAGAAATTCACAAATTGATCCGAGTACTACCTTAAATACAAGTTGTGATAAAATTAAAAGGAATATTCAGTTTTTCATGTGCTCCAGTTTTAGATAATGGGTTATTCAGTGTTTTAAAGACAAATATTTTATTTTACCTAAACCATTGCAAGTGATAAAATAAATTTTAGATAATGCCAAAGATAACATACAGTTGATAAAAAAAGCTGGACTTTATGAAATTAAATATGAGAATGTAAAAGTATTTGTATTGAACAAATGATTTAAATGTTGTTTTGCAGCAAACATAGGGAATGTGTAAGAAATGAAAATACTGAAAGTTTAACTACAGCAAAACATGTATAAAAAACATACCAGAAGAAAAAGCAGTGATATACATTCTACCAAAGGATATTAGACAATTAACAATTTTTTACAAATTTATAAAGTTTAAAAAGATCATGAATTATTAAATAGAGTCAATATTCCAGTTAATATGTACATAAGAATGTGTTGGAAGCTTCTTTGGGAGTTATGCATAAATAAACCTACATACAGGTCACATGAACCAAATTGAGAGGAAAAATAAATATGAAACTTTGGACATTACTAGGATATTAAGTATCTTTATCAGTGAAAAGTCAGCTTGTAAGTAGTGTGAGACCAGGCAAGAAGAGACAGCTAGCTAACTTTAGCAAAGTGTAACAATATCAACATGGAATTAATTTGTTTTTCATGAATGTTAGTAAAAGGTTTGGTTCCTGACCAGATGGAGGACTCACAATTGTTTGTGGTTTTGTGAAGCTCTTGCATATAAACCATTGTTTGTAATAACTATTTATTGTGACCATCATTATGGATTGTATTGTTATTTATACATTGAAGTATATTATTTTGGGGAGAGAGTGGTGTGTATCAGTCTTGTTGGCAAATATCATAAGTTTGATATATATTAACATTTAATTAACATTTAAATTCATATTTCAATTTCCATTTATTTGAAATTGTAATATATAACGTATCTAACATAATAAATTGTAGACTCATCGAAGCTTAATTATAATATGTAATACTTGCAACTTCACTCTTGATGTTGACACGGTAAACATAAAAACATGAAAATCTGTTAGAGGCCATAGATTGGCCTTCATTAATAAATATGTTTAGTGATGTATCTGTTTTATAATTGTCATTTATCTATTGGTTTAGCATAATATGCAAGTGCCAAGATAATAGTACATTAACATTATGATGTTTTTAAGTCATAGAAAATATATATTGTTTCTTCTTGGAAAGTCCTTGAACAGCTTTGTTGAAAGTTTTAATTTTTGATTAATTGTATGAATGCTTTACTTATCACTTCCATTTGTCTGTTCTTAGTAACTGTATGTGATCAGAACTGACAATTTACCTTCCTACAACTAGCTGCAGACAGTGGATGGTAGATTATGAAATACGAGTTTGATCATCCATATCTACTTCTCTTTTCAAACTGTTTTTACCTCTCATTTAATTTCTTGTTTGAGGATTGGCAATACACATTATGTCTGATGAGCACTCCTTTAATGAAGACATTTTGCTCATTCCACATTATAGTTTCTTCCATTATTTTATTTGTTACTGGCAGTTGTTTTCTTTGCTATTTCAACCTAGTTGAGTAAAATTTAATTGAATCATTCAGGTCAAGTGCATACTGTTAAGTAGTCTATCTTTTTTTAAGATGTTAAAATTAATTGATTTCTTGAATCTTTTCCAATATATGTATATTAAGATAAATAAAATATAAGAACTTTACTTTACAGGATTACAGTTACCAGAATCAAAATTAAAGCTCAGGTATTGACTGAGATAAAAATTGCAGTTTGTTTTGCTTTTCCCATTTCTGTGTGCTTCAGATTTACACCTGATGTCATAAGGTTATGTTACTGATAAGATAGTGACATTGGTTCAGTATTTGGCCAGTGAAAAGGTTTATTAGGTTTTGGCTCAATCCATTTTTCACAAATGGTTGTGTGGGTGTATCTATTTTGTACTCTGTTACATTTTTACTCTGAGATAGATAGATTTGCAACTTATATTTTGGAGATTTTTTAATGTTTTTTTATTATGTTCATCATAGAAAATGAGTATTATTTGATGATCTTACAAGTCTTAAAGATAGTAGTAGTTTCAGAAGAAATTTGGTTAAGTTAAATGAGTGACATGCTCTTCACTTAGAGATTATAGATTCTTCACTGTTATCAATTTGTTTTTTACCTTCTGATTTTTATTATTTCTTTTTAGATTGTATATTAGTTTCACTGTATGGTAGGTTTAATGTGTGCATCCATTTTTATCGCTTTTATGAATATAGATGTTCTAACTGCACATAACTTATTGCATGGGAATTAGGAAATAAATACAAGCATTTTCAATAACACTGGTTTACAAAAAAATATTTTTTGTTTGAGGCAAGAATGTTAATAGGTGTCTTTTACTAATTTGGGTGTGCTGAATTCAAATTTATAAACAGTTTTGCTCTATCACCTCTAGTTTTCTGGCTTTTAAATAGTCTCATTTTAGTATATACAGAGTATATACGTGCTTATTTCAATAGTTGCAGCAGCTTTTCACAGATAAAACAGGATAGATAAAGAACATTGATGGAATAAATATACTTAGATGACACAATGTACACAATTCATAGTACTGCGGACAGTTAGAAGTGTGTTTTCTTAGATGATCTGGTGTATTTTCCCTCCGGGATGTCATGCAAGAGCATCCAGCAGAAGTCTCCCATCATGCTGGGGTTCCACTTGCCTTGGTAGTTGCTTTCCATCTTGGTAATGTCTTGGTGGAATCTTTCTCCGTGCTCATCACTCACTGCTCCAAGGTTTGGAGGGAAGAAGTTGAGGTGGGAATGGAGAAAATGAATTTTGAGTGACATTCCGCATCCCATATCCTCATAAGTCTTTAGCAACTTCTCAGTACAGGCTTGGTAATTTGGTACGCGTGTGTTACCAAGGAAGCCACTACAGACTGACTTAAATGCTTCTCATGCTCTCAGTTCCTTTAAGGTAAGAAATTCCTCAAAATCAGTATCCTTCAGCACTTCTCGGATTTGAGGTCCGACTAAGCTCTTTGAGCTTAGCAGCACTGAGACCTGGGAACACAGCAGACAAGTGTTGGAAGGCAGCACCATTTTTGTCCATGGCCTTTACGAAATTCTTCATCAAACCAAGCTTGATGTGAAGAGGAGGAAGAAGCACCTTCTTCATGTCAACCAGAGGATTCTCCTAGAAGCTGTGTTCACCAGGAACGAAAGTGCTTCTAGACCCCCAGTCTTTCTGCTTGTAATGCTGGGATACAGCTTGACTATCCCAGAGACAGAGAAAACAACAGTACTTTGTGAAGCCCGCTTGCATACCCATAAGAAGACCAATGACCTTGAGGTCCCCACACAGACTCCACTGGTACTGGTTGTACTTAACAGCTTTTAAAAGAAGCTCCATATTGTCATAGGACTCCTTTAGATGGATAGTGTGCAGTGGGAATGCTGGGATATTTATTTCCATTGTGCAGAAGCACAGCCTTGAGACTTCGCTTGGAAGAGTCTATGAAAAGACGCCAGTCTGAAGGATTATGTGGCAAACCAAGGAAAGTGAACAAGCCAGGTACATTTGTGCAGTAGCACAACTTGTTTTCCATGTTGAAAAATGAAGCAAGGTCTTTGTTCCGATTCCTGAAACTGGTGATCCCTCTTGATATATAGCTATATATATAATGTAATGTTATCACTTACATTTATTGCATAATAACTAAAAAAGAAGACATAAGTCACACAATATTAGAAATTAACCCTGAATGCATATACACCTTTATGTACAGTATGTGTACAAAATGTACAGTATGCATATCTAAAAATCTAGAGGTTTATGAGTAAAAGCGAATTTCAAATCTGAATTCAGCACCCCCAAATTAGGTTAAAACAGCTATTTTTGTGCTTGCTTCAATTTCTTTGTAAACCAGTGTAATTGTAATTTTTTGTTTGTTTACCCCAAATAAAGAAAATTTCATATTCTGAAAGTGATAATGTTATTGATTTGATTTTCTTATGCTGTCATTTTTCTGCTGGTCCTGTATGCTCTGAAAAATCTTGACTGAGTAATAACTGATCCAGCTAAGGTTAGACAAAACCTTTTATAAAGACATCATACATTCATTGTGTTGGTTTTTTTCAATAAAGATTTTCAATGTCACTCGTAAAGTTGTTGGAGAAGTTAAGGTTCATTTCTTCACACAAACGTAAGGTAAACTTTTGATGCTCATTATTGGATGTACACTTTGCATAAAAATAAAAAGTTTTCTTCAATAACGTCTGTTGAAGGACTTAAGTGAATTCAGTCAATTCTAAGCAGTTTTTAAAACTTGGATTTTCATAATATAAGGAGGGCATGTTTATCATTCAGAGAAAAAGTTAAGAAGTGGTGGCTCTTTATCTGTTAGTGCCAAGGCTTAGTTAAGTTTCTTTAGGCACGAAATTAGTGTGTGAATATTGTGTATAATGTAATTGATTTTTTTTATATAAAGCATTTAAATGCCATTGTCAGATATTTGTGTATTATGCAATTAATAATGAATTAAACAGTGCAAATGTTTCTAATTCTTTTGTACACCTTTCAGATTATATTTATTGGTTTTTTGGTAATCATATGCTGTTGTTTTTTCACAAAAATAAAACTTGTTTACAGATATTTGCTTATTAAGTTACACACATTTGCTGCTTCTCAAGGACAAACCCTATTTACTGATATTTTCATAATAACATACTGTTATTGCTTATGAAGGACGAAACCCATGTATTGATGTTTTCATAATTGCATGCAGTTGTTTTATTCTTGCTGTCCTTATTTAGTTATTTTTACCTTCATTATTACATTTTCTGTACCTTATGCTTTTTCTCATTATCTAGACAACTAAGAAGAAATTTGCTACCCAAGCAGCAGCTGATACTTCCAGTGAAGTAGCAAAAAAATTGAAGGAACTCTTCCGTACAAAAATCTCTTCTTTCATCGTACAGTGCCTCAATCCTTATCGGAAACCTGACTGTACACTTGGTAGAATAGTCAGTACAGAAGACTTTAAGCACCTTGCTAGAAAGGTAAAATATTTAAATTTCAGTTCAGAATATTTAAAAACCAGTTTATTGTGTTTTTTCAAGGTATTTTCAGTAAGTCCTCATCTCTGTTTACTTATTTCTCATTATTTGCAATTTAAATTATTCTTGAATTTAGTCTCTCTACTTTTGTTATTCAAAAATTATGAGTCAGTTATATGTACATAGTTATTAATATTATATGGAGCATATGACTTTCTAGCTCAGTTTTTTAGCCAGAATTTTGTGTCCAGTGTTACAAGTTGAGAGAAATTAGGTCTTTATTTTCTGAATTATAATCAAAGATTTATCTTATAGTGTGATATTTACTGTCTGTTTCTCAATGATTCTTTAAAGACTTCAGGGCAAATTCACCTACATAATCCAGTTTTTACCACTAGCCTTTAATATTCATCAATGAAAACTCAGTTACTGAGCTTGCTTTTCTTTGAGATATTCTGACTACCTCACATGAATAATAATTAGGTTATGTGACATGAATGTGTGGGAATGTAATTTTCATTGCTGTAGTGAAGGTTTCATTTATTACATTTTATCTCTTTCCACAAGGGTTCAGGTCCAATTGACCATCCTGTACGTGGTGAGGGGACCTCCCAGGGAAGGTTCTGTTCTGTCTGGTTACCTTCTCTGGGATCTAAACATCCACCCACGTGTTTGCCGTGCGTGGCAACCCATGAAGGGGAGGAGAGGATCCTGGTGGTTGAGGGGTCCAACCCTAACACACCACTTTGGCCTCGAATTCCTGTAGACGGGCGGCCCTTGGGTGGCCCCCCTTGGGTCAATCGGCTGGTCCACCTGGGCTAGAGCCAACCAAGTACCAGTGTTGGAAGTTCTCAACGGGTGTTGTGGACATTGTGCCTGATGCTGGTGTTTGGGTATAGTGCTCATGAAACCCTGGCGTTGCTGCATTGTCCTTGCGTGACTTTGTAGTGCGTCCCCTTGTAGGGCTCCATGGTGGGTGGGGTCAGTGAGTACCGAAACTTTTCACTTTCCTATGGATCCTTCAAAAAATTTAATTAAAATTGTAAAAAAACAGTCAATGGGTAAGCGACCACGTCTCGAATACTCAGAACAGCAATCTCCAACTTCAGTAACACACGTACCTCACTTTCTGATATTGCATTCTCTTTCAGAAAAACCTTTAGGGCAAATGTCCCCTTTTTTTATTCAAAAGGGGCTAGAGGGACTTGCTGGCTCTCCAAAGTCAGTAAAGAAGCTTCGATCTGGTGACATATTGGTTGAAACATCCACATCCCAACACAGTGAACTCCTCTAGAAATCAAAGGCAATTGGCGATATACCTATTGAGGTTACACCCCATGCTACTCTGAATACTTCACGAGGAGTTATTGTTGAAAGGGATTTGAAGAATGTTCCCTAATCAGAGATTCTCGCTGGTCTCTCCACTCAAGGAGTTTCTGCAGTGAGGCGCATCTCCACTCGCAAAGGTGGAGTTACACTGCCAACAAATACCCTCGTTTTAACATTCACTTCACCACGTGCACCTGCCACCATTCAAGCAGGTTATCTCATTTGCAGGGTTCGGCCATACATTCCAAACCTTCTTCGATGTTTTCAATGTCAGAGAATCGGCCACTCAAAGACATCTTGTCGTGGTTCCCTGACATGTGCTCATTGTGGAGGCAAGGACCACGATGCCTATGACTGTGACATGAACCCACATTGCATCAACTGCAATGGTTCTCACCCCTCTTACTTTCATTCTTGCCCAAAATGGTTGGAGGAAAAAGAGGTGCAGCATTTGAAAATGACACATAGCATTAGTTATCCTGAGGCTCGGAAATTGATGTCCACAATCCCATCTTGGACATATGCTGCTGCACTCAATTCCACAACTACAGTGGAAGTGCAGACAGATCTCTCTGTGCCTCCAAAAGAATCGTTTTCAAACCAAATGAAAAGCCTTTTGCCCTCCGTGGTTAAAACAGTAGATGAATCGACTTCCACACCCATCTCTGTTCCTCCCATAACTTCCAACAAACCTCAAGATCCATGTCCTTCAGTTTCAAATACAGGCATTTCTTCTGATACATCATTTTCTCCCACCACAATAAACAAAACAATTACTCGTCCGCGTCCTCAGTCGCTTGATTCCTCTTCCAATAACAAAAACCTGCCCACTCGACCCAGAGCAGGATCCATGGAGGTTCATAGACCTCCTCCGAAGAAAGACAGTAAAGACAAAAGACGAGGTCGTAAACCGAAGGGTTCTCCAACCACTTCACCTGCCCATCCTTAAAAATGTCCACCTTGATACAATGGAACTGTCGAGGTTTACGTTCTAATCTGGATGATATCAAAACGCTGATTGCTTCCTACCATCCTGTTTGTCTTTCTCTACAAGAAACATTTCTCAAATCTGCTGATACAGTCTCCATTCGGCAGTTTTCTCTGTACAGAAATGACAAGTTGTGTGATGGTCGAGTACATGGAGGGGTGGCACTTTTGGTTGATCAACATGTGCCTACCCTGTCTTTGTCACTCAATACACCCTTGGAGGCCGTAGCCATCCGTATTTCCTTGGGTCGTACCATCACTGTTTGTTCTCTGTACCTGTCCCCTGGAGAGACATATGATCAATCAGACCTGGATGCTCTCGTTGAACAGTTACCATCTCCATTTCTAATCCTGGGGGATTTTAATGGACACCATCCCCTCTGGGGAAGTGCTGTTATTGATGGGAGGGGTCGATCTGTAGAGCAGATGCTCTCTGATCACGATCTTTCTTTTTTCAATACTGGTTCTTCCACTTACTTTCATGCACCAAGTCAGTCATTCACTGCCATTGATCTCTCAGTTTGCTCCCCTTCATTATTCTCCCATTTTTCATGGAGGGTTGTCAGTAATCCACTAGGCAGTGATCATTTTCCGATCATTTTGAGAGAGACTGGCCGTGGTCGATGCCACCCTACCCGCATGCCCCGGTGGAAGCTGGACTGGTCCACTTTCACTGCTCTCGCAGAACTTGATCCTGTCATCGTAAATCAGCCATCAATAGACAACTGTGTTGCAGCGGTAACTGATTGTATTATACATGCAGCTGCTCAGTGTATTCCTAAAACCTCGACACGTTTCCCACGATATCCTCGTCCATGGTGGAATTCTGCTTGCAACTTAGCACGGAAGGCTCAAAAACGGGCCTGGGACACTTTTCGCAAATATCCCACACTTTCAAATCGGGTTGCTTTCCAGCGGGCCCAAGCACATGCTAGGTGGGTAAGACGTCAAAGCCAGAAGGATTCTTGGATTAAGTTCACAACCAGCATATCTTCTACCACCAGTTCCAAGATCATATGGGACAAGATTCGAAAGGTTAATGGGCACTACACTTCTGTTCCCCTCTCGATCTTACTCTCTGATGGTCAGGAGGTAACTGATGTCCGAAACATCGCTAACACTCTAGGTGAAAGCTTTTGCCGGGTATCTAGCACTTCTGCTTGTTTTTCCACCTTCCTGGCCATCAAGACTCGGGCAGAACGATCACCTCTTTCCTTTCAAACTGACTGTTTCTTTGACTATAATAGTCCCTTTACCCTGGTGGAACTAAAAATGTCCCTTCATCGGTCTGCCAGTACATCTGTTGGACCTGATGATATTCATTATGACATGCTACACCATCTCTCTCCTGATTCTCTTGATGTCCTACTGACTATATTCAACCGGATTTGGCAGGAGAATGTTTTTCCTGATGCCTGGCGCCAGGCTATTATTTTACCTTTCTCTAAGCCAGGGAAAGATCCAAAGACTCCTTCAAACTATCGTCCAATTGCTCTGACGAGCTGTCTCTGTAAGACCTTAGAAAGGATGGTTAATGCTCGTCTTGTTTGGTTCCTTGAATCAAACAACCTCCTCTCACCCACCCAGTGTGGGTTCCGTCGACAGCACTCCACCATAGACCACCTAATTCGTCTTGAAACATCTATCAGAGAGGCCTTTCTCAACCGCCAACACCTTGTATCGATATTCTTTGACATAGAGAAGGCTTACGACACAACATAGAGGTATGGCGTTTTGCGAGACCTCCATACATATGGGTTACGTGGCCATCTACCCATGTTTATTAAAAATTTTTTAATGGACAGGAGATTCCAAGTTCGTGTAGGTTCGGCACTTTCACGTTCTTTTGTACAGGAACTTGGAGTCCCTCAAGGCTGTATATTGAGTGTCACACTTTTCAGTATAAAGATAAATGCCATCACTGAACAACTCCCTCTCACCGTTATGAATGGGCTATATGTTGATGACTTTCACATCTCATGTCAGTCATCAAACATGAGATATATTGAGCGGCAACTACAAACTGCCCTCAATCGTGTACAGAAGTGGACTCTTGCAAATGGCTTTAATTTCTCTCTTTCCAAAACTGTATGCATGCACTTTTGCCGCTGACGAGGTATTCACCCTGATCCTGAACTTCATATCGGTGAAGTTTTGCTGCCAGTGGTCCCAGAGACAAAGTTCTTGGGGCTTATCTTTGATCGTAAATTGACCTTTATACCACACTTAAAGCAGCTTCGGGTCAAATGCACCAGAACACTGAACATCCTTCGTGTCCTCTCTTCTACCAGTTGGGGGGCAGATCGCCGTTCAATGTTAAAGATATATCGTGCTCTTATTAGATCGAAACTTGACTATGGATCAGTGGTCTATGGCTCTGCCAGACCCTCAGCCTTAAAGATACTGGACCCCATTCATCACCAAGGTCTTCGACTCTGCACCGGAGCTTTCCGTACCTCTCCAGTTCAAAGCATATACATTGAATCTCATGAACCTCCTTTACACCTTCGTCGTTTGCAAATGTCTTTACAATATACTTCAAAACTTCGTTCCTTACCAAAGCATCCCACCTGGGAATGTGTTTTCCTTCCTCGGTGGGCAGTACTTTTTCAGAACAGACGATCTGTCATTGCTCCATTTGGCCTTCGCATCCGGGCGCAATTGGATGAATTGGGTCTGTCCTTGGATAACATTGCAGATTCCACATATCGATGCATCCCACCATGGCTTATTACAGCCCCCAAGTGTGACCTTTCTTTCAATCACCTAAAAAAGGCGGATACTCCAGACTGGAAGTACCGTCTTTTATTCAATGAATATCTTTCAAACAATCATTCAGTTCCCATTTATACAGATGGTTCCAAATCAGGAAATTCAGTGGGCTCTGCTATGGTTTGCTGTGGGTCAGTAGTTGCACACAGAATCCCCTCTACAGCTTCTGTGTTCACTGCTGAACTGTATGCAATATCTCTTGCCCTTGATCATATTGCAGCTGAGCAGTACTCCAACTGCACTATTTATACTGACTCGCTTAGTTCTATTCTTGCCTTGGAATCACTTCACATTAGCTCACATCCTATTCTAGCAGATATTCGAAACCGACTGGCCCATTTCTCATTAGCAGCTACTTCAATCCAGTTTTTCTGGATACCAGGCCATGTTGGTATTCATGGGAACGAGCTTGCAGACATGGCAGCTAAATATGTATGCCTCAGCTCCATCACCCCTATGCCTATTCCGTACATGGACTATGGTGTTGTCTTCAAAGCTCGGCTCCGTGCCAGTTGGCAGTCCACTTGGAGTGAACAACGCGACAATAAACTTTTTCAGATTAAACCCAAAATTGGAGTTTGGCCATCTAGCTTCCGTAAAGTTCGGAGGGAAGAAGTTGTTCTCACTAGGCTACGCATTGGTCACAGTTTTTTAACTCATCATTTTCTTTTATCTGGAACTGATGCACCAATGTGTAGTTTGTGTAACACTCAAATCACTATCAGCCATGTTTTACTTTCTTGCCATCGTTACAATCCTCAACGACGGCAATACTTTAAACATATTTTTTCCCAGCGTCAATCTGTAACATTGGACAGAGTTATTGGTGATGGTGACTATGTCCACCTTAATAACGTTTTTAATTTTTTAATGGCCATTAATCTTTTTAATCTTCTTTAAGTGTGGTATATTTATTCATTACACCTTTTTAATTGTGGCTCCTTTTTAAAGTTTTATTCTCTCTCATTCAATGCGACATTAAACAATAGCCAGAACATTAAATAACTCGACACCAGGACTGGAAAGGCCAACTTCAGGTGACTAACGCTTCTGTTTGAACTGTCTGTTTGAACTACTCGTTAGTCTTCCTGGCGAGTTACTGTTATACTTTCGCTGCATATCATTTCGTGCTTTTACAACCTTTTTGTACTGGCCATATTGACTCATAATCCGGAACCAGGACGGAAAGACCAACTTCAGGTGGCTGACAGTGGTTTATATACTACCTGTTAGTCTTCCTGGCGGGTTATGATCATTCCCATTCTGCTACAGGTTGGCCTTTACTACTTTGTTGACTGGATGTCGTCATTGGTTTTTGCACCATTTCCTGTTTTAATTGCCATTTTGTTTTTATCTTCAATTACCTTTACACATTTTACTCCATTTACTTGACTTTTATCTTTTTACTGGACATTTGGCTACTCTTTATTATGATTTTGCTGAGTGTCTTTTTAAACTTTTATTCCATCACATTTTGATATTAGCTACTATGACACATAACCCAGAACCAGGACTGGAAAGGCCAACTTCAGGTGACTGACGGTGGTTTTTGAACTTGTTCGTTAGTCTTCCTGGCGGGTTATGATCATTATTATTATGCTAGAGTAAATAGTTTATAACTTTGAAGACTGGGTGTCACCATTGGTTTTTACACCATTTTCTGTTTTAATTGCTGTTTTGTTTTTACCTTCATTTTCCTTTACAAATTTTACTCCATTTACGTGACTTTTTACTGAACATTTGGTTACTCATTGTTGCGTTTTTGCTGTGTGTTTTTTAATACTTCTATTCTTTTACATTTTGATACTAGTTGCTATGACACATAACCCAGAACCAGGACTGGAAAGACCAACTTCAGGTGACTGACGGTGGGTCTTATACCTGCCTGTTAGTCTTCCTGGCGGGTTATGATTATACCTTTTTGATAGAATACCTACCTTACAACTTTTTACACTTTGCCTTCTATCTTAACCTTGTAGACTAGGTGTCAACACTGGTTTTATTTTATTTTTTTTGTTTTACGTTCATTTCCATTTATGTCTTTTACTACATTTTTACCGGTTGTTTGGCGCAGATAGCCTCGTTGCTTTGTGCCATAAAACACTAAATCAATCAATCAATCAACCAATTGACCAACCATGTGACTGTTTTATACTTGTTTAAATTGTTATAGTTTTGATAGTACTAACTTTTAGTATGATATGTATATCTTTATAAAATTTGATAGACTTTCAGTAAACATTAAAAGTCTTAAACATGCAAAATTTAGATCTATTTAGTGAAGTAATTTAATAAACTGTAAAAAAAAAATATTCATGATTATGTCAAGCCTTTTTTTACTAGTCCAAATGCAAATTGATTTTCATGTTGATGTTTTTTTTTTCAGTTCAATTTTATACATTATATGCTGTTTTCTCTACTTTAACTGCATATGATAGTACTTGATTTAACTGACCTTGTAGCCATAAAAAATTATGAAATAAATCTGAATTATCCTATCTTTTTTAGTGATTGTAAATTGTAATTGTAAACCACAAACAGTATACTTCGATTTATATTTTTTGTTTTATTAACATTTGAACTGTATCTGACTAGAAATACCCCTATACAAGTGAAAAATTACACAGTGCACTTGCTAAACATGTCACTGTATCGAATAGCATAATGCATAAACTGCTTGTTAATATACTTCATGAAGTTTTTTTATCACCATCTTACATAATAAGTTTATTGGTTGTTTTTCATAGTTTAGCTAATTTTATAAAAATAAGAAAATAAATGAAAGATTATACATCTCAGAAAGGTTGGTATTGGTATTAACACCTTTATTGGTGAGGAGAGAACAATGTTTCAACCTTCCTAGGTCATTTTCAGGTTAAGAAAGAGAGAGTTTGAATGTGACTGTTAATGGACACGTCTTAGGACGAGAGTATAAATAGGTACGGGATTGTAGGGGGTGTTGCAGGTGGATGTTAGATTATTAATTAGTATAGGTATAAAGGTGTTCCTTTATATTGGTTTAATTTTGGTTCTAGTTACTGTATAAGTAGGGCTTCTTTGATTTTGAGTTTGTTTATATTTGTTTCCATACTTAATATCTGGGTGTTTTCTATGGTTATGTTATGTTTATTTGACTTGCAGTGTTTAAAAATGTGTGATGTTTTTTTGTGTTATTTGAATCTAGTTTCTATTTTTTTGCTTGTTTCTCCAATACAAAAGTCATGGCATTTGTTACATTTTATTCTATAAATTATGGTGGTGTTGTGTTTGTCAGTGTAGTTTTTACATTGTATGGACTTCAGTCTTGTACCTGGTTTTTGAATAAATTTGGTGTTTACTGAAATGTTGTGTTTTGTTTAAAATTTTTACCAAATGTTGGTTGCTTTTTTGCTGATGTCAGGAAGATATGATACGCAGCAGTACAAGGTTTTGTAGTTTCTTGTATCTTGGGACTTGGTGTTAGATTGCTGTTGGTCTAGGTGTGTGCATGTAGTCAAGTGAGTTTCTTGTCATCAAGAAGTGAAAGATTAAAACCTTATAATTAAATATCGTACACTACATTCAGTAACGCTTTATATTTTACCTGTCATTTCCTTTATTCTTAACATTATAATTGATTCTCCAAGTTGTAAGACAGGAAATTAAAATATTATAAAAAAAGGTTACAAATTGCAAAATAAAATACATAGTATTGACCACAAAGCTTCAAAAGACTTGTGGTCAGAGTGCACTTCTAATGTTTTCACACTTTGTTGTTGAGAGCTGACCTAGAAACTAGGTTAACAAAATGAATAGTGTTGTCTGTCTTTTTAGTAAAATTCCTGATAGTTTTTTCTAGTCATTTGGCACTTACTTTCCATGCTTATTCTGGTTATCAGCTGACTTATAAACCTGCTGCATATATAAAGCAATGTATTTCCACTCATTACTCTGTTTGACATTGTCAATATCAAATAAGTTCATGCTGTGTGATTCTCAGAACTCTCCTCATTTTGAAAACACAATGTGGTAGAGTTATCAGCTTGTTGATAAGTTTAAACAACAATTGTTTAAAGTATTATAAAATGTTTATGTTGAGACTTTATAAAATAAAGTTTGGGCTGATCCATAAAGTTGCTAAGTTTACATTTCCTGGAGCATCTATTCAAATTTTGGCTCCGTGAACACACTGGGATAGATTTTATTGGGTTCTTCACAGTGCAATCATTGCAACAAGAATTGTCCAAAGTACTTATGAAAGTTATTGAAAATAAATAAATGTGATGTTGCTCTGTACAAAGTTGTATCTGATCCAGTAAATGTATTGCATATTCAGATGTTAGTTATACTTCTGGGTGGTGGAATTTTAATATAGGTGTGAAGGTGTGTAAGTCTTATTAACATCCAATTTCCTATATTACCATGATTACACAGTAATCAATAAATGCATTATATCCACTAATATAAATACAGCTTATTTTAATTGAGCTAATATATTTATTAGCTTAGTCTTATTGCTTATCACTTTATAAACAAATTATTCAGTGATTACTTTTCATTTTAAAACTTTTTTGTTTCTTATTTTTAATCTTGGTTTTTTTTGTTCTAGAACAGTGTTCATTCCACGAATCAGTAATATTATGTTTTGATTCTTCTATTGTGGTTTTATTCATTATCAAAATCGACAGACAATTTTTTTTTCATAAGCCTGTAAATATTTCTATGACATCATTGTCGATAGGTTGAATCTCCTACTATTTTATCATATTTTTTGTCATCACACTTTACTAGCTATCCAAGTGACCACTAGAAATGCTAATGTCTTTGTCATAATAATTTTTTCTTGCTCTTCATTTAAAATCAGAGTTAACAGAAAATATTTTTTTTTTTCTAGATAATATTTTCCATACTGTAGTGGTATTCTGTAGTACTGAAGTTTCTAGTTTTTATTAGCCTTTGCTCCTACAATCACATCTTTCTATCAAGATAAGAAAACCAATATGTACTTTATTATTCCATGACTGCTTCTGCATGAATTCTTTCTCCATTAAGGAAATGTATATCTGTAAAGGAAATTTCTCTGCTATCATATTATGACAAGTAATTTTACAACTTAAAGTGGAATATAGCCAGTGCAGTGCATTTAACAACAAACAAATCATGTAGTTTTGTATGATTTTGTAACTGTAATTTTAACTTTATGTTAACTTTTTAGAATTTTGAAGGTAGCGTACAGAGTGTTTGGAAAGTCACTGTGCAGTTTTGTAATCACATTTTATTCAGTCTATTTCAAGCCAGCAACAGATAGTGGTGATTAGAAACAAAATAAGAAGAATCCAGGCCTGTATTGATGCCAACAGGGGTCCCTTTCAACATTGTTTATAATTGTTATTCATATTTACCTCCTGTATTCTATACTGAAACATGTCTGTTAATAAATATATAAGTGCACAGTGATTTTCCAAACATCCTGTATAAGAACTGATTTAAAATTCATGTTTTGTTTACATAGAAAGACAAAAATATACTTAAATTTCATGTACTACTTCTGTTGCTTTTATTTATTTAAGTAATGTTATTTTTCTTAGCTAACACACTTTGTCATGGCCAAGGAGCTGAAACACTGCAAAAATGTAGAAGATCTTGAATGTAATGAAAGTGTGAAACATAAAACCAAAGACTTCATCTTTAAATATATGTCAAAATATGGACCAGTGTATACAAAAGACAAGTTTTCTGGCTCCCCTAAAGATCTGTAGTATTAGTCATCAAGGTCATGGTCACTGCCGAAAGAAAGCTCAGGTTTACAAAGCCTTATTGTGATAGATAGTGATGTGTTGGTCCTCCATCCATAACCTAACTACAGTTGCAAGGAAATAGACCATATTCTATTAGTTGTTCAAGTCAGAAATAAAATACATCATTTTGTATTATAACTTGTTTATCATAGATTTGTGGTATGAGGTAAAATATACAGCAAAGTTTTGTTACAATTGATTTCTAATGCTTGTTAATAAATGTTTTGTGTGGCTGTCAATATTTGGCATGTGTAAATTATTACACATACTATTTTTAAAAAGATCAAAGTATGCGTAAAAGATAATACAGGAAGAATGTGTGGATGTGAATGACTAATATTTCCATTGTTGTCATAATTATTTTGTTATCTGTGTCTTTTTTAAAACAATTTGTGTCTTGAAGAGGTTTTCAACTGATTGAAAAATGGTGTTTGTACTTGAAGTGACATTTTTTGTACTGTGTTCAGCGTGTACAAATTTTCTTTATGAAAACTGTGTTTGTTACGATATTTAAAATTGAACTCAAATGTCTCATTAAAATCATTAAACACATACAAATACAGTACTTTGTGAGGTTAAAATTTAAATTGTTTGTGGCTTTTCCTTTAGAATTTACTAAGACTGAATTTAGGCTACATTAAATATCTAAAAATTTAAAACAAAAAGATTGTTTTATTATATAAACTGTTTATGTGTTGTATAAAATCTTGATGAGAATGTAATGTTTTCATATATGTTTTTAACTGTCCTTAAATATCATATTATCCACTTTTTTTCAGGGGAGATAATTTTGTATGTTTACTCAAAATTCCACATTCAGATTTTGAGAAATTATAATTCAGCATAAATAAATAATGTTTAAGGTTTTCTCACAATAACTCAATTTTGTGACTGTATAAAGAGGATATATACTTCTGTTCACTTTATGTAGTAGATTTTGTGGTTATTATAATATAGTTACTATTATACAAATTACTTAACTGTTTGAAAGAAAGAAGCACTTCAGAAGTACTTTGAAATAAGTACATAATGCTGTGAACTTATAAAAAAGTTTAAATTTCAAGGACTACTAAAACTAGTGTGTCATGAGACTTAAATTTTACTGAAGTTAATAAGAAGTTGTTTCCTGGATATTTAAGACACCAGTACTGATAGAGAAGGCTTTTTACATTCCTTAATATGTTTTTATCTCTTTTGGTAATATCTTAATTTCATTCAGTTTTCTGTTTATTTATTGTTTTGATTTTTATTTTCCCTTGACTAGAACAATGGTTTTAGAAACTAAATGTACTAACATTTTCACAAACTAATTAGATTTTGTTTGTGGGTGTTCTATGAATAAGAATCTGTGGGTATTACGTATGACTGAGATTTTCTAAGTTCTTAGTCACAATTTTTACACCATGTATTGTTTTCATTGAATTCTCATTAGGTTATATCAGCAAAATAACACTTATCATTAGCCATCAGGTTCCACTTTCTCAAGTTGCCAAATTTGGCACATTAAGTGCTGTAAATGGCATTGAGTCAATACATAAATATGTTTGCAGAGAATAAAATACTTGTACAGTAACTAACTTTTGTCACGTGAAGTATTTTCACATTGAAATAAGTGGCTTTGTCAGTGTAGTACTGGTGATTGTCAGTAAGTTCTATGGAAACATCCTCTTGTATATATTTTAACTGATATTTTTCATCAAGAAATGAGAAATATCCCTTATAACCTGTTAGTTATGAATACTATAATTTTTATATTATTATGTTACAAAGGGATATGTTTTATCTGATATTCTTAGCACACACTGCAACTCATTTAATTTACAAAAGCTAGATTTATGGCTGGATTGTGAAGTTATGTGAGGAAAATAAAATTTATTTAATTACTTGGGTGATGCGGCTGAAAGTGATTCATGCTGGCTGTTGTTGAAGCAATGACAAACTTCATTTTAAACAATTTTGATGTGATATGGAAAGTCCAATATTATTTCACTTTGTGTTTGTCAGTTTGGTAAGATAAGGTATTCATTTGTGTAGTCTCTACAAAAATATAAAAAAAAGGAAAATATGTCAATAGATATTTAAAAAAAAGTCTTTTGTTTACTGATTCCATGTATCTCTTTTTCTTCCCAGATTTTATTGTACATTTAATTTTTTTTCTTATTTCCTATAATGTTAAAGGGACTATGTAAATGATGATGAACTGCTATCCAGAGGTAAATTGTTTGATGTGCACTGATATGTAAATAAAACATCTTTTGGAATGTGTTGTTGTTTGTTATTATATTTATTAAAAGCTTTAATATATCTTAGTTTTAATATTTATCTCAATTTATTGGTGTATGTTAATTTATTCAGAGAAGAATTCCTTTAACAAAAATAGTATGTAAATATTGTGCAAGAAAAACATAAGATATAGACATAATTAAACTAGAGATTAAACTTCCATAAATGAATAGTAATGAATCATAAATAATTAATTAATTGTGCATCATTACTTCGAGTAGTAGTTTTGTTTTTGTTTGCTATATGTTTCTAGTTTATTTCAAAGATTTCATGTTTGCTTTTTTTTTTAATTTTGCACAAAGCTACACGAGGGCTATCTGTGCTAGCCACCCATAATTAAACAGTGTAAAACTAGAGGGAAGGTAGCTAGTCATCACCACTAACTCTTGGGATACTCTTTTACCAACGAAGAGTGGGATTGACTGGCCCCATATAACACTTCCATGGCTGAAAGGGTGAGCATGTTTGGTGCGATGGAGATTCGAACCTGCAACTCTCAGATTACAAATTGAATGCCTTAGCCTGCTGGGCCAGATTTCATGCACAGTGTCTTATAGTAATGTTTATAGTATGGCAGTGATGCGGTTATTTTTTGTGACCTTTATAGTGAATGTGACTGTTGCAGAAGAAAAGCCATTTATTTATATTAAGGCAACTTGTAAATAAAATTCATACTCTTTTTTTTTTTCCTCTGTAATAAATATTCAAACAACTGTAATGTGGTAGTTATATAATTATTTGGTCTTAATTTAAATTATACAAATAAAAAACATACAGGTCAGTATAATAGTTACTTTATTTGTTAAAATTTTGTCATTTGGGCTAACAATGATGACAAGCAGAGTAGTGATGGAGTAACCTTATCCAATGAAGAATGCAGTCAAAGAAAAACAGAAGAAAAAAAATACTAACAGTAGATGGTAATTTTTATGTTACAAGCTGTAAACAAACCAGGAAAGTGAGAAACTTTAAAAGTAGAGGGAGGAAAATTAATTACAAAATGAAAGAAACCACTTCAATTGTTGCTAAGATCAGATGTAACTGACAAGCTAGTGCTTTGTGAAATATGCAGTTGCTAGCTGATGACTATGGTGTTAAGGTGTTAGCACAAATAGTAAAAAAGTAAGTAGAAAAAGTGATTCTGTGATCACATTGTTAGAAATGAGTGAAGTCAACAAAAAACTTCTTTTGCTAAAAAACAAAGAACCTCTAGAAGCTTTTTTAACAAAGTAATTTGGTAAAATGAGTGTAAATTTATTTTTCCTTGACTCGGATGAGAAAGATGATGTGGAGAAAAACACCATGAAGCAACATTGAAGCTTATGAAGGTATAAAATATTGATGAACTAGTATTACTAAAAGTCAGATAGGAATAAAAAGCAGATAAATTTTTGTTCTGATAAATCAGAATCCCAAACAAACATGTAATTTTGTATAAAGATGGATGGAGGAAACAAAAGTGAATTGGATGAAAGGCTATATACTCCACAGTCTCAAGCACCAGATCTGAGCCACGTTGGATGAGATAAACTAGGTTCCACATTGCAAGGAAAAACTAAAGGCATTGTTTGAAAGATTGAACCACATATTATGCAAGAAAATATTGCAAGCTATTACTGAAAGAAAGGGATGACCCACAAAATACTGAAATAATAAAATATAATTACCAATGACTACATTTGACATACAGTTCTTAACAAATTTATTATAGAAAAAACGTACCTTCATTTTATTTACATTGCCTGAATATATTCAGTACAGAAAATATGTTGTTTTTTCTAGCAACTTTCAAATTTTGTGGAAAATGTTACAAAAAAAAGTAAGGAAAGTAGCCTGCATATAATACTATTGTAAAGACTGTTATGAGCTGCTATTAAAAAAAGTAGTTTTCTTTTGTGTTTCTAAATCCCATTGTATTGCGTAAACATTTCGGCTTATGTTATTTCGAAGTGGTACAGTCTCATACGGAATTTTTTATATGAATATGAAAGACATATTGGGAAGTTTAGTAATCAACAGAATACTTTTAACTCATAATTACTATATAAAAAGAGTGGAATACTGAATAAAAATTTAAGACAAATATTTCTGTGTGTCAAATAAGTAAGATTGTTTTAAGAAAACTTATAAAATAACTTAAGTTTACATTCAAAGCATTCTTGAATCATGTTATATAATTCAAATAATCAACAGGTTAAAGAAAGTATATTTACAATCTACAGTAACGGTTTTCCAGATAATAAGTTGTGTAAACTTACTGTCTTTAATAAAAAGCCATATATGTGCTACATTTGAATATAACTGAACATTTACTGCGAGGGTAATTCACCAAGATGTTGATAAATTATATATATATACACGATGTACAAGCTAATCTTTTTCAGGTCTCAACTGTGTGTTGGTTGAAAAATAATGCGAGATGTTTTATTTTACGAGCCTCAAGTCCTTGTTGGTGAAATAAAGCAAGTAATTCCACAACATTAAAAGTTACTTCTGAGGAAAAGCCTGGAAACAATAGACTGCGTGTGTACATGCTGAGGAAGCTGTTACAATGCCTCCAAGCATACAAGTAAAATCTCTATGTATTAATTCTCGTATGTGTTGCTATCTCGTGTAGAGGTAAAGTCAACATAAAAAACATTTTTACTTGTACAGAAATCTGACTGCAATTGCATAAACTGTTGTTCAATTTCCTGTTTAAATGCTTATTAGAATGGTAAACTGGATCTAGCTGTACATACAGCTAGTATTTCATCTTGCCTGAAGACAAGTGCACAACATCAAAAACCGTCATCTGATGATTTTACAAGCAGTTTGCGTTCAATGCAACTTCAAGAACTCAAAAAAAGATACTGGTTGAATATATTAATTTCTTCATGAGTGTTTCAGTTGTTCATCTGTGAAGACATTAACTTGCCATCACAAAGATGCAGATTAAACACCACTTTACAGTCTTTCCACAGTATTAATAATGGTTGTCATATGTCATTTAATTAAACTATTAATAAGGGTTGCCATATACCATTTAATTAAAGTAGAAATGGTGATTGTCTGTAGAAATTTAACTAAGGAAGTTATGATAGCTGCTTTCAAGTATGTGACTAAAGAATTCTCGATGTATTGAAACATTTAATGAAAGGAGTTTGATGACTATCATAAAGTAATTACTAAATGTATCCATGAGGGATATCATAAGGTATCTAATTAATGTAGTTATGGTGATTGTAATCTGTTTGCTTATCTCCGTCATGACAGTTACACTAAAACATTCAACGAACGCATTTAGGAAGGGGTTATCATTAGTTGTTTGGTTAATGTACTCTTTATGGTTCTCGTTTGTCCATTGTTGTCACAATAACTGCGTTGGTGTTTTGAACTTTGCTAGTCAAAATGGTTGTTTTAGTGTACATAGCGGATATCCTGAGGCACGCAACTAACAAGACTGTGACGCCTGTTTTCCAGAACCTCACTAAAATAATCATAATGGCTATCTTCCGGTTTTTAATTAAAGTAGACATGGTAGCTGCCTCTAAGAACTCAATTAACGTCATCATAATGGCCCTAATTTTTTTATTTAATACAGTCATGATGATTTTCAAGAAACACGTTATTCAATCACGAATGAGAAAAAGAAAAATTTCAAATTATCATATGTATATATGATGTGAAAGAAAAATTGTTTAATAATTATCAATACTGCACCAAAACCATGGTAATATAATCAATCACGTAGACCAGCATATGGAGGTGACAAATAACAGAAAATACGAGTCTTTAGCAAACAACAGAAGTATCACTTACAGTAAAGAACAATAGGAAAATGAGCTCATGAAGTAAGTGTGAAATTTTCTTAAACAAACAAACTGTTCCTGTTTTATCTGAGTTAAACGTCTTATAAGCTTATTAATTCAATCAATTTTTATTAGACGATTATGTGTGGTAACATTATTCCAGCTAACTGCCTAATTTTCTGATGGATAGTTGTGCTGAAATGGCTGTTCATGCTGATTACACCGCACAACAATTTTTTTGCTGATTATGGCAGGTACCTGGTGGGTATGCACAAATATAATTTTGGTTTTGCTTCATAACGTCGGAACTCTGAGAAGTAGACAGTTAACTGTTTACCGGCAGTAACGTATTTAATTGCGTTTATGTTTCTAATATGCTATTAAGTTCAACATAATTAAAACTGTTTTGCTCCTGATTTTCGTTGTATTCAATGTCCGGTGCATCACGTTGTAGTGTCCAACAGTAGTTAGCAAGCATTGACGGATTCCACTTGCCATGATATCATTTTTCCATTATAGCAATGTCCTGGTAAAACCTTTCACCGTGTTCGTCAGTGAAAGCACCGAGATTTGCGGGGAAGAAGTCCAAGTGTGAGTGGAGGGAATGAATCTTTAGTGACATGATGCACTTCATTGTTTTGTATGCTTTGAGAAGTTTGTCTACCAGCTGAATGTAATATGGGACTCTGTAATTGTCAACAATTGTCTTTAAATGAAGGCTTTCCATACAATCTTTTCCAGCCCAACTAACATGTCTTTGAACCGCTTGTCACTCATAACATGTTTGATCTGAGGGCCAACAAAAATGCCCTCTTTAATCTTGGCCTCCGTTATTCTTGGAAACATCTATCTTAAATAACGAGAACCTTCACCTTCTTTATTCGTTGCTTTCACGAAATTCTTCATAAGTCCCAATTTTATGTGAAGAGGAGGCAAAACAAAAATCTTTGCCGGGTGAACAAGCGGTTCATGCGCCACATTTTTTTGCCCTTGAACTAACTTTTTACGGAGTGATTAGCTCTGTCTAGAATAATGTGACTCTTTGGCACGACTGCCCCATTCACAGATGAAACAGCAATACTTTGTACAGCCGAGCTGCAGTCCCAGTAACACTTTCAGATCTCAACAGATATTCCAGTTGAACTGGATGTGCTTCAACAACATTTCCATGTTCTTGTAGGTTTCTTTCTTGTGTGCTGCATAGCGAACAGATATTGGAGGGTAAACGTCATTGTGTAACAGAACAGCTTTGAGGCTTAACATTGATGAATCAATAAAGAGATGTCACTCTTTCGGGGAATGGTCACAACCCAAAACAGAGAACAAGCCTTTGGTGTCAACACAGAAACAGAGACTGTCAACTTGCGCAAAGAATTTGGCTACATAATCACGGCGGCTTCGAAAAATAGAAATATTCATACCTGGTGACAGCAAACACCATTCTTGCACTCTCGAACCCAGCAATTCGGCTTTTGCTTTTGACAGACCCAAATCTCTGACCAGATCATTTAATTCCGATTGTGTCATGAGATGTGAATCGCCTGAGGAGCACGGTTCAAAATCCGGATTAATGTCATTGCAGTTTCTTCTTCTAGTTCGTCTAAGTTCCATTCATCTGGTGGTTTCGGAATTGGAAGACTGTCGTCATGTTACACGGGTCTCATTGCTGAAGGCAGATTATGGTATTCAATTGATTTCTTGTTTTTGGTAGAGAAACCAGACACATTAGTCAAACAGAAGTAACAGTTCGTTACATGGTCTTTCTGTTCTTGCCATATCATCGGGACAGCAAACGGCAATATCTTTCGAGTGCCTCTGAGCCAAACTCTCAGACAGACAGCATATGTCGCACAACAAATGCGAGGTGCCCATTCCTGGTCTTGGTCACCAATTGTTTCAACCGAAGTACAGATGATATGCTTTTTTCACAAAAGCAGTCATTAAGCGTCTCTGACGAACAAGCGTATACTCGCCACAAATATAGCAGAATTTATTGAGGCTGTTAGGACATTTACGAGACATACTGACCGACACCAATCGTCCTGTAAAACGTCTATAACATCTAACTTACTTGTTACAGTGCTATCTGAGGCAATGCTATATTTTGAAACAATATGTACACACTATAAGGTCTATATTAGTCCAATGAGCAGCATCTTGTGTGAAAGCCACTTTTATAGCCTACTGAGACAGTGTCAATCTGGCTAAGGCCTCTTCAGGCATGCCCGAGCTGCATACTTCCACAGAAAAGCTTCCAACCTGGCCTGATTTCATGCCTGTACATGTCCAGACTGCACAAAACATTGTTCATAGGTCTCTTACAGAAACGAAAAATTTTGGACACAAATATAAGAAAAATATGATAAAACTGAAGATTTCGATGAAACGGTTCGTGATGGGCAAATTTGGATATGATTTTCGTGATCAGTAGCCAAAAATCTATAAAGAACACCCAACAGTGTTCAAGAAGCAAAAACTTTATTGTGTAGTGTTATTGAATAAAGAAATAGTGGTGAGTGAGTACAAGTGAATTTGTAATAAGGTATTAATAAACAGCAATGCATTTAAAAATATATAAGTAATTTAGTTATGAGATCAAAGCTTGAATGTTTATTAAAGTAATTGTGATAATAAAAGTACTTTTTGTGTTTATTTACTTTGTATGCAATAATATTTTTACAGCTTTTTTGAAGGGGAGAGAAAAATCTAAAGGAAGTTTTTATGCTGAAGTAAAAAATAGTCACCTTCAAAGAACGGCCAGTGAACTCCGATGCATGAAAGAAGTTAGGCAAGTGGCGAAGATCATGTAAATAGTAATTTGGTAACTGTAATTTGGTGTCATGATGTGTGAAAAGTGAAAGCTGACAAACAAATAGAACCAGTATGAATAATATAAAAATGAAGATCACACTGAATGAGAAAAAAAAATCAACATCGTGTGATTATGGTTATCACAGCTATTCGAATGATAATCGTGATTAATTTTAACCACTGAATTGTGAAATACTCGCAACCACTGTGGAGCACGTGGTGAAATACCACAATACAAAATAACAATTACTGTACCTATAGTTTGAATAATTAAGAAAAGAAATTTATGGTAGATTGGTAATCATATAAAATTGAAGTTAGTACATTTTAATATAAACTATCATTAAATTATTACTACATGATTCTAGTTATTCAAAAGATTGTGATATAAGTAAAATAGTTTTGTTGTATAGATTGGTATTTTTAAGAAAGGCGGTTTTAGGGCTTTTCAACAGTTCTTCTGGTTTATATTAATTTTACTTCTAAGATTTTGATATTTTTTTATATTAGTGTAATCAAAAACACCTTCGGTGTGAAAAAAATTGCGGCCATAAAAAGATTAACTATTCGACTTGAACGAAAGAAATCAGAATTGGCGACCAAACTGTTAGCTACATTTAAATCATTGATGAGAATTTTACAGCAAATATTCATCCATTAGTTACCCAGGTCGAGCTTTTGTTCAATTTAGAGCATGTTGATGAGCAAAACAACAATGAAACATCAACACGTGGCTTAGTTAATTAAAAACTGAATATTTACTCTAAAATTATTATCAATTTTGTAAGTGTTGCTACCAGTTTGGCCGCCAATTTTGATTTCATTCTCTTGAGCTAAGCTAAACCACTTGACAGTTATTTTAGGTTTATCAGTAAACCCGGGAGTGCTCAGAAATTAGTATGTTTTGTCTTCCCCCCCTTTTTTGGTTTTCAGTAATTTTGACGGATTAATAGTTGTTTCTCTGAAGAGTTGATTCTTCGAAGTTGAAACGTCAGTAAAAGTAACGAAGGAGTCCTGGAGGACAGTTGTTTTCTTTGCTATGATTTGACAAGAGATGTTTTGAAGTTTCTAGCCTGAAATTGATAAACTTATCACGAGCAGCAGAGACCCGTCTGATGTAGACCAGCGCACCACGTCCCAGATAAGACGCAAAGCCAGAACGAGTTTATTGCATCACAAAGGACAGTTTCATATCGCAATTTCAAGAAAAATCGCATGCATGGTAATTAACTTAAAAATTACAGAATTTACAATGCATTTTATTTATACAGTTCGTAAATATAAGACACAAACTATATAATTACTAAACAATGAGTATATTGGTAAAATAGAAAACATAGCCACTTATGCGTTGAAAGATTTAAACACAATACGTATGATTATTAATGAACAGATTTCGTCCATTGTTCCTTCTGGTCGATAGCCTTTGCAATCTTGATGGAAGTAAAAAGAACATACAATTTTTTGTTGTTTAGAATTAAGCACAAAGCTGCACAATGGGTTATCTGTGCTCTGCCCACCCTCGAAACCCGGTTTTTAGCGTGTAAGTCCGCATAGATACCGCTGAGCCACTGGGGGGCAAGAACTTACAAAAATTGATTATTGGGCCAAATTTAATCAAGAAGTTGTAGCTTATCTAATTAAACTGACAACCCGTACGAATGTGAAGGAAAATGTGAGGTTGTTGAGGCAAAAAGAAGATAGAGAATGTTAATTGCTAAAACAATAAATCAGGTAAATAAGAGATTTCATGACTCAGATGCAATTTTCAAAAATTGCAGGTATCAACATATGAATTAATCTGTCTGATCACACTAGTACGTAATGCTGTTGTTGAAAAGATCTTTTTTTATATAACTGCTTTCAAAAAAAAATCAAGAAATAAAATTTAATCTCCTTTAAAATCAGATCACATATTTTGGAAATTCGAATGTGTTGTAAGGACTTTGTTGCCACAAATACTAAGCTATGCAAGTTTAAAGTAGATATAGTGTATGCTTATGAAACTATCTTTCCCAGTAGTAGTTTTACTGGTCCAAAAGAAGAGGAGCAACCTATCTTACAGGAAGAAGAAGATAAAAACTCAACAATTTTCTTGTAACTTGAGGCAAGTTATTTTAATTCTTATTGTATTTTAACTTTATTTTAATATGTTTTATTATATATTATAATAAGTTTAATAAAATTATTAATTTTAGGTTCAATTTTTGTTTTATAGTAGTGTTTGGTATAGAGTTTAGGAGTTGGTTTTTTGTAACCATTAATTTGACCATAAATATCCCCAACCATCTCACAACCCTGCTGTGAACCTTTTGTTTCGGGAGTCTCTTGAAGATTTATGTCGTATATAGAACAGTTAGTTAAGTATGGAACCTTGGGACTGGCCAGCTTTAAGTGGGAATAAAGGTGGCATATTGCTATTAATCCTGACTTTTGTTGGTTTGGAAACTTAAGATTCATACAATGATTGGAATAGATATTTTATAGTTACATAGTTTATGTCAAAGACTGTTGTGTCAAACCTAATAAGAAACATTTTGGACGTTCAGGAATGTACCGATTGTTCTTGATGACGAGAAACCCGCTTGAAATAAAAATGTATATCAGAACGGCTGGTATGAGTATTAACACTTTTATTCATGAGCAGAGAACAACGTTTCAACCTTCCTAGGTCATCTTCAGGTTAACCTGAGAAACAGAGTTCCAGAGAACATAGACTCTGGTGTAGCAGATACAGAGGTTTTTCCCAACACCCAGCCAAGACAAAGACAGATTCTCTCCTGGTGAGCAAGGTTTAAACATGAAACGTCCTGTCTTGTCAAATTCTATTCTTTATCCGCATGATGAAAGTAAGTTTAATTGTTCTTAACCTTCCTATAATTGTCCTTTTTTTTGGGGGGGGGTGGAATCTTTACAACGTTCTAAACATTATGTTCAGTTATAATACATTATTTACTCTTTACAGATAAGGTCTTAAACTTATTTTTCTTAAAACATAGAACAGTAAATAAAGAAGTAAAGCAAACAATTATATCTTCTACTTACGATTTATGTACCAGAAGGTTGCTAAGGGTAGGTACATACAACTAATTTGCGGTATTTCCAGCAGTTGTAAACAAATTGCAAATAAACAGAAATAAAATAAACTATCCTTTTTAAAATTCAATACAGAGTAAGTATTTGTTTAACTTAAAACACGTGCTTTTACATATCTAAGCATATCCTCTCCAAATTCTACTGAATGAAGCATCTACCACATTGTTTAATTTTAAATAATATTAAACTATGTTACAACATCATATTAAAACAGCACTGTGATAGTCCTCCAGAGCGATTTCTGCCATTAACTTGACTGGTAATTCCCAACAGAAAATAAAGAGAGGTTGTAACCTTGAAAGCTTTTGAAATGCTGTTGAAGAAAACTGCTCTTTACTTTCATTCAAAACCACGAACTGAGCAACAGATAACAGGAGTAGAAGTAACTTAACAACCTTTTTGACTACTTGCTGGCCTGGCATGGCCAGGTGGTTAAGGTACTCGACTCGTAATCTGAATGTCGCGGGTTCGAGTCCCCATCACACCAAACTTGCTCGCTTTTTCAGCCTGGGGGCATTATAATGTGCGGTCAATCCCACTATTCGTTGGTAAACGAGCATTCCAAGAGTTGGCGGTGGGTGATGATGACCAGCTGCCTTTCCTCTTATCTTACTCTGCTAAATAAGGGAAGATCAGCGCAGATAGCCCTTGTAACTGTGCAAAAATTCAAATCAAACAAACAACGTGTTATATAAACCCTGCACCTTATTCTGAACAACTAAAGAGTTCTCAAAAGTTCTACATTACAAAAAAGTAAAAAAAAAAAATGCACGACATGCAACATTGCACATGTAACATGACCAAAACAAAGCAAAAGAAAGAGAGTTTTAAATATACACGTGTCTCACTGACTTTAGTGATTAAAGAAAAGCGCCAAATAGGCAACACATTTCACACTGGCAAAAAATTACATTTATTATGGATTTTACATAGATGTGTTTACGAAATGAAAGAGAAAATACATAACAAGCCGAAATATCTGATAATTTTAAAATGGTATTGATGAGAATAGCGGCTAAAAATAATAAATTCAAATTATAAAAACGATTAAAATATTTAAAAAGACTTAATTCAATTTCAAATATCACACTGGAACCTGGCATGAAAAAATACTGTTCTGAATAATATCTTGGGTACGTAATTAAGAAATGTAAATCAATATAGTTTCTGACGGTAACGTCTTTCACACTTTAGCTTCACAAATATTGTCACGTGATC